>SSBO01000012.1:15835047-15881682 GCA_005281725.1 Wuchereria bancrofti | reverse complement strand
TGTAAACAGATCATCTTACTGCAATTATGCGAAAAATTATAAAACTCATATTGTATCATATTTTTGCATAGCACAGCATTGCAGACATGAATCTTATATGGATGTATACCACAGTACTATCAAAAAGACATATTATTATGACGGGAATCAAAAACCTCTTTTAAGTGAGTGGTTTTTTGTGTTTTTTAATAGGTAGTATCACACTGAATTTCGAATGCTTTTTCTGATATGAAATGAGGGAATGGTCAAACGAAATAATTTCACTAACGTGATGTGGCTGACCCCAAATGACCCTTTGCTGTCATATATGTATCGTCCCTTAAACTTGCTTGGTTCTAAAAGACTTAAAAACCAGACTCGTTGCCCGAAAGAACTTTGTTCATTCAATGGTCATTAACCTGTAAAATCGTGTTATCGCGCTGTACAGTTAGTGCATGCTCTTGAAGAGATTTCATCGGTGCGGTTGTCATGAAGAACAAATTCTCTTTCCATAGCTGAAGGTATCGATCGTTCTCTGCGATCTGCTTTATTCTCATTTCCTGTGTTGGTTATAATGAATTCTCTAAGCGACTTAACTGTAGTCGCAATCATTGTATCATATTCATCCATTCATATTTTCTATATGTAGTCGATCATTTATGTTGCGTTATGTACGTCACTTATCTGAACCATTGTTTCCTTTCAGGTTTTATTTTAATAAATTTGGATTATGAATCCGGATACGAACTATATACGACTACGTGGACTTCCGTTTGCCGCTAAAGAGCAGGATGTTCGAGACTTTCTCCAAGGTTTTCTAAAATAAACGATTTTTGAGATACTAGTATTTGGTTTCTTTGATACAGTTTTTTTTTTTTCGGTTTGAATGCAAAGTCGATAACTTTCACGCTGACATCCAATGGTCGGGCAAGTGGAGAGTGTTATGTGGAGCTCAATGATCAGGAAGCTGTTAAAGAAGCTCAAAAACTTGATCGTAATGAAATAAATGGACGCTACATTGAAGGTATGAACAAAATTGGCGGAATGTTTTGTGCTACGAAGTCCTCGCAGCAAACAAAAACTTATAATTATTAATCGTGATAGTCCGCCCTAGTTCATTTTTAATTTAATGTCTTAACTTCATTTGTCTTCTCATGAAATTTTTACAGTATTCAGCGTTAGTGATGCGGAGCTGTTAATGATGATACGTCATGGTGTGATCAAAGGTAGTGGTGGGGATGTGGAGAGTCGCTATGCTAGCAACTTCGTTGTCCGTCTTCGGGGTCTGCCATATAGTGCAACGATCGATGACATCAAGGAATTCTTTTCAGGTTTCTTTCTACCCACGTTAGACTTTGATCTAAATTAAATAATTAGCCGTACTTTTCTATGCAATTAAGAATTTTCGAGTTAACTGGAACTTTATTGTTTTTGCGAAAACAAGCCAAATATAATTTTCGTGGCCTTGTACAGTTGATTGTCAGAGTTATATGTCATCCCCGAACAGAATTAAAGGACCGGTAAGCGGTAGTTTGGTATGAGAGTGGTAATGTGTTTTAATGGGAATATAGGCCTCGAAGTAGCGGATGCGGTAATCGACAAAGAACCGGGGGGTCGACCTTCAGGGGAGGCATTCGTACGGTTGGCAACCAAAGAATACGCAGAATTGGCTTTGGAAAGAAGCAAAAACTACATGGGTTCAAGGTATGGGAATTCTGTTGGGGAATTTGCAAATTTTCAATTCTGGGCAGGTAAAATTTGTGTTTGTTGGTAGGGTCGGAACTGAACAGTGGCCATTTGGCTACTAGGGATCCGGCGTCATCTTTGTTTAGCGTAAGTTTCTTACGGAAATTATGACCAATTTATTATTGCTTATTAGTGTTTGTTTCCTATAAACTGAAGTTATTCAAACTTTAATTTCCTGAAATTTAAGAAAAGAAAGCAAAGTACTTTTGATTTATGGAATACGAGCTGCTTCCATAATGGTTATTTTAGATATGTTGAAGTTTTCCGTAGTTCGGCAGATGAAATGGACAATAGCTATTACGCTGCACGGGGTATACCACCACCAACTAGTGGACCAGTCCCACTGCGTGGAATAAGTCCGACACTTGACTTTCGATTTCGAGACAGGTGTTTCTGTTAATTTTCTGTAACTCTTTTTATCCGAAAATGAAAACACTACATTGCTGTTTTGTCACTATTTGCAAATCAGGTTCGATGATGGAATTAAGCGGAGTATGGTTTAGTTTTCTCAAGGCTTCTGTGATACACCGAATAACTTTGACAAAAGGTGAAAAATAAACTTTGTAGATATGCAGATTATGGTCGCTACGGTGGACCAATAAGGCTTTCAAGCCTACATCCACGTCCATCGCCGTACGATCGCCCGTATTATGAGAGGGATCGTTATTACCGATATAGTGCACGGTATGATCCAGAATTTGATGAAGCAATGTATGACCCTACCGTTAAGGTTTTCATGCGAGGTAAGTCTTTTGTTAATATTTTGCCAAATTTGTAAAGATAAACAATTTGTGAGGTCTATTTGTGAGTATAAATTATAGAGGTTCGTTAGATCCATATACAAATTGTATTAACCAAGATTTATTCGCAAGCCAAGTATTCTATATCTTTTTGCTAGTATTTAATATTATTACCATTATTATTAATTGCTATTATTATTGATTATTATTATCACCTATTGCTACTATTATCTATTGCTATTATTATTTATTTATTGCCATTATTATTATTATTATTATTGTTATTAATCATGACTTCTATTAATAAGATGCATTTTGAGGTTTACCATACAGTGTCACTACGCTCGATATTGAAGAGTTTTTCCGACCTCTGAATTGCGTCGAAATTAAGCTTGGTTATAACGAAGAGCGTCGTCTTTCGGGTGATGCACTGGTGACTTTTTCAACAATGGCGGAAGCTCGAGAGGCACTGTCACGTAACAAAAACAATATGGGCACGAGGTAATCGATAGAAACATTTTATCGTGAGCATTTATTGGTGATGTTATGAATTTTCAGGATTGCTTTTAGGTGGCCTTTGTCTGACTATTTTCGCCATAAATCATGTGTCAAAGTTAGAGGCGCCTTTTTTAATCGAATTTATATTACTGGACAAAAACGAGTCATATGCAGTCAAATCAGAGATGCGCTTGCAATGTCGGTGGTTGAGCTAAAATTTGAAAAAAGAAACTGATTAGAATATCATTGGTCAGTTCAAATAGCAAAGTTTTATGATGGATTGAAGTACCTGGCCGCTCCCCACGGATACGCTGTTTTTGGAACGAGGATGAAAAACCATTTCAAAAAACGAGAAGGTTCTAAAAAGCTTTGAATGTTTTTATATCAGTAACTACTTTTTTATAATTAAGAAGCGAAAATGCACGAGGATTTTTGAAGACACCAAAATGTTATTACCAAAGAGGAGAGCAATGAAGAAGGAGAATCAAATGGTTATGCTGCTTTATGCAAACAAATACGAACACATGAAAAGGGATTTTAAAGAATTCAGACATTTGAAAAAAAGGAAAACATTGCAAAAAAAAACACAGAATATGCTGGAAGAGGAAACTAATTTGAAAGATTTTGAACGAGAAGTAGAAGAGGAGTTGTTCGAAGGAAATGCTGCGAAAAAGGATGCGATATCATCGAGATTTTTTGAGATAGCGTTGAAAAAAGTGCAACAGAAGAAATGGAAGGAGTAAGGGCAACATAATTTAGGAAAAGTAACGAAACAAGTAAGAGTTGAGGGGCTTGTTGGGAAAACTGAGGAACACTCATTAAATCGGTTGTGTACTGCAGAAGCTTCTGAGAAAACGAAAAACCTGCAAGGAGAAGCGTCTGGGAGATATATTATGAAGTTGAAAGAAATGTCTGCCGCAAATGGAATTCTTGAAATGGTTATAGGTAGCGAGATGGAAAAGATAAAGAGCGAGAAGGCAGTGCAGGCAAATAATGAAAAATGTGTAGAAAAGGGAAGTGTAGCAGGACCATCAAGCACCACTGAATGGGAAAATCAAGGGCAGGTATGGAGCAGTAGAAAATTACTCGACCCTCAATCCGGTGCCTTTGGTGTCCTTAAGGTGAAATTGTATACTGAGTACAGTCCCCCACTGTTGTTGCTTATTGAACACAATTGCACGGAACGACAAAAGTAGGTAAAAAATCTTGGAATTACAATATAACTGGATTCCAGACATTCATCCATAATTAAAGCAGACAGGAGTTTGAAGATCTACAGATTACAAACTGAAAATTGATCTATTTTGAAGAACCAGTTTTTTTACCAGCGATATATGAAAATACAAGAACGATGCAAGTCTCATAAAATGTTAGAAAATATAAAATTATGAATAATGATGTTGTTGGAACTATTTGCTACTACTGCTCTACTTCCAAAGTAATCGTCGTTAAAGATAGTTTTACTCGAGATCTTAAGCTTTCGAAGCTTAATTTTATACTTCTCAAATTGTTCAGTATTGTTGGTCCTTTCCAAGTTAATTGTGCTTGGTGTGCACCAACCAAAGGAAGAATAAATACAAAGGCATTGCATTGAGGACCGAGCTGTTTTCATTTCCGGTTTCTTATATGCTCATAACATTTAAATGATTTATCTGTGCCGAATTTTTCATTCTGGTTTTTTGAGTCCCGATTTCCTATTTCATAACTTAATGATGTCTTTTTTTCTTCAGATACATCGAGTTATTTCCTGCAACAAATATTCCTCATCCGATTAAAACAGTAACATTCCGCACAGTAAGCGGAGCACCTACCCGTCTAACAGCAGCTCCTCGTCCACTGTATAGCTCTTTTGCTGAAGGTAATGTTTCCGTTACCTGCTGCAAAATCTCATTTATTCGGAGAAAATATTTTAGCTTCCAGTCAAGAACTGTTGTCCAAACTTTATCTTTACATAAGGATCCATCCTTGTTTTTTTGTTTTTTCCTTTTTTTTTCTTGTTTGTTTAAATTTATTCTTGAATGAATCATTGTATACGAGTTGGTCGTTTTTATTTTTTATCACCTTTTTTCAACAGTCATAAACATTAGGTATGTCGCCTTGAAAATTTTGTCGATATCATTATTGAGAAAAATTTAAATCATAATTAGGGCGTCAGTGGTTGCAGTTATTGGTTATCTTTAATTCTTTCAATGCCACAAACTGCTATTAAGGAAGACTTGTTCTTCATTTTTTAAAGAAGCGAAGAAACGAAAATTGTCGAATTTTCTCTGCAATATTCTGATTAAAATTTTCCATTTTTTTAGATGAAGAAGCTGCCTATGCAAGTGGAGTTGGCGGACAGCAGGTGAGCTTTCTGTCGTTATTGATGTCGTTTGATCATTCTTCATGTTTGGATCTAAATTGTTGGCAGAATTTTTTTGAATAGTTTTTAAATATTTCGACACTATTATTAGTATTCCATAAGTTGAACTGAAAAAAATCATAGGTTCTTTTTACATTATCATTATCATGAGTTTTTTGCAGTACTACAATGATCAGTACGAAGGTCGTCAGTCAAAATATGGTCGTGATTGGGGTGAACCAACACGTACAACTTGGTGATGTGTTAAGAAATATGAAATGTAATTTGATTTGGGAAAGTCGTTGGAACAGTTTTGTTTCCGTCAAGGCACTAATTATCATGTTAGGGCTCATACCTGAGGAAGAAGTTATTTCCTATTTTATTTCTCAGCATTACTTTATTGTTCGCATCTAGAAAACATTTTTCCCGGAAAGCACTGTTGTACTGTTCTAATGAACAGTGCTCAGTTAATTTATTTTAATTATACTTTCAGTTTTTACTGACTGTGGAAAACATGATGTTATTGCCGTTGTAAAGCTGTTTCCAAATACTTACTCCGAAATTCGTATAAAACTTTTTCCACAGTCTTGTCTGCACTTTGCTTAATCTGCTCTTATGGTTTTGCCCCGTTTGACAGTGTTTTCAAAGATGTTGTTGCTATTCCAAATGTATTCCACTAGTTGCTTATCCAGCTCTTTTCATTCTATTCCGTACGCTACTGTTTTTATTTAACATACTTCATTAATTAAGTTTTGTCTATATTATACTTTAGTTTTCTGGACAATAAGTTAACCACTGGGTCGTGCATATTCTTTTGCTTCCAGTGTTTTACCATTTGAAATAAGAAATAAAGGTAACAGTTTAGATCACCACTACCACTTTGGTAGAGCGATTTTATCAGACATTTACAGAAAATGTGAAGAAATTTGAAGGAGAGTTGAGATAGGTAAAGGAATTTAATCTCAGTTGAGTTGTATTTTATGAAATTATGTAATCAACTTTGCTGGATCGGAGCTCAAGATATTAAAAAGATACCAGCAGTACTTATGAGGGATTGATTGCGAGGGAGAAATGGATTTGGGTGATTTTATATTCTTGCTAGTGAGATTTTTTGGAGACGGGAAGAGCGCTAGCAGTTCTATATTGGCACTGTTAGTATGTACATTTTCAGGTTTGATGCTAAAAAATGTCAGTGATTGCCTGCGAAATGTACTAAGAAAAGCAAAACAGGTGAAGGATAACTGGATGGATGCTTCTCTGCTCCCGCCGACTCCCGCTGATTCAGCTGGTGATATTAGTGGTTAGTTTTTTTTGTACTGGCTTTGAAATTTGTTGACTTCATTCTATTAATGGCATAGATACCATGTCTGGAGCTCTTTAGTCTAGGATAAGTTATCTTTTAGAACTCGCATAATTTTGGGTTTGAGACACACAATGCTGAAAAATTTCTAGTCATTTTTGTGTCCTTGTTGCGATTGCTAGTTTTAGCATATTAGCCACTTATCTTTACTCGTTATTAGAACCCTTTCTTTTTTTTTCAAGCATTACTGTTTTCAAAACTCATTTGTAAATTGATATATAATTCTCTGCCATCTAAAAATTTGTTGTCCATAATACTTATAGATGAGCCTGTAAGGAAGAGCAGAAGAAAAGAATATTCTTACGCATTGCTGCTGGCATATCAAGGCAAGAAGTACAATGGTATGCAGGTAAAGACATTATTAGCTTTCTGAAGATATTTATTCTATTCGAACTTTAATTTTGCGTGATTTTATGGTCCTTAGTACATAGAGTCATTGTATGGTATGTTGTGCTTCTCGGTAATCCACAGTTTTTAAGGGTCGACGCCGAGTGACTTACTTTGTAATATGTCTTTGTTTTTTGAAAAACTTGCATTTTTGAGATTCTTGTTATATACATTCTTGATTCAGTATTTTTTACCTCTGTTTTATTTTACTTCAGAAAAACTTTGGTAACCTCAGTGCAAGTTGTTAGTAAACGTAGTTGAAAAAAAGCATAATGAAAGTAGAAATTATATGTGGTCTATCTATATATATTTGATTCAATATTTTTTTACCTTTATTTTATTTTACTCTATTTTACTTAAAAAAAAAGAACTTTGTTTACCTCACTGTTTACAATTTTTGCGTAGATCAAAGGGTTGATGAGTTACTTTTTGCAAAAATAAGGGATCAATATATAATTCTGCAAACATATGTTTTTCACTGCTCACACACTGAAACCATCTGATTTCATGCATGAACATTGTTCATGGTTATTCATTGTTCATGAACATATGTTTTTCACTGCTTCATGGTTTAGATTCGGACATTATTAACACTTACCGCTTTCTTTATTTTGGTTTCTTTATAATTTATGCTGCAATATCACGCCATATAAGTTAGAAAATAGAAAATGTGAAATGAATGGACTTGAAATTAAATAATTGTCAGAAGCTCACAATTGACTTCTTGCATGTAATGGCTGCAACAAATTATTTTTATGCTTTAACGCTCTTGTTTGAATTATTTCAGTTTTCACTTTTTAGCTTTGTATTGGTCTAAATCAATGTATGAGGCCTCTGTTTTATGAATTGGGAGTTTGTGATGTTAATGTACAATATTGGCAATACCTGGTCATAGTGTCAAATTCTCCACTGACAAAGGATGGGTGACAGAAAAATTAATTTCGGATCTTAGGCAAACAGAAATTTATTATGTTATAGTCTTGGAGGTTAAGAATCTTTGAGTGTACACCGATATCTTGATTATTTACTCAAACTTATGTTGCACTTGGATATAGATGAGTTTGGATTATTTACAGGTGCAAAAAGATTTTCCCACAATTGAGGGCGAATTGTTCAAAGCGATGGCTAAATGCGGATACATTTGTGAGAATGATGTTTTTAGTCCAGTTCGTTTTGCATTTCAGAGAGCTGCTAGGACAGATCGTTCCGTATCCGCAGCTCGGCAGGTATAATTCAAGTAATTGTCTCATTTTTTAATGGAGTGAAAAATTTCATTATTGCGGTTTGTGATCTTTTTTTCGAAATTTAGATGTGCTCTATGCGGCTAGCACCAGAAAATCACGAATATTTTCTAAAAACAGCCACTGATAAATTGAACGCACATTTACCTGAAGAAATCAGAGTTCTGGGTGTTAGGTATGTTTCAGTTTTTCTTGATTATTTAGTGGGAATGGATTTAATATTATGTTTCGTTAGTGCTAATCATAATTCCTTCTTAACTGCAGTTATGCTGAGAACTTATTCTTCTAACAATATTCATAATGTAAATAAGTGTTTTTTTTTTCTTTTTTGACACTTCACAGAAAATTTTAATAAATTAATATTTCTAGACGTGCAATCCGATCCTTCAAAGCTCATAAAAATTGCGATAAACGAACTTATTCTTATACCTTGCCGACTTATGCATTTGCGAGGGCAAATGAGGTACTGTGCTGTTCTTTGTGTCATATATTCAAATTTAATTTCTCTTTCAAATGAATTGTAAAAACATTTCGGTAAGAAAAATCTTTTGAAATTAGGAAAAATGTTCCCTTTGTCGAAATATTGCATTTAATTCCAGTTGACAAACAGTGGTTTCCGCATGAGCGAAACATCTATGGCTGAATTGAATGATTTACTTGCACTGTACAAAGGGACGCACAATTTTTTCAATTATACTTCCGGAAGGCGAGTTTTTAATTCAGCGGTCAACAACATCATTCAGTAATGTACTGAGTGTTTTCTAATTCTTCTACGCTATTGTGAGTTAGGTAAAGAAGCATGGTGGCATTTGAAATATGTTCCTAACTGCAAAAAGTTTTTTTTTTTTTGATCCTACTGCCATCGGGGTTAATAGTAGTCTGGTCGCAACAAATTATGATAGCTGCAGTATTTCCTTTTCAGAATGAATTCTTATAAATCATCTGCAAAAAAAAAGATGAAAAAATTAACCTTCGGGCACCACCAGCATGACCTACTTTATTTTTCTACCTCCATTATGCTAGAGCTCAGTTTTTAGTTCAAAGAAATGTGGCAATTTCAAGTACTGTGGTCATCTCACCAATAAATATTCATCATCTTTCCCTAGTAATCTGTGTGTTGAAACAGAATTTTGTTGCTGAATTGGCAAGCAGAAATATGGAATCATCAGGAATTTCGATTATTTTTATAGATAGCTTTTTACGAAATCTTATTCCAGTCATCCTTTGTCGTGAATTGTAAGATGTGTGATATGTATCCTCTTTCTGAATTGCGTTCATGCTAAATGGTTTATTTAAATCCATCTTCAGCAATAGAATATTTTGAGATGCCATGATAAATTAATCGGGGTAGGATTTTTTGTAATATGATAGCTTTACCATCCTTTTAGAAATTTGCAATAGAAAAGCTGAAATGAATATTCACTGATTTTCTGTCCATTCACAAAGCATTTTGGCTACTTAATAAAGTTTGCATATCAAACCTTTATGTATATTTTTTTCATAAACATGGACATTTTACCTCTTATTAGACTGGAGAGAGATTTTACATCGATATCTGAGAATGAATGAATGCTTGTGGAATATGTCTTTTCACGTTATTTTCTCCATTAAGGAATTTTTATTTTTCTTTAATCTTTAATTGCGAGGGAACAACTGGTGAAGTCCAAAGTTTGACGAAGACCTGCAGTTGAGGATAACATTTAAAAATATTGCATTATGGAGGGATTAATTCCCTCAAACAGAATTTTTATTTTAAAAGGATTAGTTATATTGTATGATGAACGTCTGCAAGAGAACCTTAATAATAGAGGAGCCTTTTATGTGGGTATTCAGTCATTTGTTGTAGATTGCGGTCCTAGCTAAATTTGTATAAAAATTGTTATGACTCTGGTAACGGGAATGAGATCAAAAGTTACTTTCAATTTTGCTCAGGAATTTTCTAGGTGAGCTCTCTAAGTTTTTTTTTTTTTTTTTTTTGTGGCATAGAATTACAACAATAAAAACTACACTAAATGTTGATTTTAAAATTTCATAAGCCATTTTTATACTATGCTTGTTTCGTTACATGATTCTTAAGCTGTAAAAAAGCTATTGAGATGATAGAGAGGTTACTGCAGTACGTAAAAAATTGAGGAATTGCTATGCTCCTGTAGCATCGGTTAGGATCGGAAAACATTGAGACTAGCCGCTTGGAAGAATAGAGGTTTTATGGATCAACATACCTTTTTATATTATTCTCTCGATATGGTAGTATCACTTCAAGGATTTGAATTTGGCAACAGTAGTTTCAGGTGTCGGAATGCAACGTTTACTGTTACTGTCGGATCTTCAATTTTTTGCTAAAATGTTTTTAGAACCTACGAAGATCGAAGCAGCATGCGATATATACATGATTTCAAATGTGGTCCAACACAGCTTGTTGAAGATGAAGTCCGGGGTGGTATGGTTGAATTTATTACTCTTTATATCACTGGACAAAGCTTTATGTTGCATCAAATTCGAAAAATGATAGGTACTTTTTGTTTTAGAGATTTAATTTTTGACTTCATCAAACAAACATTTTTAAACATGTTTAAAATATAAATTCTGATTCAATTTCAGGAATGACGGTGGCAACTTTCAGGGGTCTCTGTGGCAAGACTGAGGTTGCAAATACATTTCTGAGTGAGCGAGTAAGCCTTTTGTTATCTAAATGCAAATGGACAGCAAGAAAATCTTGAAGTTATGGTCGTAGTGATAGGGCATATATCTGTGGATGAAATTATAATAATTTAGAAGTAGTTATTCAAATCATATTCCTTTTTCAAGTCTGTTTTCAATTTCAAAATTCTCTTATCTCTTACCATTCATTTACATTCATAAACTCTTTATTAAAATAGAAGCGCTCGAGTGTTGTTCATAAAAACAATGAAATTTCTTAACTATGGAAGAGTTCGTAAAAGGAGCACTTCAGTCAGCATCTCTCAAAAATAGAATTAAGGTAGTCATAAAATTAATGGCCCACTTTTTTATGCTTTTTAAATTATGGAATCAATTTGTTTTAGATGGATGTGCCGAAGGCACCCGGTCTAGGTTTGGTATTAGACAAAGTACACTACGAAAGATATGACAAGTGGCATGAAAAAACACACCAGGCATTGAATAACTGGGGTGAAGAGATTGAAACTAAGGCTGATGAATTTCGACAACTTTACATAATTTCGGAAATTTACCGTCAAGAGCTTGCCACGCAATCGTTAGTTTCTGGATGTTTTTTCTTTTTTTTTTTAAGTGAAATCTGTTTTCATTTGTGCTGTCATCTCAGGATTTATAGTTGATCTCTTTAGACTTATTGGCTATTACTATGTAGATTTGCCCATGCGTGATTGTTGGCAATCTCACGGCATGACTTAACATCACGATAGAAATTGGACCATCATGTCATTTCCATTCTACTCTGCGTAATGCACTGTTTTTCAAGTTGTATAGTATCAATATCTTGAAGAATTTTTGAAGTATGCAGCAATAAAATTTGAAAAATATATGTGGGTGTGGAAATAGGACATAGTTGAATCTTTATTGACTCGAAAATTTTATCCCAACATTTCAGAATGTTCTTATGGTTAACTACCTTAATAAGGCACGATATAACGATACCTAAAATTACAAGGGAATCAAGGGAAAGGTCACCATTGGGACTAGCTTCTGATCATGCATATGTCAGTTTGTTTATTTGCTTTACCGAAGTAATGAAACGTTATATGAGATGACATAGTTGAGTTGAGATTTTTTTGTTTTCTAATAAAATTTTTGACGGAAATTATTCTAACTGACCCAACTATCGCTTGGATCAAAAAAAAAACCCTATTAAGTAGGAAGTAGAAAGAACCTGATAAATATTTGGTTTGTCAGTTAAAACCATGGAATGCATTGGAAAACATCTTTTTGATTTATTTTCAGCATGCAAATGAAAAATTAAAGGAAATAAAAGAAGAAAAACAAGATAAGATTTTGAATGGATCAGAACGAAGAGATGATGTAGTAGAACTGATGAAAAAGGATTCAGATTCACAGTCAAGGGAAAATTCAGAAGGAAATTGCACAAACAGTACAGCTGTTCTGAGTAGTTGTCCGAAAAGAATGGGAAGTCCTGATACTTCTGCTACATCTTTCCTTTGAAATGTTGTTAAGAACTAACCAGTGTTCCAGGAGAGGCAATTAAATTTAGTTGTTTCGAAAGAACTGTTTGTTAAATGCTTTAGGACATTTAGGAGATGAAGCAAGGAAAATTTAGTGGTTCTTTTAACCTCGGTTGATTAAAAAATCCAATTCTTCATTTACAAACGCATTCAAACTTTTTCCCAAGGTGTTAGAAGATACTATTTACTATATTTCCACCGATCGTTGTCTGGAAAATTGATTGTATTTGATTATTGATCGTTTAGTGTTCATTTCTGAAACTTAGAAGTTTTATTTTTTGTTGTTTTCATTGTTGAGTAGTCAGAATTATTGGCGAATAAAACTTTTTTTTGTTGGTTTCCATTAGCGTCCGAAAAATTAGACAAGTTTCAAATATTTTACTTGTGATTGCTTTTGATTACAATTACTACTATTTCAGCTGGAAATGAAAAAATTCAAATTTTTTCCATTTTAATTTCATCTATAACACATGAGATGGATAGATTCACCTATAATTGACTGACGGTGAAGACTGATAACGGAATGAAAAACATGGATTGTATCGGCTATAACTTAGTATCATTGTATTGTTAATAACTTGCGGAGTCAGAACTTGACTGCAAGCCTTAAATGTTTTAGAGGCTGAGGAAGACATCCAACATCCTGAAATAATAAATAAAGGATGCACTGTGAGAATATGCTTGATGATAGGTAGGATTGATTCGATAGTTTCGCAAGTGAAAGTGACCCATTACCATTTCATCATATATCTCTAACTCCTTGAACGAGTGAGATAATCAGTTAAGCTGATTATCTTCATTATCTTAGTTTTAATGGTACCTTATGAAATTCTTTTGAAAAGAAAAGAGGGTAGTGCTGGAGGTATCAGTTTAATGCTTCCTCCCTATGGTACTTATGAAATACAAACGTAGAAATCAATTAGCAATTTTTATCAGCAAGTTCGTTTTGCTTCACGAATGATAATGTTGTCAGGAGGATAAATGTTCCCTAAAAGCTTCACCATCCGTTGTTCGATTGAAATTTTTACCTTCATCAAATGCATGTTTTTTAGAAAGACCATACCATCCTTCAAATATGGAGCCAGAAGCAGAGCTTGGAGATGGTTATTTGGGGACAGAAATTGGTGTTCGTCGAAGATCGGCATCTGTCTCTGATGATTATTCAGTACAGAAAACAAACGATGATGCTACTGAATGCAAGTACATAGCATCTAAAGTAAATTCTATCCTTTTTCTAAACTTGTTACTTCAATACTTCCTGTGTAAGTTCATATGTCCATCGATTTGTATAGATATGTACTTTTTTGTAATTTCGAATTTATTTTTTTTTTCTGAAAATTTAGAAGGACCATGCTAATTCTGAAAATGTGATCTTCCAAAATGTTTTGAATACGACTACGTTAGAACCAGTTCCACTAGAATAGAGTCGAACTTATGTGATTAATCGCTTAAGACATTGATCAGGTAAAGGAGCTCAGGAATTTTAAGCAAAGTTTTGGTTGTAAAGTTTTTATAAACCAGAGATTTTCTTATTTGTTACTTTGCACCATTCGTTGGTTGACTTTTCTTGAAATGACGTACTCTTGCTTAGATGTGGAAAATTTCAGTTAAATTATTTCAAAGATGCATATGTTCATCGATTTATATTGGGTGATGATTGTAATCTTCGTCGTGATCCTGAAATTTCACGTGGTTATTGGGCCAGGATTGTAGCAGTTAAAGCCGTTGTAGATGCATTTTTAAAGGTGTGATCAGATTATTTTTTAGGCGGTAGAACGCTTTGTTCACAGAGCTAATTGCATGTTACAAATTGGAACTTTTAGAACTAGGCTTTGACTCAGAATGAAAGAAAAAAGACGGAAAAAGGGATTTTGGAGTAGCAAAGTACCTTCGCTGTTTTAGCACTTACTAGTTGTTCTCTTTTTTTTTCTTGCCTCTGCTAACATACCTTTTTTAAGGCATTTCCTGAAAAACGCCAAATTATTAATCTCGGTGCAGGATTTGACACTTTGTATTGGAGACTGAAAGAGGAGGAAAAACAGCTTTATCGATATGTTGAAGTAGATTTTAGTTCAGTCACTGCAAAGAAGATCCGACAGATGCGAAGGCCTGGCTCACCTAATCTTGTTTCTATGTTTTCGGAAGAGCGTGAGTAGTTGTTACTTTTAAGGCACATTGGGCCTAAAACTGAATCTGAATTTAAGGTTACATACAAACAGATGGTATAAACCGAAATTTTAAATCAATGTTCTAAAACGATAGAGATGATAAACGAGTGAAAGGAGGTATTTATATCATTCGCTATTGTTCGTTTTAATAAATTGTTTGTTTAGCAAAGGAAGTGGAGCATTCAGATCTGCATGCAGGTGACTACCATTTGGTTGGTGCGGATTTGAGACAATTAAACGAATTCAAGGAAAAACTTGACAGTTGTGATTTAAATTACAAATTGCCGACATTATTTATCGCAGAATGCGTGCTGGTGTACATGGGAACAAGTCAGAGTGACGCACTTTTGTCAGCATGCGTCAGATGGTTTGAGAATGCTTTTTTCTTGAATTACGAGCAGGTCTGTTTTACTTATCCTGTTTTCAAAATTTACATTTGCATTTAATTTTATAACTTCCGCGTTTTCATAAGTCACTAGCTCCCAGTAATACTGCATTGAATCCCTCTAATGATCATGATCAAAGGTTGGTCAATATTGCCATCCTTCAATATCGTATATTCATGATTGTTGCTGCCACAATCTCAGAAAAATGCATATTTTAATTATTACAAATAAAAGTTCATACTCGAATTTCACTTCCTTTAGGAATAGTTTTTTTTTTAACAAAGTAAAATATTTCACAGTCATTATTTTCATTTTAACCTCAGGTGAATATAGGCGATACGTTTGGCAAAATAATGGTGTCGAACCTCCATGGACGTGGTATAATTTTGCCAGGCCTTGTCGCTTGTGAGAATTTAGATGCCCAGAAAAGGCGGTTAGTAATTTCATAATAGGTCCATGACACCATGACACATAATAAAAAAGATACTGTCATAGTCATATCTGTTCTTGTTTTTGTTTCTTGCTTCTTATTTGTTACCGATGCTTCTGTTCCATGCTGTTTTTTTTTTCTTTTTTTTTAAATTCTCATTTAGTAAACTGTCTTTCATATTCGATAGAAATTTTTTTAGATTTATTGGTAATGGTTGGAAGAACGTTATTGTCAAGACAATGTGGGAAATTTATGGAAAGGAAATCCCGGATATACAAGTGAAAAGGTTTTGTGAATGAAGTTGCTTCTTTTACAGTATTCATTTTACGGTCCTCCTATGAAGATTCAGCGTAAATACCACTTTTAAATTTGTAAATCTGGTCAGTGGCACTCACATAGTTTTTATTGAAGCTGAAATTGATATCCTCTATTTACGAATTGCTCAAGTAGAATTATATTTGTGTTTTCAGGATTGAGAAGCTGGAATTACTGGATGAAAAGATCCTACTTTCACAGTTGCTTGAACATTATTGCTTTGTTATTGCTTCAAAAAATGCTCGTGCGTTTGATTTTGAATGGAAAAAATGACATGTTTCAAAAAGTCGAATGTGAAGGGAAAGGAAAATATAAACTGGGAACTTAATCAACAAAGAAAGCAGGGACAATTCCTTAGCGATATTCGAAATTCGTTAAAAATCTACTAATTCCAAATTTGCTCGAACTGTACATGTCAGGAAATGTGTTTCTGCATGTGTGTGTGTGTGGTTGTTTTTCCATTTTTTTTTTTTTTTTTTTTTTTTTTGAAATTCAGACGTTTTTGGTTTCATTTAAAATCGCGTATAAGTGAAATTGGTTTCCGAATGATTTTATATAAAAATTTTCAATGTATAACTTCTTCTGTAAGCCACACTTGTGACTCAAATTTGCATATTTAAAAAAATGTGTTTTTTCTACTATTTCTCACATACTGTGAACAATTCACACTGCTATTTACACTGAATCAGAAAACTAAGGTGTAATCCTTAATTTTTCAGGGACCATAAAGCTATTTATTTCCAGGGAAAACCAATAAATTTTCGTGTTAAAAGATCTTATATGCAAAATTGTCGGAATTTCTAATGCATTAGCACTAATAAAACAGCAAAAATCGATATCTTAGTTGCATTTGATGTGTCATGCAAATGATTTGCTCAGTGCTTTCCTCTCACATCCTTTCCGATATTACACAAAACATTGTATAAATTTTAGGAAACAATATTTTGATGCTGAAATTGAAGTATGTTGAACACGGGCAAATACTGAGCACTAACACACAAATAAAGTCAGACAATGAAAAGGCGCTATCTTTATTGCGCCAGGTTACGGTTTGGGAAAAAAGAATGTCTTTGTAGGAAAATACTTAACATCTAAAACTTTTGTGCGGACAAGTTACTCCTATTGATAAATTGTTTGATGAGTAGGAAGAGCGGAAGTTTTATCCTACCAAGTGAAGTAAATATAATTAATTCGTTTATAAATCAGGTTTCTTGGAGCTAACCAATATGTTTCTGAACATAGAGCAAGCAGAAGAAGAATTCCAGAATTTGCTTTATCGTGTGGAGCCGAAAAGCGTAGCAGAATTTCTTAGTTGGATCAATGAAAGTTTTGTTGTATCAGATGGGGGACGTATGCCTACTCACTTATGCTTTTTTTTTTAAATATTTTTCAACTCTCCGCAAACTTCTTAGCAAGAAATTTCCTATATATTTGTTGATACAGATGTGTGAAAGCTTTTAGATAGTGGTAATATTGAATTTGACGGCAGGAGTGAACCCACTTCGGAATGCGATGTTTTGCTGCGAAAGATAGCAGTGGATATTAGAAGCGAGGTGTTATTTTCATAAAATCTTTTCATGTCATTTTTGACGAAGTGGGAATTTGGCGTCTCTCATATTTTCTTGAACTTAGCATCTCAGTTAATTAATTTCACTTTATGAAAAATAGATTTTTGTCTTTTCCTAGGATGACACATCATAAAATGTCCCTCCTCAGCTCATTAACTTGACGTCCATGTCGTCATATATAAAACGTCCATGACATATAGTCCTTATATTAATTTATGAAATTCGAGAAAAGATTTTTTCTTCTTTCTCTTTTTTAAATACTATTTGCGGTAGTGGGATGTTCAACAGAAGTTTTAGCACTGGTGAAAGTTTCCAAGTAAGTTTGTCCCGAACAAGTGATTTCTAATTATTTTCTCGGTACTCTAGACAGTGAGGAGCTACAATGAGAAAAAAATTTTTTTGAAAAAAGTGGAAAAAAAAATCTGCTCATTTGAAATATGCGTTTTCTTGCTCTTAATTGTAGACTTCGGCATATAATTTTTTCAGTTGCCAACAACAGCGATATTACCCTCTGAAACAGTGTGTTGGCCGCAAAGTGGTCTAGATTCCGATTGCAGCCGTGATACTACGGTGAATTTTCTATTCCACTTAGATTTTGTGGAAAAGATTCTAATTAAAGTATTCATTTACACTGCTGAGTGCAAATTTCTTGTCTCCCTGTAATTGTTTTGTGATGGAATGCATTTAGGTGCACGTCGATGCTTTCTTATACGACGATGACGATGTGGATGAATTGGTGGATCAGGGTGCACTGAGTCGAGAATACTGTGCGAAATGTGGTTGCAGGGAAATCATGCCCTTAACGTTTATCTCGCATTCACTCAGTATCGATCAGGTACCATATACACCACATACATATTTAGGTAAATGTATAGGTCATATAAATACATACACATACTGTTAAAATTTTATATTATGCCATCATACATTTCTGTTATTCTTTTGTGTCATAAGACTTCTTTGCTTTTGGTTCCTTGTCTTATAATCAGATGATTAAATAATAATTCGGATATACAGAATCCACTCCAGTTATCACTCATTGTTGTTGTTATCAATTCTATATTTAATTGGTAAATTTATATATAAAGCATTCCATTACACAAAAAACGTACAAAAGTGTAAAAATGAGAAATATCTTTAGCATTAACCTAAGAGAAAAGTGATAAAAGACATTGAGATTTTGATGAAGTTAATGTTTGGGAAAAAGATAGAAGTCTACGGAAAAATGAAAAACTAATTATTTTTATAATTTACAGCTGCGGTTTGCATTCACTGTATTAGTCCCTTTAAGTGAG
This sequence comes from Wuchereria bancrofti, assembly GCA_005281725.1. Lineage (NCBI taxonomy): Eukaryota > Metazoa > Nematoda > Chromadorea > Rhabditida > Onchocercidae > Wuchereria > Wuchereria bancrofti. The sequence continues at coordinate 15,863,050 of SSBO01000012.1, read as the reverse complement.
GATATGAAAGGTACGTTAATTGTTGATGTTGGGTCAAGATTGGGCGCTGTATTATATGCTGTATATAGTTACAGGTTTGTTTTTTGTAGTAATAATAAACCTTTTATGAAACTTTTATGACATGATTACACACTTTTGCTGTTTTGTTGTTTCTATAATCTTCCAGTATAAATTTGAATATAATTAAGTAGTCCAAAAATTCTGTTTTCAAACGTATATATATACTTTCAGTAGTGGACGGGTGAATGCTATTGGTATTGAAATGAATGAAGACTTTTGTAAACTGCAAAAAAGAGTAATTGAAATTAATGGGATGGAGGCAAACATAAAAGTGAGTACTTAGAGAATATGTTTTTTTATAATACCGATTTTTTCTTCAAATGATTAGTCAGCTGGCGCATCAATACAAAATTTATCCTTTAGTGGCTTTGTTCTTACCTTGTACATCGCTTCCCTTTTTTCGTTCATTATTAGCAGTATCGTAGCACATGACTGACTATTGCTATTGTGAAAACTAAAATGTAACACGCCCTTAGCACATCTAATTCAATATAACTACAATATTGTTAATTAAGTGGTGATCTTTAGTTTTGCCAACAGAAATTACTGAATTGCTTACGCAGTTCTTGTTATATTGATTTACTAACCTTCTTTAAATTAATTTATTTTTTTTCGCAAAACGAAGAGCAGAAACTGGATATATTTACTCAGAAACTATTTTCATGAAAGAAGAAATTTTTAATTCATTTTGTAGTTTTGTCTCTTCTATAGTAACACATCGCGTAGCTTAGGAAGTAGCGAAATTTAATTGGTATATTTTCCATTTTGATTTTTCGAAGTTTTCAGGTTATCAACGACGATGTTAGAAAACAGGCTGAAGTTGTCAGTGCTGCTGATGTTATCGTTTTACACAATGTGTTTTCATTCTTTCTTCCACTTGCTGATCAGGTTAATAATCTGTTTGATTTGCAGTATTTTTCTTGTGAGAATGATAGCTTCAAGAATTATGTTAATATTTTTTTTATCATGATATAGGTAATTTTCGTTCTGCACATTTCGTTCTTATTTACCATCTTACCAATTTTTCATGGGTAGTTTGTACGTTTGAAAATTAGAATTCGATATGATATTGAACTATCATACATGACCTGTTTAGTGTTATTGTGCTATATTTTTGAAAATTTTCGAATTTGCAGACAGAGTGTTGGGAGTTTCTACGCAAATCCACACGTCCTGGTACTGCAGTCATATCAAATCCTGCTATTGAAGCAGTCACAGATCATTTAATCCTTTCATTCAGCATATCCGATTGGCTTGAAAAAGTAAATATATCTTTCTATGGATTCAGTACGAATGCACTTTTATTCTTTTTAGTTCATTTATCAATTTTACCTCAATTTTACTTGAAATCAAAGAGATCCTGTTATTGTAGTAGAAAAGAAAAACTCCAGTTTATCTCTGTAATCATTGAAATCGCAATCATCGATTCTTTTCATTTCATCCCTAATACTACTCTATTGGAGTTGAAATTAGTTGGAAATAGTTTTTGTGGACTTTACAGGACATTCTCTTACAAGCAAGTTTAGGCAAAAATTATCTGTAAAGTGTTATGGAACCGGCCAAAAAATAATCAAGCTTATTAAATTACAATAGCACTCGGGTAATAGTAATGGTTATTGTAATTATTGTAATTGCAACAGTCACAATATGGATGTAATCGTTGTACTGTCAGTAATAATGGCAGTGAACAATCTGTCTGTTTTTAACAGAAAAAAGAATACGGGAATAATCCGTGGAAATATCTAGATGAAAATTATTACGCTTTAGATGCCACTTTAGTTGGTCCGAGATCTCGATTTTAAGAAATATCAGCGATAATAATAATGTTGCCTCCGTTTACCTGTTGCTCTTATTTTCTTTTTTATCAATCTTTTTTGTTTTTTATCTTCACATAAGCTTTTTAGACTGTCATAAATTTCATCTTAAGAATCTAGAAGATATCGAAAATAGCCGAGTGAATTAAGAAAATGAAGCATATTGTAAGTTATGAAGCCATAAAAATCGAAAATATCACTAATGCCGATAGGTCCAAGTTTGAATTTCTTTCATTGTATTTTTGATTTTACTAAACTAGTTCATTCAGTATTCAGTGCATTCATCAGTTTACAAGACCAAATCAAATAATAATATAGCCGTGAAGAGAATAATTGATACTTCCGAAATCAAAAATAGCAGGAATTGAAATTTTAGGGAAAATGGATTTAAAAGGAGAGTATTTTTATGGAAAATGAATTGAACTTGAAATCGGCTTGAAATAAAATTGAATTATAGATTGAAACTGGTCATTTGGCTGCACAATACGCAGGCGTTAACCAAGATTTGTTTAATGACTGCGTCAAGTTGACACTTTACAAAGTGAAGCATCAAGATGAAGTACAATAATGGTATGATGACACGAAATATTTTGAATACTCGAAATAACGCCAAATAAAATTCGCTAACACTTGGACATCATGGATCATTTGCTGTTATATTAATCCGTATTTATTAGAATAACTGGTAAAATTTAATAAATTTATTAACATTATGAAATGTAGCATTGTAAAAATTTATAAAATATAACCAGATACAAAATTATAATAACAACGACTGACTTTGTCGTTTTCCTTTCTATAGTAATACTGCTTGCCAGTTACTTTATCGTGTATAAAAATTTTCAAATGTAATAAATCTTAGATGAGCTATTAAGATATTTTAAAAAGTAAGACAAAGTTTAATACCTACCGATTTCGAGCAGAATTATTTACGTCAGAATTACTGACAACTTTTAATTCAAAACATTAACATTTTAATTTAGTCTGAGGTCACTTAACTTTTTCTTAATCCTGAATAAGACTGAAGAAATTTGAGATTTTGTTATTCTTGGTTTAAATCATATCATAGATTTGTGGCATCATTTTCTTGAATTTAAAGGAATTGAATGGAGTGCATAGGCCACTTCCATTGTTTGAAAATTATGCCGTGATTTTATTCAAAGTAAATATCGGAATTTCTCACGAAATTGGTGAGACGTTTTTATTAGGACGTTTTCCTGTTCCGATAAATCGATGTTTAGCTTAAATTCCATGCTTTTATGTTTTTTATTGCATTTCGGTGTTTTCTAGCCAAATTATTCGTAATTCATTTAAACAAAATCAAAAATGAAACTAACTGTTCATGAAGATATGTTCACAATACACGTTTCAGTAACGACTTTGTACAAAAAAAATCACAGGATTAAAACGATTTAAAAAATATGATTCTATATCATCCTTGCTTCTTTCGTTGAATATCACTATTTGTATTATTAACTGATTTCTTTGCTTGCTTTGCAGATTTATTCACCTATTTACCTTCTCAACATTAGAATGTCTTCCTGTTCCAATAAATCGATTCATTTGTGATGAGAAAGATCTTAAATACCTCTTATTATCCTGTGCTTCCTAATGCCTTTCTGACTTTTAAAAGGAATTAAGTGGTCTCAGTTCCTTAAAAATATAAGCAATTGAAACGATTTTTGCATGTTCATTTATTAAACAGTTTTTGATTAGTGTACCGTAGTTATCTAAGCTAAATGCATAGAAAAAGAGATTCAACGATAAATTTGATGCAAGGTACGCTGCAAAAGTGAGTTCCATTTAAAAAAAAAATCATATTTTTGCTTTATTCTTACAAATATTTTGATTCGTTTACGAGCTTTTGATAAATTGATAAAATTGGAAGAGTTCTTTTCAACAATTTGTAACCTTTAAAAAACATCTGTGGCGAAAAATGAACGAAGAAATCAGATAAGAAGTTTAACTGAGCAGTAAGTTTAATCAAGTAGAACATGGTCCACTGGTAATTAGATAGCTAAACAAATGTCCACACTCCTCATTGGCCAACTCCCATCGATCGTCATCTCGTAGTACGTAATGCATCCTTCAAAAGACCGCGATATCTGTACGAGATCTTATAAAACAAAAGATTCGAAACCTTGGACTGTTTAATAAATAGTAAAGGAGTACTTGGTATTAAAATCGACCACAATTCCATTAATATTGCCACTGAAATAATAGACCTCTCCAATTTTCGGTTCTGGACAACGAATGTTACATGTTCTCAACAATACCTCAATTCGTTCTGCAAAATGGCTATAAAGATTGACATAAAAACTTTTTTAAAAGTGTAGAACGAATTTTACATCCCATTCGGATTAAATTGGCTTCAATTCATGTACAAATCCATGAGCTTTGATGTCTTCTCTTTAAAGTTCCTCAATCCCAAATGGAATCCAAAATTCCCTTCATCAAGAAAAAAAAAAAATACCAAAAATCTGAAGAAGTTGAAATCTGCGATTTTTGATTAAAATCTAAACCATATTTTTAGAACAATTTAAACGAAGAGTCTTTCTAGAATGTATAGGTCAGATTTAAGCAATATTACCAGGCATTTGCACTGTTGTCTTTACATTTTGTTTCCAATGCTTTAGCGATATTTCGATAATGAAATATTCCCAGCCACTCAGGTTTTCAGTCCGATAGTTTTCTACTTTTACTGTTGATCCTGCAACATTTAATTAATTTATTCTAAAGGAATTTCAGATTCTGAACTTGTCAGTTTGAAATGATTTGCTTTTTCAGTTATGACATATACCAAAAGAGCGCAGATAAGTGCAGCAAAGTTTGCTTTACAAAGAAAAGTCGAACGAACCAAACATGTTTTCTGAGCATAGTTCATTTTGCAAGTGCTTTTTTGTAATACTTCGACATTGTGAGCAACGCACTGTGCAACTGGCCTCAGCACAAGAACAACTCCCATCCCAGCATACCATATCGATGGTTTCCTCCAGCAGTGACCGCTTGAATCTTTCCGTATAAGTCACTAACTCTTGACCTGCTATGTCTGCAAACTTACTCTACAGCTGATCATTTTATTTCTGATATTACATGACACCTAGTCAAATTCTTGTAACACTTCCTGTCAATATATAATACTTGTCACTTCCTGTCAATCTATGATACTTATCATTTTTATGAGTCAACAGAAATACGAAGCTATCAGCTATTAGAAAAATGCAATCTAGTAATATGGGCTAGATAACTTGCAACAAATCTAGCCAGGCATATTTGTAATCGATTCTGATGAAAATGTGATTGCTTGAAAGAACGAGCGCTAACCGTAAAGAGGATGTCGAACGGTAACTGCTATGGGAGCCAATTGATTCGGCTCGTATGTGTTTCTCGGCTCCATTATTCTCAGTTCATAACAAAGCGGAATTTTCGGTTTCAACTGAAAGTATTGAAATTTGGTAAATTGTCGAAACTTTGAAACGCTGCTGAATTTCTTGCATATTCACGGATACGAAAAACACTGCAAGAACCCACAATAAGAAGGGAAATTTAAAGAGCTTACATCAGTGAGGACGAAATGTACAGCATAACTGCTAATTGTAATGCTTTCCAATAGATGAACTCCGTGTATAGTTGTGTTCTAGAATAGGTCAGAGGAGATTAAATTGTTAAAAACCGATTTTCTTTTGATTTTTATAGCATTTAAAACATTGATTTTGAATCATTTTACAGCTTAATTGATGGATTGCATAATTCAAGTTTTACTGATAAGCAATAAATTCTTAATGAGGAACCGATTTCTTGTAGTCATCTGTATTTTGAACTGAAAATCCTATAAGTTGTGGCACTTAACCTGGAGAATCCGGAACAGACTCTCTTGAGAAGTGAAACCGGTAAAAAGTCCGTGTGTTACTTCCACCGCTTCAATTAATGACGTTAGAATCCTGGAATAAATTGTACTTTATTTATAGTTTTTTAATGATAAGAATTAAATCACTGTGTATCAATTAAATCGTTTTAAAGCACTTTCTGTCTACTGTTGACCCAAAATACAGAAAAATTAGTGGTGCGATTTCTACCTTGTTCTTGAATTAAAAACTCTTTTGTTATAAGCTACGTTTTGACGGGAAGGACTTTCTCTAAAGTTTGGAGTCGATAGATGTCTGAAGGTCAGTTCTTCCATTTAAATACACTTACTTTAAACAAACTTCTTGTCGAAGGACTCCCGGACTAACTACATCTTGTATTACAGTGACCTTGGTGGGATACAAATCGTTTTGCTCTAAACCACGGCGCAATCGCATTCTTTTTGTAGTTAGAACTCGAATTCTTGTCCGAACTTTTGTATTTCCTTCTGTTACCAATGTTATATTACGCACTGCTATTGGCAACTAGAATTTCTTGCTATAACTGTTTTGCTCATTCCTTAACTTTCAAAATACGATATTTTCGCAGAACTTATTCAACGTTTTATAAGTAACTTACTGATATTGTAAAAAAGTAAAATATCGAGAAATTAAGAGCTTAACAGTACAGTTCACATCTGTTCCTGTTTAAACGATGCGTTTAGAAAGTAACAACTTCTATTTAGAACTGATCGATATAATGTAACACTAGCATTTTGTGGTCTTAATTTACAATATAGAAGAATTGTATGAAAAATTAAAAAATGAGACTTTTAAGGCAGGAATAAAAAATATGCCTGGAATACATGAATAATCAAAATTAAAGGATAAAAATTTTAAGGAAAAAGAATTTTCATCAGAAGGCAGTTAACTAATCCTGCAAATGGTATTATATTGCTAAAATGTACTAGCAACATAAGTATATTACTTTATAGTACTTACATAAAACATGATTGGTGTGCTGGTTACATTGTGCACTATTGATATGCATTGTTTACAAAGAATCGTTACTCGATTATGATCACTGTCACGTCGACTCATTTTCTGCATTCGGTACTCATAAATTGCTCGATTTGCAAAGTATGCATCCTAAATTTATCATTAAATTTCATAGTAAAGAAAAATATAAGCTTGTAAAATTTACTTCAGTGCTCGTTTATTTTCGACTAAATCAAAATTGCAACCAATGCAAACGGAGTTTGTCCATTTTCGTTTAGTTGCTCGTAGATCCAATCAGCCAACAGGTCGAGTTCAATTAGTGGAAACATCGGATCCACTTTGCGGCTTACGAATGCCAACAAACCCAGCGAATTGATCAGTAAATCACCACTCTTTAGAAGTAAAAAAGATTGGATAAATTGAAATTTAAATGGTATTCAAATTTTGAAATGATGACTGAGTTACTATGACGGCTTAAGGAACTTAAACCTTTAAAATTCATTCGAAAAGGTATAAAAGTGTTATGTTTTGACTTCCTATTTCACTATCACTGAATATCTTATTTCCACTTGAATATTCCCCTTTATATTCTGAATACCTCAGAGCTTTGAAGGAAAACACTGAGCTAATTTACTAAAGCAACTTAGAGAAACTTCAAATAGAATTCCAAATCATGCGAAATATTGTTCAGAGATTTTCATTTATGAAAGCAAGGAATAGTGGATAACCATAGCAATTCGATGTTTCATATTATCGTTGAATCCGAATCCAAGCTTTGCCAGTAGTGAACTACTGCTTGACGTTCTTTCAGTTGTCCAATATGGAGGCATGCCATCTGCAGTATTACATTAAACATGTTGGGAACTTCTTAACTTTAAAATTCTATTGATTCTCATTCATAGCAATCAGTTAAAGCATGTTTTTGCGAATACCAATCTCATAGAGGAAATCTCACGGCTTCTCTATTTTCTTCGTGATTTAGTGATTACAGCAGCAATTCTAAAGCAATCTTACCTTTCACAACAGAGTACAGTTTAATTCGCATGATACTGCTCACAGATCGTGGTGCCATGAACGCTAGTGCAGCCACAGTACGTATATTCAATGCAGCATGATCTGGGAGACTGAAGAAGCTCTTCCGCAAGCTAATCCAAACACGATCGTTACGCTGCAAATACTATGAATTTGCTAACCTAATTTGTTAATAGAAACCAGCTAATTCTTACCGTTAATTCTATTCTGAATTTTAACATTAAGTTATTTTTTTTAATATTCTTAAAAATAAATGTAAACAAAAATAAAAGATTCTCAAATCTATTCACCGCACATTGGTACACAACACAATCGGAAGCTAACTGATTTACCATTGCTTTGACAAACCAATACCGATCTTCCACAGTTGTCTAAAAAATGAAGACAAAAAAAGTGTGGAAGAACTGGAAATTTCATCTTTGCTAATTAAGCTAAAAAAAATCAAAATGGTAAGAAATCAGGAAGTTGAATTCAATTTCAATTTTGGAAAATAACGGAGAATGAAGAAAAAAAGAGTAGTGGATAGCATACGAAATCCATATAATCCAGAAAGTAATCCACCGAGAGCTGAGAATCCACATCTTTAGCCACTTCATCCAAAAGATAGCTGAGCACTGGACAAACAATCCGCTCATCAACGGCAGCTTCACAAAGCAACGATGTTGATAGAGCCGTCAAACTGAAACAATCAGAATTATTAAATCTGCTGAAATCAATTTTGCTGTAAATTTTATATTATGAGTATCAATAGGAAAATGATCAAATTCAGTAACAGCGCAAAAAGATGCATACAAGAATGATTCTTCGTGAAGCTGTTTTGGCTTCCGGTAATTGGAGAAAGCGCATGATCGAGAAGTTGCACCATGACAATTGGAGAATGTTAACATCGCAGACGCTACTGCAATTCAGAGAGCACCATCGGTTTAGATGATTGTGTGTGTGTGAATATCTTAATAAAATTGGCCTAGTACAGACTAACGATCTCTAGTCCTTTTCAACCTCTAGCTAAGCAATCAATAATTTATGCTAATTATCTACTTTACGTGCATTCTACCATACACTGATCCTTCTTTTAAGAAAATAATTATCCTTTACTGGAGTGTAGCAATGACTAATTAAGAATTAGCTAGCTTCGTTGAAAAGATGAATAACTTACATGACCCAATGGAATCATCTAAAGATTCAAATTCACGATAAGTCTTTTTGTCAAGAGGATCTAGTGATTTAAACTGGTATAATGTTGGAGCAAATGAGTTGATAATATCAGTGAGGAACGACTCATATCCCAAAATACTTCTTTTCCTACGATAATTAAACCGTAAACTTCCGTCATTTTGAGTGATCGAATCCAGAATTAGTCCTTCTGATAAGAATTCTAAAGAGATAATACAGTAAGAAATTTCAAATTTTCAAAAATGATGACAGAAAATCGAAACTTGTCAATGATCAGAAAGAAAACAAACGAGAAAAATCGATAGTAATGCCATAGATCGATTCAGTATCAGGTAAATTAATGCTAATATTAGTAAATAATTTGTGAGGATCTCGCTCTCTTCGATATTCATTATAATCTAAAAATTACAGTTAATTAAATCTGCTCAATATTGGACATTCACTTGACTTATGAATGATATATTAAAATAGTAGAAACAAGTCATATCATCTCAGCTGATCTCAAATTTTCAAGGACCATTAATCTTCTCCCATTTCTTTTTTCCTTCTTATTTTAAAGCAGTCCGGATCTAGCTAGTAGAAAAACTTTGTTTTCTATAATCGAGATTCGATTCTCGTATAAACAATAGAATTGCTTCTTCATTACCAATGACATTTTTCTTTTTTTCTCTTTCATTGTCCATCATTATATAATGTACATTAACAGTACGCGTTACAAGACTAAGTGCTTTACGTGGATTCAGTATCAATCGTTTAAAATATTCCGCTGTTTCTACTCTTTTCTGCAAGTAATAACTTGCTCACTTGTGTTGCAATATAAATTCAAAGACAATAAAGTATAAAATAAGTATGTTGATCGGTTTATAGAAAAACCAAATTCTCCTGCTAAATGTTGAGTATAGAATTAACTTACAGAGACGATAACTTTCAATTTGACAGCGTCGAATATTTCACCTACATCACAGTGGTACCGTCCAGGGTATGATATTTCCTCTTTCAACGTGAATATAACTTCTGTTTCTCCAAGACGCAGAAATCTGTGAAAGTGGCTAGCATAGCGCCAATAAAAGCAAGAAAAAACCAGTGGATGAACGAAAAAATTAAACAAAAACTAACCTCTTATTGAAAACAAAATGATTGTTGAAATAAATTAGATCATAGAGATAGAATGAAGTAAACCTAAGGGCAAATATTCTGACAGAAGTTGTAACTGTTGTTGTAAGATGAATTCGGGTGTAAGCGGGCTGACCTCGTTCGCCATGTGCGCCCATATCACCGCATACGTGTCTAGCCAGTTTCGTCATGCAAACCGAGAGCTTCAAATAATTTACATTACTTGAAAATATAACTGCTGTCCAAATAAAATCATGTTATCACGTTATACAAGTGATTGCAATGTATTAATATAACTTATAACAAATGTAAGTCTGAAATGAAAGTTTTAAATTCTTTTCGCTCTTTCTTAAAGTTCACCGTCATGTCCTTTTCTATTTTTTCGGCAAAAATTGAGACTCGTGCGGTAACAGATTCATTAATATAGACATGCTGTGCAAGATCGACTGTCATATAAAGCTTTTGCTGTGTAGATATAATCAATGGAGCACTGCGACAAATTACAAGATCACCCGGTGTCCATGCTGAAGACTGGACAGACCATTGCGTTACCGTATCTGGCACTCGGATCGTTAGATTTAGCCTACCTGAGGCCCTGAACGTAGGATAACAAAACTTTAAAATCGCTGTCGCGTTCGACTTAGTTAAGCATTTCAAACTATGGAGGAGTAGAATTCGCAGTTCATTTCTAGGTTTTAAATTCAAAAACGAATTTCGTTGAAAACAGCCTTATATTACTTTTCTTGACATAAGAAGAAATTTAATGCAGCTTTTTAGTGTTAAACCTCTCTTCTCTTTGGTTATCAAATACTTTTCCAAAATAAGCCAGCTAACATTTTTAACTTAAACTCTAATCAGAGAAAAAAAGCAAACCCGAGATTGTAGTCTTCGAAAAGCCAAACTTCTGGGAAATATTGTCGAATTACAGGACTCAAATCCGTTCTCTCTCGGAATAAAGCAGAAGGAGAATCGTCAAGTGTTGTTCGGTTACGTGCTAGAAAACTTATGCTTTTCCATTGCACTTGAGCAGAAGCCAATTTCACCGTACTACCATCTCTGTCGATACCACAACCATGTCCAGTTTTTCGGTCGCATACCTTACTTGTGGCTGAAACTATGGTCGTAACTGATCTCTCGTTACATAGCTTCAAGTTAAAATATGGCCAACCAAGACAAGATGTAAGATATAAATCATTGTAATTCATCAATTAGTATGATAATCTCGATATGATAATCTTAAATTTCTAAAATAATTTTTCAAACCGACTCAATAATAATTTCACTAACTTGTTTGGCTAGTTAGGCGTTCACAAGCCAAAATGAAGGAGCGCAAACAAACATTTGAAATGGCTGATGACGATTCCATGAAATTTGGACAGCGTTTCAGATGCTGTAACATTAGCACACCGGCTTCTTCACATGTTTCTTCTACAACATTTTTTGTTATTTCTGCGTTAAAAAAAAAAAGAAAAAAAAAGATTTAATAAATGAACAAATTTTAGTTCAGAATTAATTAAATGATGATTCAGCGGGTTATTCGAAGACGAGAAATTTTGAGACTTTCTATTATCAAAGTTTTAAGTTAAATTCTTTATTTACAATTTTTCACAAAAGATATCTAGGTTACCAGTTCAAGTGAACTTCGAAAACACTTTGAATGCTTACCTATTTCGTTTTTTAAATTCTTGGAATCAATGAAACCAAGAAATAATGTTCGCAAGGAACGCTCCATCATTGACAAGTCCCAGTATTTAGATATTGAATGTGATAAATATTTCTGAAAAAATAAACATCATTTGTTATAAAATTTTCAACACTTATTAAGTCTCAGTTAAATTTCATAGAATAACCTGTATGAGTTCGTGCATTCGTATATCGACCGCCGATAGTAAGGCGAGACTGTTGAAACGGCCATTTATTGCTACCGTCAAGTTGTCACTTACTTTGACTAGTGTTTTGGAAACTGCTAATGAATTCTAAAATCCCCAGAATTAAGATAAGCACAATGAATATCTTGCTTTACAAAAGAATCACTTGTGTAAATCAGATTAAAGAGAAAGAGAAAAGGATGAATTGAGAAATTTTATCACTTTAAAACTATTTCTCATAAAAGTTCCAATATAACACCACACTACATAAGAAGTTTCTTCATAAACATCAAACCTTGCAGAATGGTTCAACAAAGAAGAGAATCGTATCTATTTGTACCGTTCCACTTGCGCTAAACACGTGCAGTGCGCAATAAGGTACCATAACATCTGTCGTTTCAAATATTATTCTACCATCATCACGAACACGACCGGCTTCCGCGATCGTTTCATCCTGGCACAAGACCTTAATTTACAAGAGCTTTAAATTTTTAATACAGGCTTCTCGAGGACATCAAACTTCATTTCATAGCTTAAGTTATGGGTAAAGAAGCCACCGATTCTAAAATCACCAAGATTCTAAAATCAATCATCAAAAACCTACAGAATTATCCAGAACCGAATGAAAAAGATGAAATGGGTAGAGCGAGCAAGTAGAATTGAGCATGTTTATGAATTTTCTACTTGAGCCAAGTCCTGGGCCTATTAATACCAATGCAAATTGTGAATTCAAACCAAATAATTCAATTTTGATGCCAAATGCAATGGCACTGAAGCTCGAAATTTTTCTCCAACTCGATATGTTGCATTATTGGGAAATGACCACTGAATCCAACCATACTGTATCCATTCTGAATGATCAGCCGATGGTAGCACCAAAGTGACGGGGCGCGAATACCGCCCACTAATTTTGCGGCGAGCCTAAAGGTTTAAATTTTGACTAAAATATTGTTATCGTGAAAAGTCTAAGGGTGTAATTGAGGACAAAAATAGTAAATCACAAAGCATACCTTCCCTTCTTATGACAATAATAGCGAAACGAAAGGTTTACTTCGCCCGAAGAAAAGAGAAACAGCTAAACATATGGACAGGAACGTTCTTTTCCAGCAAAACTGTTCCGTTTTTTGCTTCAACAATCTCTCAAAATATTGCTCACATTTGCCTCCTTCCCTCACTCTCCCTCTCTCTCTGAAAGTGGGACACAAGGACAAAAAAGTTTGAAGTGTTGCAGTGTTACTATAATAATTTGAAGAAGTCTGTATTAAATATGTGATATCAAAAAACAAAAATCCCCCGCTCATAAATGTTTGAGGTTTAAGGTAATTTTCTAGAGATACGTAATAGAGTATAGGTGTTTACGAAAAAAAAACTCGCAGAAGCCCCTTAAAGCTGATTTGATTTTTAGATCCATAGAATTAAGTCAAAATTTCGAGTTAATTTGCATATATATGTTGTATCTTGTGATTTCACTTGGGTTTTTTCTTGTTTCATTTACTCGAACGAGACTTTTAATATTTGAAAGTACTTAAAAAAAATCTAGAATCGTCGTATAAATAATCTAAAATTGTGCATAAAAAGATCCATTAAAACACATTTTCTTTACATAATTCTTTACAAAATCAAAAGACTTGCGCTACAAAATCAAAAAATCGTTTTCTGCAGTACACACCAATCCTGAATTTTATTTTCTCCTGATATTTTTTAGTTTGTAATGAAAGAGTTGAGACAGTGGCTCAAAAACTCCCAAAGTTACCTAATAACTCTATCTTGGCCAAAGATTGTCATAAAAATCACAATCTATGCAAATCTTTCCCGAATTAAACACTTTGAAATATTTTTTTCCTTCTTACTACACCAATTCACTTTCTCCTTTAAAGGAATTTCATTGAGCATCCTTTCATCTCTGATCTATGTTGAAATTTGAGTGAAAATAGATTTTTGGACTTTTACTTGAAGAGAAAAGATAACCTGTATAAGTATCACTCGACAACTGTGTTCATATAAGCTGGATGAAAATGGTATAGTTAGAAGAAATCCAATTATTCCCTTATAGTTTCTCAAATTAAGAGTTTGCTTTTTATCTGTGGAAATGCATCGAACATTAATTTCCACCTCTTGAGCCCTCATCGAAGATAGACCTGTTGATTTTATCTGTAACATATTCTTACATTACTTTTTAAACTTTCTTAAAAGTAATTCACATTGTGCTATCTATCAATTTCTCATCACAATCTTTTCATCTCATTTTCTCCTCTCCTATAATAATCGAAGTTGTATCTGAAACTGTAATCAATCAAAGAAAAATCAATTAATTCAGCTTGTACCACTGATTTTGATTAGTACTTCTTAATCACTTTGGCTCTGTTGATTACTTCCTCAGAAAAGATTGAGTGCATATAAAACAAATGAGACAGCAAATATCCCTTTGGATAAAAGTCGACCGATGCTTGTATTTATCTTTTAACTGCTCACCAATATATATATGTTTGAAGAATCGCGATAATATCCGGGTCTCAGAGGAATGAGTTCGAAACCTGTCAATCTATTATCGATTTCTATATCATGTTTAACTCGACTTCCTGTCCCCTGATCTAACACTTCTGCTGTAAGTTTGGCCAAACTTGTTGACGGGGCGGTTATAGTGCTTCTATCACATTGAACAATGTTTATGTGGTCAGACCAGTGACCTGAATTTATCTAAAAACTTGCATTTAAATTCAAATTAAATCTTAATGCAATAAAATTTCTGTTAGGTATGAATTTGACTATCCCAACTATCCAACTACTCCAATTATTTTGAACTTTGACAAAATTATTGGGTTATACATTATCATTATCAAAAGGATATAATGGACAATTAAAGCTGTAGTATCAGTATTCTGGACATTGATGGCATATAAATGAGATGGGGAAAAGGCTGAGAAAAGGAATTATAATAAATTGTATTTCTAAATTATTTATTAATCACAAGAGTTATTTGATTTAGTTGCTAATTCTAATTTCATTAAAAAGAAAAAAAAGATAATAAGAATTAAAGGTAATAAGAATTTTTCAAAGAATCATTTCATATTGAAATTCAACCATTTGGACAATAAGCTATCATTTCATTTCAGTTCTTAATAAATTTTTCCTTCTTTACCATTTAGTTCATATTGCAAAATAAAAATTTTCATATTGCAAAAATAAAAATTATCACCAAAATTCTGTACCTTATCAGATAAAATGCAATGCAAATTAAATATCTCAACTGTAATTCGGCGCTGTTGTAAATACATAATCATGTGAGGTTGATTTTTCATCTTAAAAGTTTGTATAAATACTGCTAACTAGTGATATGTACCAAGTTCTAAACCGAAAATTGCAGCTTATGATGTTTTATATTTTCCTGATCTATATCTATTTCCAAGAAGAATACAACAACTAGTAGAAAATAAGAAGTCGTTAACTGAGGAAAAATTTTGAATGTAGATCGAATTGGTTCTTCTCCTAACTCGCCATATTCTAAAAAATTCGTTTTTAGTATTTATGGGAGCGAATTAAGAACAACATTGATAGTCGATCATTTTATTTAATCTAACTGTAAGTATTGTATTATGAGTACTAATAGATACTCGATGTTCAACATAGTACGATCAGCTTAATTAAAGAAATTCACTCCTTATTCCAGATAGAATAAACAGAAATTTTACAACTGTCAGGGACTTTAATTGTAGAGAACAGAATCGTCTCATTCACTTTGAGAAATGACTAATGAAATAGTCGGAACTTTTACACTGATCTAGTATCTACTTCCGGTATGATTGTGATAAAAGCATAGCTAATTTCCCTTTGGTATTTCATGAAAGGTAAGACAATAAGGGATAAAACCTTAACATTTTTATGTAATAAACTTTGTGACTCAGAAAAGATTTTAAAATGCTATGTTACTTTGAGAAACTGGACCAAACATTTAAACCAATGACATTTTTGAAATATGACTGAAAAATATTTATGCATTTGGATGAAATAATTTAGAAAAAAATGTATATTAACAATTTTTTCTTAACTTTTCTTTCAAACTAAATTCTTTTGCATCGCATAGAATCTTCTACTCAACGAAATGTTTCCTTCCTGTTGGGAGTGAAGTAATAGTATAATGATAAAAGAATTAGCACAATGATAAATGATAATATGAAAATATACAAATGTGTGTATTCGAACGTGCTTCTCTGCCATCGAAGCAGCTTGCACCAAAATGTTTGAGGCAATCACACACTATTCTTTGAAATTGAAATTCCATGTCCACAATGGGGCACAATCCCATATTTCGTAATGCTGATTGCATGGTGACAGTATTGTTGACCAGTCATTGTTAGTGCTATTTCCGGTACATATCATTGTTTGATCTTCCGCTGTTGAAGAATCAATAAAATCAGCAGACAGAGTAAGCATCCATACCAATTCTTAATCCGGTATCAAATCCATCTCCTATTCTTCCTGCACCTTTCCTGAACTCTCTCATTCCTAGATAAGCACAGGGTTGTTGTTCCGGTAATGTTAGCAAAGGATAATATGATGAAACACATAAATGTTTATAGCATTCTTGTTCATATCGTGCTATCACTGCAAAACCGTTCTCATCATCAATTTTCATGCTTGCCAGATACCGATTAATAATACGTTGTTGAATGGGCATTTGCTCTGTTGTCGATAAACTCCTATAACTATTCTTTGTTACGAATCCGTATTTTTAACTTTATCCGGAAAGACAAGTCTGGAACGAGAATCATTTTAAGGTTTGGAAGTTCTGGAGTATCGCACTGTAGTAATATCCATTTTTTCTCAAAACCATTTTATGAACATCCATTTTATGAACAAGTTTCATTTTTACTATATCTTAGGAATATCTGTCCGATCATTGTAAAAAGCAACAACTATCCACCACAAATCATACTTCAGCGAACTGCTCTCAAATGGAATTATTGGGATAAAAATAATGAAAAACAATGAGTATCCAGCCAGGTGTTCATTTGATTTGGTGTGTGAAAAACTGATTACAGCATTAAATGCTATTTTTTGTATTTATTCCAGGTTGCTTCTTTCCTCTAGTTATTGCATACTGTTTTAGCATTGCAATCCTTTTTTGAGACTATAATCAGTAAGATCTAACCAATAAAGATAAAGTAAATGTGAATATTGCAGTAATTAAAAGTAATTAGAACGGAAATTACAGTAAGTTAGCACAAATAATAAATTACATAATATTAAGTGATCAAGACCGGTAACTGATAAGTGCTTCAAACAATCAGTATCGTGAAAAGTAAAATAAGAGTAGAGAACAAAAGCTGAAATTCTTTTAAAAAGATATTGCAGTAAGAATTGTAAAGTCAATTATACCAATTAATTGGATAAAAATATTACGCAAGGCATTCCACTGCGATTAAATCATACATTTTAATCTAATAATTATAACTTCTAACTAATTAGAAATATCATTTCCATTTTAATTTTCCATATTATATTGCATATATTTCAGGCTACAGCCTTGTACAAATTAATTTGATATCAAATTTAACTGCATTCTAAATGAGTTATCAGAAAGATCTATCATCGGTTTTGATGGCCATAAAAAGTCTTATAGTGCAGATATTAATGTTGGAACAACATCCTTGTTCACTTACAAAGAAGAAGATGGATTACGTCAAATATTGTACTTATAAAGGGAGATAGAGAAATATAAATTTTATGAGTACTCATATTTTCATATAAGCGATTTGCTTTGCATGATATGAGAACTCTAATACTAGCGTTTGCTTTGATTTACGTCCTCAAGCTAGAGAAGTCTTTTCACTGCAACATGTGGTACGATTGAGAGCAAAGGTATATCCCTCTCTTATTATAGGCTAAGGCCAGCCTAGCATCATAAGACAAATTGTGCCAATATTTTAACTGAAGCTACTTTTCAACTATCATAGTAAAGCCAGAATAATAACCCCCATGGATATTTACCAACGTTAGATAACGCTAAACTTATTCAAATTATAAGCTTAATCCTTTTTAGTAAACCTCTTACTAAAACAGCTTAATCACAATGTTGAAAGTTTCAAAGCAAAAAATATATTTCTTAGAACATAAACACTTTCGATGAGTCAGTTTCATAGGATTTTCTGGTAAGAATTCAAAAAAGGCAGATTTGGAGAGAAATTTATATTTCAATTTTCTTGGTTTTAATTGAAGTCAACCTCGTAGACTTTTTTAAAATGGGGTTTCTTTCGGACACCAGTAATTATCAGAACTTCAAATTAATTGAAGAACTAAATAAAAATGTAATGTCAGGATCCCATGGAGATTATGTTCCTTATTTGTGAGAACTAGAAGTAAAGTTAATTTAAATAGCTTTTAAATATTAAGAAATATAAAAGTTCAGTGAGAAATTACAGCCACCAAAACCCTTCTGTAGCTTGGAGAAAAGAAACAAAATCAACGACAACAATATTTCTTTTGTTCAGAAGCTAGTACCTGGTAATTCTAGCAATTTTAATCAGAAGCACTGGAAGAAGAGAATTAAGTTATCGAGAGAATCAGGTTAGAAGTTAAAGGTCCAGAATAGTATAGTGAGCAGGAGAAATCCAATCGTATTAAAATACGAAATGTCAGAGAAACTGGTTATAAAAAAGGTGCAACCTTGTTGGTGGAGGCACAATTGGCGCTTGACGAAAGTAAGGTGTATAAGGTAATAGATGATACGGTGCTGGTAAATTTAGAAAACGATTGTTTTCATTTCCACTATCACGTGATATCTTCTCGTAAAATTGACTTATCTAGAATTTAAATCGTATTTCATGAAAAAATTGTCCTGTAATAATAAAGGTTGTTTAGTAAATATAAAGAAAAGGCAATAAAAAAGTTCGTAATCACCATGCACTTCGGGCACATTAGCTTCAGAAATTTGTTTCAACAAAAAAACAGTGGCTGGTGATGGTCTAGTACCCGGTTGTTCCGGGGATGGCATATTTTCCTTGAGGGTCATCACTGAAGCGTTTGGATAATAAGGAATCTGATGTTTGCTTATACAGTTGGTAGAATCGCCTTGAAACGGATCAGTGAACCCGAGTAACTTCCGTATACGGATCACTGTCATCCTTATCTTTGGTCGCTGCAAGTGCCAACCTTTACCTTTATCTATGTCTACTGACTAACTCTTCTAAGATATGCCAAAGGATCAGACTTAAGCTTATTAATAAAAATTTGCAATGGATTACGAAATATTTCAACTACTAATTTCGGTAATTTTTCTAGTGATAGTTGCAGTAGAGAAATAGATGACGGGATTATTCATTATCGTGTGGATCGCACCTGATCCTAGCTTTGCTATCGTCATTATCCACTTTTAGCATTCTCTAAACCGTCGTTTTAACCAGTCATGTAGAAGCTTCTGAACGGAACACCTTCATTATGAAGAAGTTTGAGAGCTATTTACTGGCTCATATCATGTTTCTTATGATTTTCATTAACAAATTGTCTTCTTTACTATTTCACAGACATAATTTTTCCGTCTCCTCTTTCACACTTTTATTTTGCCACTACCACAAAGTGTTGTAATGACAACATCATAACATCACTGCACTTTGCCTCCAACTTCGGAATATTGATGAGAAGTGCAGTTCGTCGCGTCAACAACAGCTAATTTGCTATTCACAAATGGGCGAGTTCGTTTGAAACTCCACAATTTCAAAAATCTTCCATTCGTTTCCATTTTGTCGCCACATATTTTCCAAGTTTTTTGAAGTCGATTTTTAAATTTGAAGTAAACATAATGAGAAACATTGCAATAGAACATAAAGTGAAAGTTAACTTTAAACACTTAATTTTTTTCAGGTTTTTCTTTTTACTTAATACATTCACTAAGAAATCAATTCGGTCTGTATTTACCTCGATCAATCCATTTCCGGTAGCTGACCAAGCAAAAGCTATCTCTACATTCTTCATAAGTTTGTCTAAACTGCACTTTATAAATAATAGTTGATACTGACAAACAGTCTGGAATTAACTGTGAGTTATTGTCGCTTATTTGGATCCATTTTACTTCTTTTATATTTCCATATCTATAAGTTCAAATTCCCAAAATTTGTTGCAGTTTTTTGCTTCAAAAAACAAAGAATTTGTATTGTAAACGCTTTCATTTGCTATTATATCACGTACATAAACGAAACCTACATATGATGAGCCTTTCTATTAAGTGCAGAATAAATTCCTACCTATAAGGCAAACTCTGTCATTAATTTTTTTTTATATAAGTAATAAAATAGAGATTTTCTGTCCATTTTTCTATAAATTTTACTATCTGATGCAAAGTCCAATAATGCATATGTTTTTTTCCTATGCTGGGTTTAAAATCTTCCTAAGCATTATAAAATCTAAATTTTAGAAATAAAAAGGTTTTGAAGTTTTTAGACAGAAAAAGAAAATTAAGGATGGAGAATGGAAAATGAATTTTAGTTTAATTTTAAATATAATTTGATCCGAGTCTGGTTATTTAAAAACTTGAATTAAATGTTTAATAAAGCTTTGTAAATATTAATTTAAGCGATTCTACACTTCAAAATATTTGCTAGAACAAGTAAAATTTATTCTGCAGATCTGCAGTTTCATGCCAAAGGATGTCTCAACATTCTCACTGCTTCTTCGAAATGATCTTGTAGATGCCACGAGGGATGACGGAAGCATGTTTCTCCTAAACAGTTTTTAAAATATCTGAATTTAAAAGTTTTTTAGTTTTACCCAGATTCATCTTTTTTCAAGCGTTCATCTTCTAACATTAACAAACCGTGAGAATATTTGTGTTACTTCGTTTTCGGATAAAAAATTTCCGGATGGCAAATATGGACAATGATGAGCTGTACAGTGTTGTCCGTTCTTGCAGATAATTTCTGGATGTTGATGTCGTTACTTCATTGTCAGCATCATCGTTATCATCATCGTCATCGTTATCATCGTCATTCCGTTAGAGAATATTGATACAACACTACGATAAGAAAACAATCCACCAACATCCACTGCCTTAGTCGACAGAGATGATTCAATTGCTGTGCTTATATTACCTATTTCTTGAGCGTGTCCTAAAGTCACGATCAAATCTCGAATAGTTTCACTAGTTGAATTCTTATCAAGATTCAAAATTGGAATGCCAATGGCATCGATCATAGTGCTTCCAGTACTTCCCATAATATTTGCAGTCAAAACGGTTAATGTTGTTGAATTTCTAGTCTTTGCTGAAATTGCCGTAAAATCGGATGTCTTTGCTCGGAACAAGTCCAATCTTTTTCATTAGTCTTGTCGCTTTTGCTCGATGATTGCACAGAAAGGCATTTGAATGTGACACATACAATTGTCACCTTTCTGCTTTGGCTCAGAAACAAAAAAGACACTAGCCAAGCGGTTTTCCAACTAATATAACAATAACCGTTAATTTTTCTAATTTTTTGTATACTATCTAAATTGCATCAAATTTGCATTCTCATTTAAAAATACGAATAGCATTGCACGAATTTTCAAAATATTTCCAATTACACAATGTGACATGAACGTACATTCTATTCAAATCAAAAGTATGATATTTAATTTGAAAATTTAACAAAATTCTCCAGCAAACGATAAAAACCAGATAAAATAGGTGTGCAGAATTTCATAGAAAACCTTCAGTTTTCCACTTTTTGTCCACACTAGGTATGGTTTTAGACAGACTCATTAGCACCACTTTCTCTAGGAAATAAATTTAATAATTCATTTCTTTTAAAAATGAACACTGAATTATAAAAGTCCAAAACACGTTGAAAAATAGCGGAATGTTGAAACTGGATAAATCTTACTGAACAAGGGCTAGTTCTGTTTTTCCGGAAAATTCCTGATCCTGATGAGAATGATCTCGGCAAAGCTTTAATATATAAGCTTTAATCTTGATATTCTAAATTATTTCTTAAATATAATTTGCTTATAGCTTGCACAATGAAAAAATGTTAAAATGTTGTAAAAGCCCAAAAAAAGTTGACAAAAAAAACAACTTGATAAAAGAAGAATCAAGTTTCTTTAGTTCTAGTCACCTTTGTTTATAATTAGAAAAAAAAGAAAAACAGAGAGGAAAGAAAAGACTGAAGAAAGAGAAGAGTGACTAGGACTTTCATAACTAATTTTCCATCTCCTCCCAAGTGCCAATCAGTTCTGCTGTTCCAAGCGTTAATTTGCCTATCCATGTGATGCAAATCGATTATGCCTCTCCACCTGACAATTAAATAAAGGAAAAATCTTTCAGTAATATTAAGCGTCAATTACACGACAAAGCAACGAACCTCTTGCTGCCCTTTTAACTTAAGAAAGTTTTTGTACAAAATGTTTACCGAATTTTTTTTACAACTTACCTACACTTCAGGGCTCATGACCTCAAGTCAAGCATCTTTAAATGAAGTCAAAAAAACTGTAAGCATAATCTTATAAATCATTGATCTTCGGTCAAACTTTTTCTCTACTATTAGTAAAGATTATCGGGAGAAACCTGATTTGAATGGAACTATTGCGAATTCTATTTCTTGTCATTTAATATATTTTAAATTTTATGCTTGGATTTTTGAGATTTGCAAGTTTTGCAGATTCAATTCCATTCCTTTTTGTTATTGTCTTCTCCGATTGAATGATCAAAGCAATGCTGATGCAATTTTCATCCTTTTAGACAAAATATCTATTCAAAATATGCATTATTTTGCTACAAACAAAATGAATTGATAATAAATGTTTCTTTCAAACTGACATTCACTCAAACTCAAATATATGAAATTTATTCTACTGCGTTGACAGTGTGACTGGCAGACAATGCATCATTCCATTTCTTATCGACAAATGTCCTGATTAAGCATAATCAAGAGAAGTAATATGCTTGATACTCATTGTAATTTGGAAAAATGAGTTCATATATTGAAAAATATGAGTTCTATTTCAAATAAAATGGCATTGAAATTCTCGTTAAAAAAAGCAATTGAGAAATCATTTTGCTTGTAGTGATCACAAATTAATTTGTTGTAATTAATTCAAGGAAAAATTATGCAGCTACAAAAATTTCGTGTTACTTAAACATATGCATTAAATTGTTCATTTCACATTTTAAATGACTGAGAGTATTTGCTTTACAGTTGATTGCTTTACTTTTTAAAGTTTTCTAGAACGTTTTCAAAAATATTTTCTTGTCCTTAGGAGCAATAATCTCTGGCATAGGATAATTTTCATCAAATACTTCAAAAAGCTTAGTCGATTTATGTGTGAATAACTAGAACAATTTCTCAAAAGTTCAATTCTTACTATTTTCCAATCTCAACCAAACAATTTCTATCTTACTATTGTGTTCTCCGTCAAGAATAATTATTTATAAGTTCAGTAACGAATTTGTTTATTCATAATGCTGTTATTATTGTCATTGTTAAAGAATGGATAATGATCGGCTAGAATTAGATCAATTGCAATAATTTAGTTTAGATAATTAAAAAACAATAATCAACTGTAATTGTTAAATTTAGAAGTATTAATGAAAAACAGTAGATTAACCTAATAGCTTAAGAAACAAATTGGAACTGAAAGGTTTATTATAAATTGATTCTAAAGTAAATATTACTGTAGAATCTTTTATAAATTAGAAGTCGGATTCGAACAAAAATTACAACGGTTATCATAACGTAATTATGACAGAAAACAGAATCAGGAATAGAAATCCTAACTGGATTTAAAAGCGCCATATTTGCTAGCCTTGAAATTAAAGAAGCTAACCTTAGATGATTTTAGAAGGCACAGAAATGATTTTCCCGAATCAGACGGTATCACTGACTTGCTGCTGTTCGCATTGCAATCGCACCAAATAGTTATTTGTCCCGATATTTGCCGGCCATTAGTATGTCTAAATTTTGAGATTCTCAAGTAATTATTATATGAGCTTGTCGCTAATTGAAGAAACTAAAGAAATCCTAATCATTTTATAAATCACCACCATAAATCCATAAATCTTAATATAAATAATGATCATTGTTGCATAATTCATTGGATCAGTATCATATCTACTTCCGGTAATTTCTTGTTTATATTTTTTAAGGAAATTCTACCTTGCCAGCACATCTATTTCATACAGATCAATGTCATCAGTTTCTTTGGCCAAGGTATGAACGCGAAACTGTGATAGCTCTAAAAATATCGAAACTTCCATATTTTATTCTATTCTTTAAGCAGATTTTAATTTTGGTGTAAAACCTAATCTATTTTATTTGATTGAATCAAACTAGAAAAAAAAACTAGATAGCTAGGTAGAATCATATATATATAGCTCGACAAAAAACTAGGTAGAATCATGCTAAGAAAAAAAACTAGATAGTTATTTTCTCGGTAAGTAGGACCGAAGGTTTTCAGACCAAAAAGAATTCAACATCTAGAAAAACTAGATAGCTATTTTTCTTGCGTGCTAGTGATTTATAAGCTGTACATTTTTCTTTATTATAAACTTTAACATTTGAAAAGCCTTAATCAAAGAAAGAAGTGGTACCATATTTCTGCACTTGAAATGTAATTGAGTAGGTGTGAGGCTTATGGCGATCTGGTCGTGCGACAATCTTCCATTCTCCAAAAACCAAGCGGTCTGGCAATTGAAACTCTACGGCAAGAAATCGATTTTTAGAATTCGATCTGGTTTTATGTATCAGTTCAAAACCATCCGGATTCTAAAACTATTAACCTTTCCACTCAAAAACTTTGCCGGCTTCGGTTACTGATACAAAACAAACAAATTTATATTTCACGAAGTAATTTATCTGGAACGATCTATTTGGAATTAGTATTGTAGAAGCAGTCTAGCATATTTGCATTCAATAAACATTTAAAAGTATTTCAATTCAGCATACCAGAAGCGCAAAATCCACTGATCCTACATACAACTTTCCGTTTGTAGTGAGTGGTAACGCTCGTACTTTAACTGCAAAACAGATTTTTTTAATATTTTTATCATGTGCTTAGCATCATAAGAAATGAAAAATATTAAAATATATTTCGAAGTCTTTTTTTTTTATCCGAAGTAATAGATTAACTTCGCCTTCTATTCTCTGATTATTATTTCAAAAATCTAAAAGCATTAGGGTTTTAATGATGAAGCTTATCAATGAATGCCTTTCAATTTAGTTGAATTCCTAATAAATATTTTAAATTCATATACCATTATCAGTTGGTTTATAAACGGTTTTGTCAGTTTGTAAATAAATGTTTCTTAGATCGGGTGCACCCGGTATTATTTCTTCAAAGAGTTCACTGTCGTTCTGAGCTCGAACCACTAACCGATAGGAATCAGACCGTTCTGTTCCACCCGGTACAAAGAACTTTACACGATTTAGTGACCCTGCAATCAACATCAATAATTGACATATTCATCTCTTTCCTATATCCTTTCTATCTACAAATTAACACTTCAACTATACTTGAATAAATAATAAAGAAATAAAATATATTGTTTCTAAAAACGGAAATTAGGGAAGAACATTAACCGGCAACTTTCCCTTGTAATGTTTGCCGGAAGACTAAGAACGAAGGGTAGAAAGCATGAATTTCTATGCCAATATCAACGAGATTATTTGCGGAACTGCTGGCAGATATTAGCATCTCATTGGTTGCATTCCATCTCAATGTTGATTGTGTCACAACCAAAGGTTTCCTACAAAAAAATCATAAACAATGAACTGAGATTTCCTCATATATTATAATGCAATCCTAATAAGCATTCAAATGTTATCTTGCAATTTTGATAAAATGCATTAATAAATTATGCACAGAAAACTTATCCATCCCTAAATGTATATTTGTCATAAATAGACAGTTTAGAGTTTGTAAAATATACTAGCAGATGAAACAAGAGACTATTGAAAAGCCAAACATTTATTAATAAATAAAGCATTGATGGAAGAATATGACTGATTTACGTACTGCTCAGTCCGATGAAGTTTCATTAAAAGTAAAACACAAATAAGCAAAAGCATAGTTGTCATCTCGGTTTTTTGCTTCTTCATTCTTTGTGATATGAAACGAACGATGATAAAATATTGAAACTATTGAATGATGGGTGGAGTAATCAGTGTTATTAATATTTATTCGGTGGCCATAGCTCGACAAATTTTTTGTTACATCCCATTCTCCTAAAAATGTATTAGTAATTCTTTAATGTATTCCATTTTTTCAATAATTTGAATTGCCAACTCTTTCAATTAATTGCATTTATATCGGAAAAAGGGTAAAGAGCTCAGTAAAAAAATTTTTTAAATGATTTTATCAAATCAAAGCACTAAGGAATATTTACTGTTTTACAAAATGTATTGTTATGTGCTAAGAACTTTCAGGAAACTCATCTGGTTTTCTGATGCACAAATAATTAAATTTACAACAATATAAAAAATTGGAATAAAAATATGGAGAACTGATTAGTGACTAAAATANAGAAAACATGTTTGGTTCGTTCGACTTTTCTTTGTAAAGCAAACTTTGCTGCACTTATCTGCGCTCTTTTGGTATATGTCATAACTGAAAAAGCAAATCACTTCAAACTGACAAATTCAGAATCTGAAATTCCTTTAGAATAAATTAATTAAATGTTGCAGGATTAACAGTAAAAGTAGAAAACTATCGGACTGAAAACCTGAGTGGCTGGGAATATTTACATTATCGAAATATCGCTAAGACACTGGAAACAAAATGTAAAGACAAAGTGCAAATGCCTGGTAATATTGTTTAAATCCGACCTGTACATTCTAGAAAGACTCTTCGCTTAAATTGTTCTAAAAAAATGGTTAGATTTTAATCAAAAATTGCAGATTTCAACTTCAGATTTTTGGTATTTTTTCTTGACGAAGAAAATTTTGGAATTGGGAAACTTTGAAGAGAAGACATCAAAGCTTATAGATTTATACATGAAATTAATTTAATCAGAATGGAATATAAAATTCGTTCTACACTTTTAAAAAAATTTTTATGTCAATCTTTACAGCCATTTTGGAGAACGAATTGAGGTATTGTTGAGAACATGCAACATTTGTTGTCCAGAACCGAAAATTGGAGAAATCTATTATTTCAGTGGCAATATTAATGGAATTGTGGTGGATTTTAATACCAAGTGCTCCTTTACTATTTTATTATTTGTTAAACAGTCCAAGGCTTCAAATTTTGTTTTATAAAATCTAGTATAGATATCGCGATCTTTTGAAGGATGCGTTATGTACTGCGAGACGATCGATGGGAGTTGGCCAGTGAGGAGTGTGGACATTTGTTTAGCTATCCAGTTACCAATGGACCATGTTCTACTTGATTAAACTTACTGCGCAGTTAAACTTCTTATTTGATTTCTTCGTCCATTCACCACAGATGTTTTTTAAAGGTTACGGATGTTGAAAAGTGCCTTTCCAATTTTATCAATAGTCCCAAAAGCTCATAAACGAATCAAAATATTTGTTAGAGCAAAAATATGATCCTTTTTTAAAATGGAACTCACTTTTGCGGCGTGCATCAAATTTATCGTAGAATCTTTTTTCTATGCATTTACCAAAGCAGAAGAAAGAAAGAATGGAATTCTTCTGACCTTTTTGCGCACAATTAGAAGGAATTTATATGGCATCTTTTCTCGAAAAAGTTTCATGAGCACGTTGCTTCTGGTATTTCTTGTTAAATTTTAAGAAGCAGGTCGAAGACCGTTCGTTGACTATGCGAAGAGAGAAGTTAAGTAAAATAGCGAGACCACATCAGTGATAGAGCTTTTAGAAGAATATTTACAAAGAGATGGCTAGAAGAAATCACTTCTTGGAGTAAAAATGATTTCTAAGGAATTTTTCACCGTACTAACAAATTTTCATATTACCAGTTTAGTTCAGTTTTCCATCTATCAGTTCTTTTCTATAGAAATTTTTGAATAAGTTAATAATCATTCCCATGAATTAATAAACGACTATTTTATATAAGAAATATTTTAGGTAGTTTGATTCCTATTTATCCTAAGTTGTAATAATGATAGTTTGTTTCTACCTATCCTTAGTTGGAATAATGATACTCATTTTTGTAAACTAAATAA
>SSBO01000012.1:15782042-15827381 GCA_005281725.1 Wuchereria bancrofti | reverse complement strand
TTTTCATATTACCAGTTTAGTTCAGTTTTCCATCTATCAGTTCTTTTCTATAGAAATTTTTGAATAAGTTAATAATCATTCCCATGAATTAATAAACGACTATTTTATATAAGAAATATTTTAGGTAGTTTGATTCCTATTTATCCTAAGTTGTAATAATGATAGTTTGTTTCTACCTATCCTTAGTTGGAATAATGATACTCATTTTTGTAAACTAAATAAATAATCATAGAATAAATTTCCCACTCTCTCAACCTTTTAATATATCATAAGAGTTTCGGTAGCATTTAAATACTGTAAAATTTTTGTTCTTATTCAGGCTGATAATTCATTATCATTATCAAAAGAATAAAATGGACAATCTGGACATCGATGGCATATTTTAATATTAACTTTTAGATAAATGAGATAGGGAAAAGACTGCGAGAAGGAATTATAATAAATTGTATTCCTAAATTACTTATTGATAACAAGAGTTATTTGATTTAGTTGCTAATTCTAATTTCATTAAAAAGAAAAAAAAACATAATAAGAATTAAAGGTAATAAGAATTTTCAAAGAATTATTTCATCTTGAAAATCAACCATTTGGACAACAATCTTTCATTTCATATAAATTTTTCCTTCTTTACCATTTAATTCATATTGCAAAATAAAAATTTTCATATTGCAAAAATAAAAATTATTACCAAAATTCTGTACCTTCTCAGATAAAATGCAATGCAAATTAAATATCTCAACCGTTATTCGGTGCTGTTGTAAATACATAATCATGTGAGGTTGATTTTTCATCTTGAAAGTTTATATAAATACTGCTAACTAGTGATATGTACCAAGTTCTGAACCGAAAAATGCAGCTTATGTTTTATATTTTTTTGATCTATATCTACTTCCACAAAGAATACAACAACTAGAAAAAAATAAGAAGCCCAGGAAAAATTTTGAATGTAGATCGAATTGGTTTTTCTTCCAGTCATCATATTCTAAAAAATTCTTTTTTAGTATTTATGGGAGCGAATTAAGAACGACGTTGATAGTCGATCAGTTTATTTAATCTAACTGTATTATAAGTATTTAATAGATACTCGATGTTCAACATAGTACGATCAGCTTAATTAAAGAAATTCACTCCTTCCCGGTCAGTTATTCCAGATAGAATAAACAGAAATTTTACAACTGTGCAAATTCAGGGACTTTAGTTGTAGAGAACAGAATCGTCTCATTCACTTTGAGAAGTGACTAATGAAATAGTCGGAACTTTTACACTGATCTAGTATCTACTTCCGGTATGATTGTGATAAAAGCATAGCTAATTTCCCTTTGGTATTTCATGAAAGGTAGGATAATAATGGATAAAACTTTAACATTTTGGTGTAATAAACTTTGTGACTCAGCAAAGATCTAAAAATGGTTATTTTGAGAAACTGGACCAAATATTTAAACCAATGACATTCTTGAAATATGACTGAAAAATATTTCTGCATTTAGGTGATATAATTTAGAAAAAAAATGTATATTAACAATTTTTTCTTAACTTTTCTTTCAAACTAAATTTTTTTGCATTGCATTGAATCTTCTACTCAACGAAATGTTTTCTTCCTGTTGGAAATGAAGTACTAGTATAATGATAAAAGAATTAGCACAATGATAAATGATAATGATAATGTGAAAATATACAAATGTGTATATTCGAACGTGCTTCTCTGCCATCGAAGCAGCTTGCACCAAAATGTTTGAGGCAATCACACACTATTCTTTGAAATTGAAATTCCATGTCCACAGTGGGGCAGAATCCCATATTTCGTAATGCTGATTGCATGGTGACAGTATTGTTGACCAGTCATTATTAGTGCGTTCACTGTCGTTCTGAGCTCGAACCACTAACCGATAGGAATCAGACCGTTCTGTTCCACCCGGTACAAAGAACTTTACACGATTTAGTGACCCTGCAATCAACATCAATAATTGACATATTCATCTCTTTCCTATATCCTTTCTATCTACAAATTAACACTTCAACTATACTTGAATAAATAATAAAGAAATAAAATATATTGTTTCTAAAAACGGAAATTAGGGAAGAACATTAACCGGCAACTTTCCCTTGTAATGTTTGCCGGAAGACTAAGAACGAAGGGTAGAAAGCATGAATTTCTATGCCAATATCAACGAGATTATTTGCGGAACTGCTGGCAGATATTAGCATCTCATTGGTTGCATTCCATCTCAATGTTGATTGTGTCACAACCAAAGGTTTCCTACAAAAAAATCATAAACAATGAACTGAGATTTCCTCATATATTATAATGCAATCCTAATAAGCATTCAAATGTTATCTTGCAATTTTGATAAAATGCATTAATAAATTATGCACAGAAAACTTATCCATCCCTAAATGTATATTTGTCATAAATAGACAGTTTAGAGTTTGTAAAATATACTAGCAGATGAAACAAGAGACTATTGAAAAGCCAAACATTTATTAATAAATAAAGCATTGATGGAAGAATATGACTGATTTACGTACTGCTCAGTCCGATGAAGTTTCATTAAAAGTAAAACACAAATAAGCAAAAGCATAGTTGTCATCTCGGTTTTTTGCTTCTTCATTCTTTGTGATATGAAACGAACGATGATAAAATATTGAAACTATTGAATGATGGGTGGAGTAATCAGTGTTATTAATATTTATTCGGTGGCCATAGCTCGACAAATTTTTTGTTACATCCCATTCTCCTAAAAATGTATTAGTAATTCTTTAATGTATTCCATTTTTTCAATAATTTGAATTGCCAACTCTTTCAATTAATTGCATTTATATCGGAAAAAGGGTAAAGAGCTCAGTAAAAAAATTTTTTAAATGATTTTATCAAATCAAAGCACTAAGGAATATTTACTGTTTTACAAAATGTATTGTTATGTGCTAAGAACTTTCAGGAAACTCATCTGGTTTTCTGATGCACAAATAATTAAATTTACAACAATATAAAAAATTGGAATAAAAATATGGAGAACTGATTAGTGACTAAAATATCCGTCGATCGATTGAAGATGCGGCAAACCAGTCCATCCTTGTGTAAATTTAAAAAAAGACCATTCAAGACAATATAAAACTCGTATCACTGCATGAATTTTACAAAACATTTCGGAGCAGTGACTTGTCGCAGGTATTTTACAACGTTACTGCATAATGTTAATTGTAAAAGATTTTGAATCATTCATTTTCCATTGGATTTCTAGATTACACGAATTTTAAAATTAGGACTCTTTTTAGAAGTAATCAAGTGGCAAATACAAACAGTTTAAATGGAATGTGACCAATGAAATCAAAACGCTCATATTTTAAGATTTTTGGTGTATAAAAACAATTTTGTGCATTTTAAAGATTTTATATAAAATTAAATAAAATCACTTAACCAACTTCGCTCACCAAGCGTATCAAATTTACCTGGTTTTCAAACTGGCTCGAATTTAAAATAGCAGTAAAGTTTGAAAGTTGGAATTAACCACTAAGCAACGCATTTCATTATAACTGATTGTTTGCCTTGAATTTAAATTCCATTCCAACAGTATTCAACGAAGTTAAAAAACAATGCTGTTCAAAAGTTTTGTCCCTAAAACGAAAGCTTCATGATAAATGCAGTTAAAGTTAAATTAAAGGGATCGGAGACAGCAGAAAAGGACTTCACTTCAAAACATCAAATAAAGGAAAAGTCGCGAAAGATAGCAAAAATCTTGCAAATAATCGTAAAAAATTTTCGAAAATTTTTCTAATATTCCAAAATTTAAGAAATATATGGCTATAATAAGACTCATATGACTGATATTCCAAAATAATATCGTACTTCCTGATAAGTTATATAATAATTATTATGCGTGTGCAATGAAATTATATTGGTGGTTAGTTAACTGGACCACAAATATGGCTGCATGATAACTTGTCGGAAAAATGCTAAAGTTAGAATATATTATTACTCTTCTCGGGTGACAACGAATTGTAAATGAAATGAATGGAGAGGAAATGATCAATATAATATCATCGTTATGGTCTTGCCGGTGCTGATTTATTTCGAGATTGAGGATCAATTTGCTTAAGAATCAGTTAGTTTGGATTGTTCTGAATTCTTAATGTTCATTACGAACTATAGAGCATCTGATGTTTCAGATGAATTGTAAATTGCGACATGAATTAAAATATAACAATTAGAAAATTAGTGACACGTACTGCATCAACCAACGAATTAATTTTCATCTTCAAAGGGAAGAAATTCGTGCCAAAATTTCCAGCACTGTTATTCATATCGAAAGTGAGCAATGATTCCTTTATTTGAAATAAACAGGTAGATGAAAGAATTGAAAGAAACTGGAAGGATCATCTGATTAATGTGGGGGTAGCAAGTCTGTTAATGAAAGTGGAAAACTATTGATCTCACACTAACAAATTGACTTTAGAAATCATGAATTTCAATTAGCAACAATTCTTATGTCAATTTTTAAAGATACAAATTTCTGAAACTTATCAGAGCTGTGGCAATTTATCCATGAATAGCGATGATTTCTTTATTAGAAACAAACAGGTAGAAAAAAAACGCAATTTTCTTTCCTAAAACTATGAGTGCATAGCAAGAATGAATAGAAGAAAAAGACATTTGAAAAATGCATCGTTTAATGTGTCGTCCGTTATGTAAATCAAAAATATCAAAAGTATCTATTTTCGAATTCCTGGAATTTATCTCAGAGATTATTGTAGCAAAAAGTTTGTAATGAGGGAAGATTGTCACATTTATTTCTCTCTAGTCCAGATGCGTTTGTTAAATTTTTTTGTAACATAAAATAGAACAAACTCGTTAAGCAAATCAAAATGAGTGTACTTTTGCTACGGTACTACGCCTAAGGATCGAATGGATTTTCGAAATTCCAACAGAACAACAAACTGTATTATTCATCTGTTCATATAAGATTTGTTTGATTTATACGCAACAAAACGATGATGACTGATCAACATGACTAAGGATAACAGAAGTTATAGTTAGAAAGAGAAGAGTTAGGTCACTGTACTGCTATAGGTGTTACGAATTGTAAATGTGCCGATGCAGGTAATATGACACAATTGTACTAACCATTTGTTTATGATTAACTTATTCTTCTCATCATATTCCAACATTTCTAGATGAAATTCGTCACCTAGAATTAAACTATATAGCAATGAAAAGAGCTAATAGAGGTAAGAATTTATCTGCCTAGCAGCAATTTCCCTGAATCTTTTACATTATATTCTCGCTCTATAGAATCCCCTCCCCGTCTAAATCTGAATGAATTTGTGACTGTTCTTTAATGATGGATTATACATTCCACTTTTCTTTATTTATCAGAAACTTCTTGAGCTCCATTAGACAACATTTCACTGCTGGTATTGATTAAACTGATTTATAAAGTGATTACTGACTTCTTTTAAAATATAATTAGAGTATTTGAAGGAATACTTTGTTTATTATTGAGTTTGTACATCAAATTTTCATCACTTTCATCTTCTGTTGAGTTCCTTGCATAAAACTCAATGAAGTAGTCTTTAATATCACTGAAGTAGTTTTTGGGAACATACCCTAAATTGGAGTTGAAGAAGGTGCTACACAGGAAGAATCAAACACCATCTCGCCCATAGATTAAAATTACACACTGATTCATTCAATGGAACACATTACCGCTCAACTTTTGATACTTTTGCATAATCTGAGAGAGTGCAATATGATACAAGGTAAGAAAACAGCAACATAAACAAAGTTGCAATTGAAATAGTGAATTAGTTTGTGGAAAAAAGGACCACTCACTTGTTTACACATTTAAAGCGTATTCACTTGTCGCATCAGTATGTCTGCAAGGCATTGCTCCATGCAAAAAGTGATAAGGGGAAGAGTCAATGCAGAGTTCGCCTTATATTCATTTCGATAAAAATCTGTGGATCCCATGGTTTCACCTTTCATTTCATCACAGATAGTCTTGATTTTAATGATTTAAAAAGTCGCAGATTCTACCAGACATTTGCTTCTTTCCTACCACCTTATTTCTATGTTACTAACATTGTCAAATTCACTGAGTAAAAGAGCTATAAATAATGAGATTAGCAAGTAACTCAACCAATTTATGCTTCAATAATTATGTACTTCCAATGATATACTCTATATACCGTGCATTATTCCCCGTTTTAAATATTTATGTAATCTCAACTTTGTACTTTGCACCTAAAGTATCGGACAATTCTTAAGTCCAAGGTTACGATTAGCAAAGTTAGAGAGAAAAGCCTAATAATAAATAAGCAACAATGATTGCAAATACCCATTATAAAAGTCAAAATATTGACCGCCATGTACAACAGCATCTTTTTGAAAAAACTTTTTAGATTAGGTAGGAAACTTGAATTTGATTTAGAAACAGCCAACACTAACCAAAGATTAGAATTTATTAACTTCAGCCCTTAATCCATAAATTCGAACTTCTAAAGCAGTAGGGAAAAGGTGTATGAGCTTGAAGAATGATAAAGGAAATCAAAGTGGAATATTTTGAAATTTCGGCCTTGACGAATCGACTTTCCAAAATCTAAACAAAAAATAAAGAATAAATTTAAGAATTTATTGTCTGATATGACGGAAACAATGTGGAATTTTTTTTATGTGACTAAAACATTTATAAACATGCAAAATTTAGCACAAAAAATAAAACAATTATTGAATTTCATCAATTTTTCAATCGCTTTCTTGTAGTAGTTTCTTCAGCATATTCTAGCGCCACATAGAAAAGGACGAACTAAAACGGTGCAAAGATGATCAGTACTTAAAAAATCAATAACAAACCGATAAAACTTTGAATAAGCACGTGCAATGCGTTCAGTGTTGAACGAGCAATGAATATTACAGCTTACTAAAATATTTTGCACATGTTTTGGTTAACCTTCAACCTAAGACTAGAAAATACAATTACTGTAATGTAAATAAAGAACCTGTTAGTTACAGATGAATTTAGGCCTCCACCAAATATTGAGCTTTTTTGAGGTTGCTGAGTCAAAGCACCAAATCCACTCCCACCAAATACAGAAACCGATGATTGCTGTTGCTGGCTTGCAGCCAGTGAACCAAATCCAACGGTACTGGTTTTGGCGAAGCTAAAAGTATTATTCGTGTTATTGAATTTAGGTAGAAATTTCAAAAATTTTGTGCAAATGCTTTTTTTTTTCCAAAATTTTTGTGAAAATGCAATTTCAATTGTGCAAATATCTAGATTCCTTCATTTTCATGAAATAGAATATTTATGTTTCATTATATTAGTAACAGCATAACCACGAATCGGACACCATCGTGCACGAATCTCATAAAGTAGTCGAGTTAACCACAAAACCGTTGCACCTAGCAGATAAAACTATAAAGCTGATTAAGACTGACCTAGTTCTTGCCCCGGTAAAATAAAATAATGTTTAATCGACCGGTTTAAACTTAAAGAATATACCTTTTTGCACTTCACTACCAAATCAGTAACACTCTCACATCACGACAAAGTTTATATTTTTTCTATGACCTTGCAAATTACTACTGAAAACGTAGTCATAGAGCAGTTATTAGTATTTTACACAGCAAAAACTAACTTAGAAAATGCAGTAGTTGCAGAAGTAACATGTTGAGGACGTTGCTGACCAAATGCTGAAACAAGAGGTGATGGAGATCCGAATACTGGTTTCGAACCAAATGATGGTGCACCGCCAAATGTGGTACTAGTAGCTAAAATTGAGTTTTAAAAATGCACAGCTTTTAAAAAACTTGCAAGTTTCAAAGAAACAACATTCCCTAACTAACCATTCTAAATTTCAGAAAAATGGAAAATATGCAAAGTTCTGACAGTATGTGAAAGCATATTGACTGACTTAAAAAAGTTTAAATCGATTCAACTATGGAAAATATTAACTTGGTTTAAATATTTCCTTCTTAAATACTGAATCACACCTCCAATTTTGAAATTACTCTCGACTTAAGTCATACTTGCTGGTCTTGTCCCAAAAAGACTGGATGAACTATGCGAATTAGCAGCTGAACCGAAAGAAAACGAAGTTGATGATGCTGCATTCGATTGCTGCATTCGGCTGAAGAGACCACCACCACCAGAAGTTGCTGGACCATTAGCATCAAATACTGAGCTACCTTTGTTAGCAGAAGAAGCATTACGGAACACTGAAGCTGTCTGAGGCTGTGCAGATGACAGAAATTTGAGCCCAGAACCAAAAATATTTTGCGTTGTATTGACACTGGATGCAGCACTTTCCAAACCACTAAAGAAAAATTCTTTCAATTCTAATGTTCCTGATACCTTTTTCTTTTTTTGTAGAAATAGAGATTTAATTTGAAAATACCGATGGAACAGTTCGAGAAAACAGCATTTTGTAGAGGTTATAGGTTAAAAGAAAATAGTTTATAACAACTTATATTTTATAGAAATTATAGAAACTAGATGTTTTAAAAAAACTAACAAGGAGAGCGACGATGAGAACACAGTTGTTGGAGCAGATGAAGTACCCTCTGCTTCCATCATTCCATCGTCACTGAAATTCTTTAGTTTAGTACAGTTCAGCAGGTCTGATACCAAATCATTCAACACATTTGATCTAAAGTTAAAAAAAAATTGCGGTGAATATTCCCCTCACTGTAACCAGTGTTTAGTTTGTTATGCTTGATCTTCAAATGTTATCAAGTCAATGAGGACCATACATACCCTATAGCATCCAAATCTTTTGGCTGCAACTCAACTGTCGTGCTTGTGTTACCACCATTTACTGAGTCTGAAGAAAGAATAATGGCCAGATCAGCAGTAACAAAGCATAAGATGGCACTTTTTTATTTCTAGAAACTTCAAGTAAATTGCAAAAACGAACAGAATATTTCTTAAGGTCAGAATGTTCAAACAACTGACAGCTTACCTATCCTAACTACCTGAGCAGAATGGTTTAATGGTAGGATGCACTCATTAAAAACGAGCAGTGCAACACTTTTATTGTCAACTGGCAAAATTGTCAACTTTATTGCCAACTAACCATCACCAAGAAACATGTTGCATTACAAGCTTTTATAAAATTTTTCATTTTCTCTCGGTTCTGTAAACATTACAAAAACATAACATTATCGATAATACGACATTGCTTAGAGAAAAAAATACCATTTACAGCAGATGCTGTCTGTTGATTCTCTGCTGTTGGTAACTTGAAGGTAAACGATATATTCGTTTTGGAATCTGATATCTTGGATGTTGTCCTTAAGGCAGATGAATTCGCTACTGTCATTTCATTGTTTGTGTTTTTTGTCGAAGTTCTGTCAGTTGCAGTGGCTGTTGTTGAACTTGAAGCTATGGTAGCAAAAATGTTTGTCAACGATTCTGATGTCGTAACAGGTCCAACTGATGTTGTTTCATTTTCTTTGC
The DNA here is from genome assembly GCA_005281725.1 of Wuchereria bancrofti. Classification (NCBI taxonomy): domain Eukaryota; kingdom Metazoa; phylum Nematoda; class Chromadorea; order Rhabditida; family Onchocercidae; genus Wuchereria; species Wuchereria bancrofti. The sequence goes on along the minus strand of SSBO01000012.1, from coordinate 15,817,929 downwards.
TTTTCATTGAGAAAATTTTCTGTGCTACAGTAGAATTCTATAAGTTCAGGTTAATTTACACAGCACTTTCGAATAAGCTTGAACAATTATATTCAACAGCAAGATTACTGCTTGAAATTTATATTAAAGAAATTCTATGAATCAGTTCTGTTAGCTACTTATTCAAGATCTTTATTATACTCGGCAAATTTAACCCAAACTGCATCAGCAAAAGCCATCTCGACTTTGTATGGCAGACCTTAACCACATACACGTCTTATGTACATATCACAGATAAAAACACCGAGTGAAAAGAAAACAAAACTGACATAATCAGAGGTATTCGCCGTATTGACGGTGCAAAAAGCGGTTCCTCGAGAAGAAACATCATTCGTTGCTGTTGATGGAGTATCCAAATTTTTAAATGAAAATGTTACATCACCGGGGTGCTCTTCATTCAACGTTACTGTTTCTGGAATTTTCGTGAACGATTCTCCGGTAGGGAGCTGTTTCATAACTGCCTCCGTGGAAAAACAGCTGGAAGTTGCTGGTAAGGTTGTAGAACTGCTCAAATTCACGAAAGAAGATGAAGTTATCGACAAATTAACAGCTGATTCAGTCAGTTTTTGGAATTGGTTGGACTGAAAACGCAATATAAATCAATATTTTACAAAAATCTTTTATTGAAAAATATAAATACATATGTAGTAATAATGAAGAACTCTATTTTTAACATTTTACCCCAAATACGACTCTACAACATCAAATTTCTTATTTTCTTCTAAACAAAGTAAAAAAGAAATACAATCACTGATTTTAGAAAATTTATTCTTGAGATTATCAAAAAACAATCAGATGTTTCTTTTTTAACATTTATTTTCTCATGAAAATTTTACTCCAAACGGAAAAACCTGCCTGAACTGCTAAAGATTTATTGGTCCCATCGGACATATAACCTGCGGAAGTGGTGGGAATGAAAGTGATCATGTGTGTGGATGATTTCGTCTCTATAATGGAAGAAAGCAAAAAATATAATATTCTGTGAAACTACAATATTCTGTTAGATTACTTATTGTGGAATAGCAATTTTGAAGTTAACAGAGGTAATAATAGCCCATTTGGTAAGGCATACCTTTAGAAAGTAAATAATCGGATGACTGCGTCCCAATATTTATAACGCTACAATAAAAAGAAACATAAACTTACGAGCTTCTGGGCCAAGGTTAGGCTGAAGCCGTTGGTCTCGAAAAAAATGACTGCTGTGTAAGCTACAATTGTAGCCGAAGCAGTCATTGAAAAGAATGCTTGTTATAAAATTCAATGGTCTAAATTCAACACACGTACATATTCGATTTCAAATCTAAGCCTAACGGTTAAAACACATGATTCTTGAGCTGATTCTTCCTAAAAATTCTAAATGAGGAAATATTTAAAATTTTCGAACAGTTTTGTGTTTTTATTGGCATTAATGCTGCTTCAAGCAAGCGATTTTCATTAGCTGTTATAGTTGAATTCGATACACAGTCTAGTGCTTCATGTCAATCAAACACAACAATTTTTGCTTCCGACTGCTTCACGTAGGGCCAAAAATCTGAAATCAGATGAGTACAAAAAAGTTAATTCCTTGCAATTGGTAAAATATAATAAACAGATTTCTTTCAAGAAAAAAATAAAATACCAACATCAAGTGATGAATGAATATACTACAATACTTTTCAGATAAAATGAAAAAGCATAGGGTTTTCCTTTAGTGACTAACACTCCTTATTTCAAAAGAACTATCAACAATTTTCCCATACTTCAACAATTCTCTCTGTTGTTCAACAGTAACAATTGCTGTTCTTGCTGCCAATTCTCCGCAATATGTCTTATAATTGAATAATGAATTTGAAAGTGACTTTGTTGACGTGAAAAATTTATTCACTCCGTCTTTTTTCAACGGTCTGAAAAAACAGTTACAGTATGAATAGCATACACAATGTAAACCAATAAGACGCTGAAAATTATGCTAAATACAATCGTAAAATTAATTGAATGATAAGTGAAATTAAATTTCGAGTAAGCACCAGCTTTGCGACTATATTTCTACGATTTTGAAACAATCGTACATATATAAAAAATATTTTAAAAAATATTATTTTAATAAAAATGATAATTGTGAAATGATTATCTAAAAAAAAACTAAAAATAAAGAATGTAACTTGTAACTCGTTGCTGCAATTCACACAGAATTTTTCGTCGTGAAACCATCCTCTTGCAGATGTTCTTTGCAGTTACGGCAATCTACTGTTCTTGATCAATATTCAGAGTTAAAATTGATCTGAAATTGTGAACAAAAAAGTGGATCAAAACTCTCTATTAATACTCTTGCTTGTTGAAGGATTATGTAGCATAAATGAGTTCTTAAATGTAGCCATTTTTAGGTATCGAAAATCAGCTTCATCATAGGCACAAAGTAGTAAAAGTCCGCATATTTAACCTTTAAAAGAAGCAAACGCTTCCTCGCAAAATTAACCTATTTTTTATATTTTCTGTTAAACATCTTCAACATTCACAATTTTCTGTCCCAATTTCGTTAAGGTTTCCACCAATTTATCCGAGCGATGCATCTAAAAAATAGTACGAACAGCATTGCTTCAGATTCCTCACATCATTTAAAATAAATAAGTTTTCAAATCATTACATTGTTGAAGTCCCACACCCATTTATTGTCAAACAGCTCTCGATCAACATTATTCGCAATTCCCAACTGTTCTTCAACTGAACATATACTCTCTTTCACCTGATTTTCTAAAGCATCAAGCCATAATGCCATACTGCTCGTATTTTCTCCAACTCTAACATTTCATGTTAAATTTATGCCTGAAACATAGTTTATAAATGCGCACAAAAATATGTTTAGTTTTTAATTTCAAATTCAAACAAATTATTGACTTACAGCATTTACCAGTGTTCAATCCCAGCTGTTTTGCTGAGTTTTTTTGCAAATTTTGAAGCCAATCATTCTGTTCACAAAGCTCAAAGAATTGCTCACCAAAAATGAGAAGTTTTTCCCGAAAATCTTCCCGTAACTGTCTAATCAAATCTGTCCCTGAATTAACTCGCTGGCGTTGCAAATGTTCTCCTATCTGCTGCTGTGAATCTTTTTACATTAGTACATGGCAAAGACTGATGTAATTTGGTAGCACTGCTGCTTTTGCAAACTGTAACAAGTTTATCTGAAATTATTCCTCTTTCAAAATCGGCAAAACTAATATTGCATACATAAATGAAGTATTAAATGATGTTGTAACTTCAGTCTTTCGTTTCTGGTAAAAGCAAACCTTTGCCTGCCTTTGCAACTCATTCTGCTTTGGAATGCACGTACTTTCAGAAGAAATAGCTGAACCCAATGAATCTGAGGGTATTGGAATATCTGGCGAACCAATACACGAATACTCACTCTGTTTTACATCAACTTTTTTTGATACCTTCCCGTAAATCACTGACCGTAAACTTTCTGGCTGTCTAAAAATATAACTGTAGTTGGAACTTCAGAATCTGACTACAAAACAGAAGTTCTAAATACAGCTAATCGCATAAATATTAACAAATACATATTGATAAAGTAAGGAAATCAATCTCTGAATACCATGTATCTTGAAAATATGCTGTAAAACTACATTACCAGCAATATTCTTTAATCACGAAACAGTCTTTTTTAAGCAAACTTTTTCTAAAGATGGGGAAACCGATACATACATATTAATGTTTTGATGTTCGGCACGAGAAGATAATGCAATGAAGGCAAGAAGGATCCCTCGAGATGATAAAACCAAGACTGTAGGACAAGAAGGATGTTCTATACTGTCCTCATTATCTGGAACGATTTGCTTCTGTTGTGGAAAATCTTCTTAACGAAGAAAACATACTTTTTGTTTTTTGGAACAGCATTAACTAATGAAATACATTTTTATTTCTTTTTTTTCCCTTTTTTTTTTGTTTGGAAAACAAAACATGTTTCACAAGATGACTTTTTCTTTATGAATACTTCTGCGCTAATAATGAAACGTGTGATCATTAGCCTAAACAAGCAAATTAGATGAAAAAAAAACCAATGTTGACGGGGAGGACTGAAGAAATATCGATAGAAACTGGACAGGTTTCACAGTGTTCAGAATCAAGAGACATTTCAATTCACCCTTTATCATCTAAAGTCCAGTTCTTCCACTCAAATTCGCATTAAAACCGATAACACGCGACTTAAGCAGTTACAAGCTAGCGCAGTCAGTGCAAAAGGCTGCAAAGATACTGGACCCAGTGCATATTTCTCAAATAAATTAAGCTCAAAAAAAATGTTGACTTTAATTATGATATAAATAAACCGGAGATAAAACAGCTCAAAATTGGTATTGATGACATTCGAATAGGTGATCGGTGACAAGTCCGAAGACTTAATGTTTTACCAAATTTATAGTAAATATTGCTGATAAAATTTTAACATACCGCAAAGCCAGGCGTAGAAAAAGGAAAGAAATGCATATATATCCAGAACCCAGAAAATATATGAACTGTTCGTGAAAGTTTAAAAGTCATGTACATAATTGAACACAAATCAACCTGTTCAACTTGAAGATTGGTTAGTTTGGTCTGGATACCAGCTACGTCTGCATTGATATCAGCTTTTTAGCTTAGCCGATAAACATCGGCTACTTCTTAAAGATATCAACTTATCACAACCAGAAGCACAAACAATAATCCCATATCGTGATGAGACAGCAATCCAAGACGGACATATATTATTGTATAATGTCGCATCTGATTTATCGAATATCTTCACACGCTGAAGTGCTCGGAACTAGAAATCCTGAAAAAAGTGGAACTGCACTTCATATTACAAAAATGGAATGATTGTGATTTGTTAAACAAAAGAACTAAAGATGTAGAGCACTTCTGAAACATAAAGAACTTCAGCGCTTACTGGAATATCCATAAATGCATCTCTCCTCTTTCCTCTCGATATCAGCTGCACTCCATGTATAACTCTTTAAAAAAATCTTATTAAAATTTGAAATATAGTGAAAAATTATTGGACGGATGTAATAAATATTATGGCACGAATAAGCCCTATTAGTAATTAATAATGAATTTTTCTATAAATAAGATAGAGCACGGAGCACGAAGGTTCTACTACTTTAGAACGCAATAGAGGAAGAGAGGGAATTGCTCATTTCTAGGAATCAAATTTTCCTGAATTTAGTGTCCTTTTCAAAGTTTTCTGAATCAGTACATAAAATCTCTCGTCTTCCCTAATGTGTTCAAGAAAGAACTAGAAGGTACCGTTGCATAGCTTCAGTCAACAACGTACCCACCCGCATAAAAAATACCTCGCCACATGTTTCAACGTTTCAACCTAACCTGAGAAATGGCTGAGAAACCCGCAACGAAACAACGCATCTCATTGGCATTATTAACAGGAATATGCATTCAGTGATATTTTGAGTTAACGCAACATGACGTGCAATGACATCAAATAGAATGGCATGCCATCCAAAAGAGCATTTTTTGCATATTAATTTTTTCCAACAGAGAAATGATAAAGGTTAAAATGGAAGCTTTGATTTGTTACCATTGTATTTTAAGTGATAGACCAAAGAAGGTTGTGTTTATTCATTGGATATGTATTAATTTATCAGACTAATCAACTTAGTTTATTTAACTGGTATTAATTTATCTGGCTAACTGCCTAAATTGCTGTCTTTTTGTGCCGCCTACATATGCAACTTCTACGAACTTTGACTTAATCGAAGTGACAGCAATTCAGCAGTGACATTTCCGGAAGTTTTGACAAACTAGAAGTATTCTGCGGTTTGTTGAACTGATCTTAACCGGAATGATTTAAAGATTTAAATCGGTGGTTGTAACTTGTTTGCCATCACGCTATAATCAATCGATGAACGAACATTTCTCATTTTTTGTTGACTTTTTTACCTAATCTTATCCATTTTATTCTTTATAGTTTAAGGTAAAAATGGAATCGTTTAGTCTTCCAGTAACGCATATTGGTAGAGTAACAACACTGGATTCAAGCAGAGTTCAGAAAACCCAGAGGGAACTTGAAGAAGTAATAGAAATTGTTCGAAGTGATATCGATCGTATCATTGAGCGTGAAGGCCGACTGAATAATCTAACCGTACGCGCCGGTGATTTCTTTTTCAGGACTTTCACAGATTCTTGAAGTACTTGAATCGATATTTTTTTAAGGCAGAGGGAAATTCCAAGTCAGAAATATCCCATAGATCATAATTGCACATTTAGTTAACTTTTCTTGACTAATCTAAGAAAAATCAGAACTCTCATTTTATGTCTTTATGCTATTACAGTGCGATGTGTTTTAGTAAATTCTTTTCAACTTTATACGATCCAAATGGCCGAACCTGAAAATTTCCGACATTTCTAATCCCACTTCTATTGGTTTAATCACAGTACCTCGTTAAGGCAATGCCTTTCTCAACTATAAGTGTAAAGTGTGATATCTTTATTTCTGTATTCATATTTTAGACGAGATGGAAGCTCGAGCAGAACAGTTTTCACGTAAGGCAATTCAGATTAGACGTAACATGTGGTGGCGTAGTGCACGTTTGACGATTACCATCGTTTGTGCGTGTATGCTCTTCGTCGTCGGTGTCATCGGTTAGCTGACTATATTTTGAATTTACTCCAGTGACAGTCTAGTCAATGAATGAATTTAAATAAATGGTTTTTTGAGGCAATCCTAAACCATACTTGGGAGATTAATAATCATATAAACATACAATCCTGCCATTAATAATCAGATTGATGGCAGATTAGCAGAATAGTAACACTGGTTTCGTTGTAATTATCAGGAAAATGAGAGACAAGTGAAATCTCTATGTAGATGGATTTTGGCTTAAAATGCTTGGAGCAAATTATATTACCAGATTATCCTAGTTTCAGTTCTTTCGATAAATGCGAAGAATGATAATGACTCTCCATAATATGCATGATGTCTAATTTGATTTCGTATATATCTATATCTTTTAAGAACTTTCCCCGAAAAGTAATGTAATATTTCAATTTCGTATACGAATAAAATTATTTTTCGAGCTTTCTCAGGTTGTTTATTTTAATACTAGTAAGCTCCAGCATTATTAGCTATTGATAATGCTTAACATTAGAATCTTTTTCTACAGAAATGATAGCTATCAAATTTCTGTATTGCTGACATCAATGAATATCTATAGGAAATAAGAAATGTTTTTTATTTTAAAATCACATGATAATTTGTTTTTCTGTATTTTAAAACGCACATGAATTATTGAAATCTTTTATACATCGGTGGGAAGCATATTATAGATCAATAAATTTTATTATGCAATGAACAATATAGTACATTTGCTTGTCAATAATAGGAACATTTAAATTCCTAAAAAGTGTGAGGTTGAACTTTTCACATTATTATCAATGTTGTAAATGAAATGTTTAGAGGCTGAGGTTCTAGAGCTACGCTATTTATGATTCAAAATGACAGAAGTAAAAGAAGAATGTTATGGTTTGTCCAGTTATTTCACATCCGTATTTTTAATGATTCCCTCATGTTTGTTACTCGTTTGTTATTTCGAATTTTTCTACTAACTTATAGAAAAAATTAGGCACATCTCATTGATGAATTTGATAAAATTTTAAAAATTAGTGGTCATCAGTTGATGCCTGAGATGAAAACAAATGGTGCCAATATCTTCATTAGGGTCATTTGCATAATCGAAAATTTATCGCAAGTTTTTCTAGTTGCTCTGCTGATTAATTGTGTGAGGTGAATCGTTGGTAGAGAAAAAAATTTAATTAATTAACAAGCAGGGAACGTTAGTAATTAACGAATATATCTATTTTGATAACTATCTTGAACTCTTCTGATTTTTGAGAAACCAAAAATCAGGTGAATTCTGAAATTCTAATGAATTTTTGTTAAACATATTGATAAAATTAACACTTGTGTATGCGATTGATATAATGATCCGTAGGTTCTGATGAATGCGTGTAGTTGTTTCCTTGATCAATTTCTTCCTTGTATTGCTTTTAAAAACAATTTACCATTAAAGATATAAAGTGGAACGCCGCAGAAGTGTTGTAGATACCACTCAATCTTACGGTAATTGCACATGGTGATCCTCGGAAAGCTTTGAAGATAATTTTTCAAAACGAGCCGAAATTAGGAGTGATGCCCATGCAAAGGAAGATTGATCATTTGGAATTTTTGAAGTCTCTTTCACAGAAAGGAGTTTTGAATAGACTCAGAAGGACTCAAAATATTCCCCTAAACTCAGTCTAAAGTTATTTAGGTTTGGAGACGCACTTGACTGAAGTGGGTAATTTGAAGCAATTAAGAAAATGCAATATCTTTATCAAAACAAGGTGAACCACTCCCACTTGTTCTAGGTTCTTTTCTTTTCTTTTTTGAGAAAGCTCATTTTACTTTTTTTGTTGGCACGGAGAACTTGTTTTTTTTTCTACTACATGGAATAAAGCGGTTTGCAGACGGTTTATAATTCGTTTGTATACGGTTTGTAAATGGTTTGTACGTAGTTGTGTGTGGTTTGTAAATGGTTTGTAAACGGTTTGCAGTTGATTTGTAGACGGTTTGTAATTAATTTGTAATTTGCAATAAATGGATGGTTATAATTGGGGTTTTTTTGAAGCCGGTTACTAACCTGGCATTGTTTTTCGAAATTTTTGAAGAATTATTTGAAATGCTGGTGACATCATGAAATGGTAAGAAAGCGAAATGACTTGGACATTTTCTTTTTATACAGAAATGAGTTGCACTAGTTTGATTATGCATTGAAAGTGATTGGAATCATTCAGTTAACGTTTTCAGTCATTTTGAGCGGCAAAAATGGAAGGGATCTTGTGTTTTATGATGAATTATGATGAATAAATTTACCATATCATTATTTTTATTATTTAGTTCAACTTGCTTGCTCGTGCACTTTGTTTCAACAAAGTCAACGTGATCCAGGGTATACACTTGCAAAAATCTTCCCCCGGAAGAACAAAAGAGTTTGAAAATTGGTAAAAAATCTCTGTCACACCAATGAAGGTTATCACTATACGATGATAAAAGAAAATATTCATGAATATCAAAACAGAGTACAGGCAGTAAGATTACTATGAAAATAGATAGTCTATTATAATGAGAATAGAAAAATAGGGAATGGTGCTTGCAATCCTCTTCAAAATGCAAAGCTTGGATATATTTACTTTATATACATTTATTTTACAATATTTATAAAGCTAAAAAATTTATGACAATAAATTTTCAAAAGATGCAGATAAAAGCTATAAAATGTTAAGGAAGTGAGACATGGTTTATGCATTTTCAACATGTTTGTAAAGGTAAAGTGAGTTCTACTTAGTTGAATTTGAAAATACGTCGTGGTTCTGTATGGCATGATAGTCGTATGTATATAAACATTCCTCGCTAAATAAATTTAAATTGTGCTTTAAATTAAATTGATTTAAGTTTCTTTTAGTTACAGACATTTAGCAACAAATCCTGTTTGTTGGGTAGAGATTTGCCAGTTGCTATTATGAATTGTTTACATCCAATGTTGCATGAAAGGTTCAGTCTAATATTTCAATTTCTGTTTGTAAAAAAAAGTAACAAAATGAGTAACGAAAGCATCTTATCAGCATCAGTTTTATAATTAAAACAATGAATTTTATGGAAATATGGATTTCAAATTGTTAATAAGATTGCAAGGTTAAAAACAATTAACATTACCAGATTATTTCTAACCAATCTGACTTTTGGCTTGACAATGCATCTTCATCGGGTTCATGGTTTGCTATTTTATATACTTTATATACAGAAAAATAATTTAAGATGTCAACGGTCTGATTAAATGATAGGAAAATCATTTTTCAATTTTATTACAAATTTCAATTTTTTTAAAAACTGAATTCTTGTCATTAATTTATATAGCAAAATTTTTTCAATTCATCTAAAAGACAATTTTTACAAATAAAGCAGTGAATTTTATAAAAATATGAATTTCAAATATTAATGAAGTTGTGCAATAAAAATTATACTTTGAAATGCTGAGTCAGAAGTTCTCGGTTTGCGATTTATGGCCACGTCACTCTATTTCAGTTGCCTGGTCTGCGCTATAAATTCCCAGTCTTCAAAAATTAAAAGCAATGAATAGCGAAGGAATGACGATCTCTTGACATTTTTGTCTATTTTTTTTGTTTTAGTAATGCATTCGAATTTATTGAATAACACTTTGTTCTTTTTTTTTCTTTTTCCTTTCACTTGAAGTCAATTGGACTTCCATGAAATCACAGTTTGAAAAGAAACACTACTTTTTAAATGAAAGAAATCTTTGAAGTAATTTAATAGCAGTAAAAAGAGGAAAAAATGTTGATGCTTTTGAACTTTCCGTTAAAAAATTTGGAGTAACACAGCAATGAGTCATGTTCAAAAGGCCTCGCCGATTGTTGCCAATAAGTTAATTTGTCTCGCCGTACATTTTCCCTTCTCCATACAGAAAACAAAAATTTTCCATTTTTTTTCCATTATCCAATACATTTCGGTTTTTTTGGCCCTAATTTCAAGAATTAATCCAATTTAACAGAAATTCAATGCAGTTAAATTGATAAGCAACAAAAATTAAATTTGCTACTCCGATTTAGTTAGCCGTAATTGCTATTACGACCACCGTTCTAAATAATCTTGCATAATTATAATCTTACGCCTAATACAAGTTAATAAATTATGATCCAACCTAAATTCATAATCATAACAGACCGAAACAGAATAATTTTTAGTAAGATTGAAACGGAATAATTTTTAGCAAGATTGGAACAAGATTGAAACGAGTGAACTCAGGTAATAGAAAATCGTTTTCGAGTTCTCGAGGCAAGACTAAAGGATGAATTTCATTTTGAATTCAAATCTTCTTTCGCATCCAAATTTAAAATTAGAATTCAATTTCCTTCCAAAATGCTAAAGGGCAAGTAATTGATGAATATTTATTTAGTTAAATCACTGAAAAGTAAAGCAATAATCATTTAAAAAGAAAATTATTTCACGACAAAACAAAAGTTTAGTCGACTTTTCCTCGGCTGTGTCATCGTCCACTGATCTCAAGCTGTCTTTTTAACGTTATTCAACTGCAATTTAAGCATCATTACACTTGTAAAATGGTTGAAGTTTTTGGTTTTAACTAACCATTTATTTTTATTTACATATTCATTTATTTTTATTTACTTACTTCATCCTTGTTCCTAACTTATGAGGATTGTTTAATGTCCGTAGCAGTTGGTAGTAATAGCAATATAGCGTGATATAAGATAAGCTTCTACAGTGAAAAGAAAAATATAAATGAAAGTCAAGATGCGAAAATATCGTCATTCAAGTCACATTTAAGTTATTTTAAGTTATTCGATCGAAATCACAGTTTCTCACTGTCAATCAACTGCTTAGCTAAACGGTTTCAAATCTGAAATCCAATTAGGTTTTGGAAATAACCATGTAACAGCTTTTAGCTACTAACTTCCTCAGCGTCATTTAATCACTTCGCTTCACAAAAATTATTTGAAGCCTTTGGAATGTATCTCATGCATTGCGACTGTTGACCGCTGCCATTCTGCATCTAATGCGTGACTTACGGTAACATGTTTTGTTTTTTGGAGATCAAAGATAGTCACGAAAATTCTTGAATTCCAGCTATCTAAATTTACAATTTGAGGTAAAATAAAGTTTATCGGAGGTTGCTGAATGAAACTTCAAAAATATTTCGTTCTCACAATCGAGGCAAAAAATACGGTCAGCTAATCGAAACCCATCAATGTAGTGCTTTCCGGAGATAGCTTTCCCGACGATATCACTGATGAGTTCAAGGAATTGAAGTGTGAGGAAGTCTAATATTCTGAATTGAACTTCTTCACTCTTCTTTGGCAATCCTTTGTCGTCATTAGTCATAGATAAGTATTCAATAATCTCGTAAAACTGAAAGTTTTGGTTTAAAGTTTTGTTTAGATATAATTTTCAAATTTTTCATCCAAACTCTTTAGTTCCACAGAAAATAAGAATCTTCGGAATTAGCTTGTCGCCCAATAGTTTTGAAATGCATCATTCCACTTTTAGCAATTTATCTCAACCATAATGCTGCTTGGGATTTCCTTTCTATACCTCAAAATTTAAATATGCAAATTTTAAGGATTTTTCGTCCTTATGGTTCCATAACTTGTTATTGAATTCGCCTTTTCACCTAATTATCGTGAAGTTATGAAAACGCTGTTCTGTCCATCTTATTTAACCAGCAAATTAATTCCGAACTGCTTCTATCTCTTACTTGACCAGCAAACCAATTAAATTAGCTAGGTCAGTTAATGTTTTTTTTCATTGATTCGAGCGTTTTCACATTGGGTAAACTTTGTTGCACTACTATCGCTGCCCACAACTGTAGCCTTAATTAAAACTTTAGGTGACGTTACATGCAATGTGATGTCACCTGAAGTATGGCATGGACGTTTCACCTTTTCAAACTTCATAAAACAATTGTCAGAATACATGAAAGATGTGTAGTAGCATAGAGTTTGTATAATTCAGTGTGGTATTTACTGTAAGACAATTTGATTGGTTTTGTACATAGATCTCCAGATTTCTTTATGATGATATAACCTGTATCACACTGATCGGAATTCTCTTACTATAAATTCTTACCATCGGAGTTTTCTTACTTATTGTCTGTTCTGTTCATTTGAACTCTGTACAAAGTTTTGAATTGAATCCAAAATTTCAAGAATCTTTTATTTGTTTTTACAGTCATGGAACGATGTTCCTTTATTTTGAAAAAGAAAAACCGGAAATGTCGGGTGCTGGTAAAAACGGTCAGAAATATTGTGAAAAGCATGCTATTTGCGATGAGCAGAATGAGGTTTCATATTTTCGAAAATGAGATAACTGTAAATTTTTGGTAACTTCTATGGTATTTTATACGTTTTCCTTTCTTAGTTTATTCGCTCACTATCAAATTGCATTTAAAAAGAATAAGTGATTTCGAATCTGATAACTATTTGTGTTTCTCTTGCAGTTTTCAGGATCGTATCATTTGTCCAACCGATCCAAGACACAGTGAATAAATCACAACTGCAAAAACATTTATCTTCCCGATGTAATAGTCGTTTACCTGAAGTACAGTGGATCGTTAAAAATTTTAATCTAGCAGGTTTATTCCTTTCATTATTTCTTACGTTTAATTGCATAACTTTGGGATTTATCTCAAGTGATGATAGATTTAGGAGTAATAATTCATGCTGACTCTCTTCTTATATTGTATATATGTAAATTTTAAAAATATCTCAGCATAAGTTTTATCATTTATGAAATGAGAGGAATGGAGTGCTAAGGTATTTTGATATTTATAGTTCTCTTTATGATATCTTGGTGAAAATCGTTCTTTTTCTTACTTTGATTTTGTTTACAAAACATATTTAAAGGATCTCCAAATGAAGTGGAGCCATGGTATCGTCCTTCACATGACGAATTTTTGAGAATTCGAAAAAATGTTGAAAGATAGTCAGATAGTCAGCGATATTACAAATTCCTTCCTGAAAAATGACTGTATTGAAAACTGTGCTTCAAGTTTTTCAAAACTGAATAAAAAACATATCTGGCAGATATCATCGATAATAGGTAATTTTAATAATCAGATTCATGGCTGAGATTTATTCTGGGACTCATGCCTTTGAGCTGGGACACTGCTCCTTATCTTTTTTAGTTTTTGTTTTATTAAATCATTTTTATGTTTTCAGTATGTTTAATTCTTTATAGAACATCTATGAATCGATTTGCCGAATAATGATGAGCGCTGGTGTATGATAGATTTTGGAACTGGTAGAGCACAGCTTTCATATTGGATGGCCAAAATTGCAACAAAATGTCGGTTTCTGCTGATCGGAAAGATGGGATTGAGGAATAAATTCGATAATAAGATTCAGAAAGTAAGTGCTCCAAATATCTCACTGTATTTGAAGTTTGGAATTTCAGTTAGTTAAGAGCGTGCTATGAAAATGTTTGATATGAAAAACGGAAGGAGTAATATACTTACTTTTTTGGAGTGGAAGGAAAATGATGCGTTACCTTCTCAAAACTTTGATAGTTACGCACTATAGACATTCTCCTCACGATTTTTTTTATAATTTGTCCTAAAAATTGTGTAGTTTTTAGTTTAAATTAATTAATTTCAAAATTGCGGAACTGGATTTAATTTTTCTTGAACGATTACGTTGTTCGGTGGACCATCTTGATTTATCGAAAATTGATTTGATTCGGGTAAGTTGCTAAAAAATAGTTCAAGAAAGGAATTAGCGACATTAAATTTATGTTTCAAAAGCATATTAACAAATATAACTCGTGAAAATTTTAGGATGTAGATAATACAGCAGCAGTATGCAAACATTTCTGTGGTGCTGCTACAGATTTTGGTATCCAATGCTTAATGAATGGAGTAAAAAGTGGTTTGAATGTACATGGTTTTGTTTTAGCCCCATCACCGAACTGCATTCAAAGAGGTTAATGAATTTAAAGTTTATTTTCTTTACTGATAGCATTTTTCAGTAACCTAAGAATGACATGATTAAAATTCATTTTTTATATTGAATATTACCCTTTTTCTGTACATTGGTTGTGCCTTCTTGGGATCTTATGGCATCTGTAGCTCAAATGAATTTGCCGCTTTAAGACATATTTCAAAATGGGCTGTTTGTGGTCTTAGTTGTTACAAAATGAAAATTAGTTACAAAACTTTTAGGATTACGAAGTAAAAAGCCTTTATTGACTTTAGGAGAATCTTGATGGTAATGGTTTCTGATGGAATGGTTTCTGTTTCATCTCACTCACTAAAGTCCGAAAATTTGGGTCAACAGAAAGCAAAGTTGGAATTGGTGTCGCTGAATTCAGCGGAAAAAGAACTTCTTGGACGCTAAAGAAAGCTAAAGCGGTTTTGGAATTTGGTCGAGTCGTAGAACTTCGGAAGTTTGGCTATGATGTTTCCTTGTGTAGATATGTGAAAAGGACTGTTTCTCCTGAAAATTTGCTTATTGTAGGGAAGAAACGATGAAAATAAGTTATGACTATTAACGCAATTTGATTGAAATGTTATGGGACTAAAGCACTGAATAAGGATGAAATTGCTTATAAAAAGATTTTATTTTTAATTTAAGAAACAACTTGAAGGATCATTTAGATTTTCTCGTTTTCTAATAAGCATTCAGCTTCTGTCGATTTCCTTTAAACTAGCTCTATTTAAATCTCACATCTTTAGTCTCATAACCGGTTTGCAATTCTTATGGGATCATTGAATACCTTTAAAAAATATGTCCTGAAAAGAAAAGTGGTAATTTGAATTAAAGGAACATTTGACTTTGTTAAAAAGCAGTCCTGACTTCATGATGAGTACCATCTTTATTTTTCTAATTTTTGAGTAATAAACTATTTTTTGTTATTTCGCTCAATTCTTTCGGTTTAAAGCTTTTAGTCCTGTCTTCTTCCGAAGCTTTCTTTCCATACAATTTTTATTATGCAAATTTTATAATATTTTTCCGAACAATACAATTGAACACTTTAGGTCTATATATAGGATAATTCAAACTCACCAGGAATGAAATCTTCATACTGCGTT
Organism: Wuchereria bancrofti; assembly: GCA_005281725.1. NCBI lineage: Eukaryota > Metazoa > Nematoda > Chromadorea > Rhabditida > Onchocercidae > Wuchereria > Wuchereria bancrofti. Next base: position 15,802,264 of record SSBO01000012.1, on the reverse strand, counting down.
AAAAGTAGATGGAATGAAGTGTGATAGAAAAAGGGAATCGGGATTTTGCTTTTCTCTCTGGTATACCATTTCGACTGTTCTGGGAAGACAATTTGAAATTAAAAGGGAACAGTTGAAATGCGAACTACTTTAGTCGCTAGGTGTAGAAGTTTTGCATGAATATAGTGGTCTGTATCTTGTATTTAAAAAAATTATTAGCAGTTTCAGAAATTTCGAACAAGTAAGCAATCTGGATCTTTTGCGAGGTGAGTTTGTTTATGTGCTGTGATCAAATTATGGAAGTTTATTGTCAGTAAAAACAGTAATCAATTTTACCTTATAAGAATTATAACATTGAAGGTTCCGGTTTAAACTCGGTTTCTGGTCCCGAAACATCTGAGGAACAAAAGAAGCGATTCGAAATTGAATGTGAATTTGTACAGGCTTTAGCTAATCCTCATTACTTGAATTGTACGTTTTCTTGTTCTAGTTGATTTTTCAATTAATTAAATAATTGTTTGCTTTATATTTCCTCTCTGCTTTTTGCTTACTCATATTAACATTGATATTAATTAAACTAAATTTCAGTTTCAATAGATTTGAACCGAAGTAATTTTAGTTTTGGCGCAGCGAGGTTATTTTAAGGAGCCATACTTTATCAATTATTTGAAATACCTTTTGTACTGGAAAAGACCAGAATACGCGAGGTTAGATTTATTGACACCTAACATTTTCAAGGGTTCTTTTATTAAATTAAATATTGAAGTGTTTTGCATTACTTTATGCAGTGATTTCAGTTCTTTTTCCAGTGATTTTTTTCTTTGGTTTTTCTAGAGCTTTGAAATATCCGCAGTGCTTACATTTCCTTGAAGCGGTACAGAGCTCAGCTTTTCGTGATGCAATAACTTGTACAGCAAATGCAAAATTTATTGAAGAACAGCAATTGCTGCAATGGCAATATTATACTCGTAAACGCCAACGATTGCATGTTAGTTTTGTTGTTTCAAAATGTTTTAAAATGTTCGCTGCGAAGAGGAAGGCGAAATTAATTTTGGTTTCCTTTACCTTCATCTTTTAACTGACTTTTCTAATCTCTCCGGTGCTTCGAATTTTGATAAATTTTTGCATAAACTCCTTTATAGATGTATACAACGGAACACGATGATGACGAACAGGAATGGAAGCAGCAGCATCCACAACAGCGGCAAAAAGCTTCAACGACATCTTCCTAATTTTATTGCTTTATTTTTTGCTTTATCCAATTGTATATTCGAAGTCTTTTGTAACTATTGCTGAACCAACGGTCGATCTTCCATCAAGTTGCGAATCATGTGTATTATTTACAAGAGTTTCAGAAACAGTTAGCAAATGATAGGAATGATAAGGTGAGTTTAGAACATTATTGTAAGGTAGATTTTTTTTTAGATAAAAAAGAGGTAAAAAAATAAAGTAAGGCGGCTACTTTTGTTGTCACTGATTGCTGTGCCCATTCTCCTGATGCCACTAGCCTCTTTAAAAGGAACACATAACGTTAATCTTTGAATTTTTAATGCAACGTTAATCTTTGAATTTTTAATGCATTTTTTGAGCAGATTATGATTGGTTGAAAGAATGGAGGTTGATTAAGATATTATTTAAGGTTTTATAGATTTCGGCTGTAGAAAAAGAGATTAAGTTTGTGAAAGCTTTGGAGGGAACTTGTGAGCGAATTTTGCAATATAAACTGCATAAGGAGAAATCAAGCATTTCACTATTTGCCAAAGGAAAGTAATGAAAATTTTGAATGAGCTAAAAAGTAAAGGAGTTAAGGTTTGCTCATTTTCAGTGCTTCGAAAGCTTATGTTTCGAAAAAAAAAGAAGTGTTGTTTAAGAATATTACTTTTAGATATTGATTTTTATGAAATCGCAGTAGGTTCAACTACGAATTCATGTAGTGGTTTTAGAGTGTGTTATATTGCGCTGCTACTTTTGGTTGTCGTAAGTGAAACTCATTTTTCAACATTGAAAATCTTTTAAAGTATATAAGTTTGACTTTAGTAGTTGCTTATTGCACGTGAAATTAGATATACCATACGAGATGTGGGTTACTCCATCAGTTGAAATCGTAACATTAAAAAAGAACTGTGAGACATTACTAGAGCGTTATGAAAATGATCTCGAACACTGGCATAATATGCAGAATAAGCCACTACTTGAAGTAGTGTTTTTATGTTCTTGCCACAGTAATTTTTCATGTTAGTTGCTGAGTATGGTATGGATTTTTAGATGTTGCAGATGCGAAGTATTAATATAGACAAAAAGAATTGGAACAAGTGTGGCGTGAAATAAGTTATTTAATTTTAAGTTCATTTTTTCCAACCATTGGATGATTAGATGCTGTCTGGAATATAGAGGAAATTTTTTAGGTCATTACTGCCACTCGAATTTCGAGATTTTTTTTCAGAAATATCTCTGTAAAAAACAAATATTAAAACGCACAGAACGTGGTTGTGAAATTTCTTTTAGAATTATGATGATTTGAAATTATATCGTTTGCATAAAACTAAAATATTTCGCGAACGAATGGATCATGCAGTTGGTAAATTTTGTGAGGGACTTAGCACTTCAATTTATGCATGGTCCTCTCTAGATAATGCTCATTGTTTGTGCATGTGTGTGGTAATTGCTTTCTGTTGAAAATATTAAATCAGTCCATGAGCATTTATATGGTTGTCTCATTTTTTTTTTTTTATAGTGAACTATCGCGTTTCATTTCCCATTTTTCCTCTTATATTTTTGTGTTCTAATACCCAATGCTTATTTTCTCCTCTGTCGCGCTGCATGTGTAGTGATTTTTGACCGGTTCGCATGTGAAAACATTGAATTTAAGAATATTTAGGAAATAATGACGCAAGTATTCGTTGGATTGCACGTAAAACAAAGTACATCGTTTAGTGACGTCATTATTGGGAATACGTATGCTCATGCAGCGGTTTTTTAGAAGCCTTTTGAACTGATGGAATGGAGCGGAGACATTTGAGATTCTCACAGTATTTTGAAACATTTCTTAACTAGGTCAAAATTGGTGATAGTTCGAAATGTTCTGGCTACAGCGATAATACTGAGTTTTGATACTGAGGATAAAAGAAATCAGTGGTGAGTTTAAATATAAAAGAATATATTCGAGTACTGTTTTGGTCAAGCGGGAAAGCTGATACTGAGTACTAACCTTGATTTTTGTGCTGCATGTAATATGACAGACCAAAATTCAATATTAGGATGGCTCATTTAATTTCATTCAAAGGTTATACTTACAGTGGAAGGAATGCATACATACACATTGATAGAAAATAAGGATGTGAAATAAAGGAGTTCATGAGGTAGGCTATCGAACTATTTATTGAATTTATCGATTGAGCTGACTTATATGGCTTGGTAATAAACCGACCGTAGCAAGACTGGTTTGTCCGAGGAAAGTTGCGTAGCGTTTCCATGCCATTGTATTCGATATCCTGTAAAAAAACTCTAAATTTAAAGTTTTATCTAGATTTGGAATTCAAACTTGTTGAGTCATGATGAGTTGAGAGAGTGGTACTTTCGAGACTCGCCTGTTGCACTTGTTCAATCATAGAAAGAGGTACTGTAATGAAATTATTTTTTGGAGTTTGGAGGTATCACGAAATAATAGATTGAGATTACGTAGAAATTGCTGTTGCAGTATATTAAATCTGTATGTCTTAATTATAGGAAACTCATCCTTTTTGTCGAAGCAGTTAAACTTACCGGTTTGGACGTCCTTCTCTAAGAGTCCAATTTCGCACTTTGGCGTTATTTTTTAGATGATTCAGTAACAGTTTAGCTTTAGTTAACTGATTTTCATCACTTAAATGATCCCACTTAAAATAGGACATTGTTGCTTCTACTACGAGGCGTATCTGTAATACCATCTGTGTAAGTATATTCAACAATGGAATATAATTAATCTAGTGTTAATGATGTACTATTATCTGAAGTAATCAAATTAAGTTGAAAGATATTAAGCAGGTTAGTACTACAACTGCAAAAGGAAACAAAGATAAAGTATAGAAATAAATGAAATATTACTAAGAAGCTGATCCATTGCAACAAATTTTTTTTTTCGGAAAGAAGTGCAAAGTGACTTTGAAAGAAACAAATAGCTAAGAACGAAGTGAAGAATAAGAAAAAAAAACCCTTTTAAAAGACTTAAAATCATCTTTTGTGCTTGTTGTATATTTCTTTCTGTTCATATTTTATTTATGGTTTTTTTTTATCTATTTCTACTTCTATATTACAGCCATTCATCTTACGTTAAAATTATTAAACCTTTGGTAATTGCCGAGATAAGAGATGCTCTGCAGTTTCACCATGAAATGTTCTTAAGGAGATGTGCACATTTCGAAGTTCTTGGTCGGTAACCGATTCTCGTAATATTTGCCATGCAAAAACCTAAACAGCAATAGCGAAAATGATTAAAATTGTCTGTACTTGCTAGTAATAATCAACAGTTTCATAACTCGAAATAATTCTATTCTATTCCTCTCTTGTCTCTCAATCTCTCTCGCGAAATTGGCTCATTTGTAAGCAAATTCACTTCTCTATTAAAATATCCTTATTTCAACCATATTAAAATAGTAACTGATTGGAAAATCAACTGAACAAGTGATGATATCTGCTATTATTGGTTAGTCTATTAGTAGTAAGGAATGAAGATTAACACAGAATAATTACGGTGGTGATGGGTAAACATCAAAATCATTTTCAGTTTAATTAATAGAAAAGCTGTAGTAGCTAATATAATCTGTCCATTCAAGGAAAAAAGGATGAACAGTGAAAGGACCTGGCTAACAGAATTCTGTGGGTCATTTGCAATAAGTTTGTTATTTCTTACTTTTCTTTCCATATAAATTTTGTGTAATAGATTCAATATTTGAAAATCAAAAATATTTCCGCAAAATTAACTCTTTTTCTTTTTTCATCTTCGCACCTTTTTTCTTATTCATCTATTACACAAAGCAATATCCTTTGCAGAAAAAAAAAGAATAATATAATTAAGAAAGTTTAACAGAGTTTAAAAGAGAAATGTGAAAAGGAATAGCAGTAGAACATGAAAACAAAATATTGATACACGCAAATGTACAAAATTTCCAGATAAAATGAAATAAATTGTGGGAAAAACAAAGGTTTTTATTATTTACCTTCATTTTTTTGAGTGAATATGATAAAGACAGCAACGTAGATTAGAAAGAGTATATCCGGAACGGTCGAAAAAGAATGCCAAGAGCAGAAGTTAAACTAAGGGTGGAAGAATGAACGAATGGAAGATGCTACAAGGCAAAACCAAAATTAGAGAAATGAGAAGAAAAATGGAATTTTCATTAAAGAAATAATTGAAATCAAATCTTTTCATGAAATCCAGTTCAGTTTGCAGTATGTAAGAATGTTACATTGATCGCTATTCTATTGGTAAAATTATAGTAAATAATTGCTCTTCCTTTATTATTTCAGAGTGAACAGCGATGAACTGTATAAGTAATATTAGTATTAATATNTTTTCATTGAGAAAATTTTCTGTGCTACAGTAGAATTCTATAAGTTCAGGTTAATTTACACAGCACTTTCGAATAAGCTTGAACAATTATATTCAACAGCAAGATTACTGCTTGAAATTTATATTAAAGAAATTCTATGAATCAGTTCTGTTAGCTACTTATTCAAGATCTTTATTATACTCGGCAAATTTAACCCAAACTGCATCAGCAAAAGCCATCTCGACTTTGTATGGCAGACCTTAACCACATACACGTCTTATGTACATATCACAGATAAAAACACCGAGTGAAAAGAAAACAAAACTGACATAATCAGAGGTATTCGCCGTATTGACGGTGCAAAAAGCGGTTCCTCGAGAAGAAACATCATTCGTTGCTGTTGATGGAGTATCCAAATTTTTAAATGAAAATGTTACATCACCGGGGTGCTCTTCATTCAACGTTACTGTTTCTGGAATTTTCGTGAACGATTCTCCGGTAGGGAGCTGTTTCATAACTGCCTCCGTGGAAAAACAGCTGGAAGTTGCTGGTAAGGTTGTAGAACTGCTCAAATTCACGAAAGAAGATGAAGTTATCGACAAATTAACAGCTGATTCAGTCAGTTTTTGGAATTGGTTGGACTGAAAACGCAATATAAATCTTCAATATTCTACAAAAATCTTTTATTGAAAAATATAAATACATATGTAGTAATAATGAAGAACTCTATTTTTAACATTTTACCCCAAATACGACTCTACAATATCAAATTTCCTATTTTCTTCTAAACAAAGTAAAAAAGAAATACAATCACTGGTTTTAGAAAATTTATTCTTGAGATTATCAAAAAACAATCAGATGTTCTTTTTTAAACATTTTATTCCATTTTTTCATTAAAATTTTACTCCAAACGGAGAAACCTGCCTGAACTGCTAAAGATTTATTGGCCCCATCGGACATATAACCTGCGGAAGTGGTGGGAATGGAAGTGATCATGTGTGTGGATGATTTCGCCTCTATAATGGAAAAAGCAAAAAATATAATATTCTGTGAAACTACAATATTCTGTTAGATTTATTGTGGAATAGCAATTCTGAAGTTAATAGAGGTAATAATATCCCATTTGGTAAGGCATACCTTTAGAAAGTAAATAATCGGATGACTGCGTCCCAATATCCATAACGCTACAATAAAAAGAAACATAAACTTACGACTTCTGGGCCAAGGTTAGGCTGAAGCCCTTGGTCTCAAAAACAATGACTGCTGTGTAAGCTACAATTGTAGCCAAAGCAGTCATTGGAAAGAATGCTTGTTATAAAATTCAATGGTCTAAATTCAACACATGTACATATTCGATTTCAAATCTAAGTCTGACAGTTAAAACACACACATATTCGATTTCAAATCTAAGCTTGACAGTTAAAACACATGATTCTTGAGCTGCTTCTTCCTAAAAATTCTAAATGAGGAAATATCTAAAATTTTCGAACAGTTTTGTAGGTGTTTTTATTGGCATTAATGCTGCTTCAAGCAAGCGATTTTCAATAGCTGTTATAGTTGAATTCGATACACAGTCTAGTGCTTCATGTGAATCAAACACAACAATTTTTGCTTCCGACTGCTTCACAGGACCACGTAGGGCCAAAAATCTGAAATCAGATGAGTACAAAAAAGTCAATTCCTTGCAATTGGTAAAATATAATAAACAGATTTCTTTCAAGAAAAAAAATACCAACATCAAGTGATGAATATACTACAATACTTTTCAGATAAAATGGAAAAGCATAGGGTTTTCCTTTAGTAATCAACATTCCTTATTTTAAAAGAACTATCAACAATTTTCCCATACTTCAACAATTCTCTCTGTTGTTCAACAGTAACAACCGCTGTTCTTGCTGCTAATTCTCCGCAATATGTCTTATAATTGAATAATGAATTTGAAAGTGACTTTGTTGACGTGGAAAATTTATTCACTCCGTCTTTTTTCAACGGTCTGAAAAAACAGTTACAGTATGAATAACATAGACAATGTAAACCAATAAGACGTTGAAAATTATGCTAAATACAATCGTAAAATTAATTGAATGATAAATGAAATTAAATTTTGAGCAAGCACCAGCTTTGAGACCATATTTCTACGATTTTGAAACAATCTTACATATATAAAAGACATTTTAAAAAATACCATTTTAATAAAAATGACAATTGTGAAATGATTATCTAGAAAGGTTAAAAATAAAGAATAGTTACTTTAATCGAGTGCTCAAACTTGTAACTCGCTGTTGCAGTTCACACAAAATTTTCCGTCGTGAAACCATTCTCTTGCAGATGTTCTTTGCAGTCACAGCAATCTGCTGTTCTTGATCAATATTCAGAGTTAAAAGTGATCTGAAATTGTGAACAAAAAAATGGACCAAAACCGCTCTATTAATACCCTTGCTTGTTGAAGGATTATGTAACATAAATGAGTTCTTAAATGTAGCCATTTTTAGGTATCGAAAATCAGCTTCATCATAGGCACAAAGTTGTAAAAGTCCGCTTATTTAACCTTTAAAAAAAGCAAGCACTTCCTTGCAAAATTAACCTATTTTTTGCATTACATATTGGTATTTCTGTTAGTACATCTTCAACATTCGCAATTTTCTGTTCCAATTTCGTTAAGGTTTCCACCAATTTATCCAAGCGATGCATCTAAAAAATAGTAAAAAGTAAGAACAACATTGCTTCAGATTCCTTACATCATTTAAAATAAATAAGCTTCCAATTCATTACATTGTTGAAGTCCAACACCCATTTATTGTCAAACAGCTCTCGATCAACACTATTCGCAATTCCCAACTGTTCTTCAACTGAACACATACTCTCTTTCACCTGATTTTCTAAAGCATCAAGCCATGATGCCACTACTGCCCGTATTTTCTCCAACTCTAACATTTCATCAGCTAAATTTATACCTGAAATATAGTTTATAAATGCGCCACAAAAATACTTTCTTTAGTTTTCAATTCAAAGAAATTATTGACCTACGACACTTACCAGTGTTCAATTCCAGCTGTTTTGCTGAGTTTTTCTGCAAAATTTGAAGCCAATCATTCCGTTCACAAAGTTCAAAGAATTGTTCATCAAAAATGAGAAGTTTTTTCCGGAAATCTTCCCGTAACTGTCTAATCAAATCTGTCCCTAAATTAATTCGCTGGTGTTGCAAATGTTCCCTTATTTGCTGCTGTGAAACTGTTGAATCTTCTATATTAGTACATGGTAAAGATTGATGTAATTTTGATAGCACTGTTGCTTTTGCAAACTGTAACGAGTTTATCTGAAATTATTCCTCTTTCAAAATTGGCAAAACTAATATTACATACGTAAAGTTCTGGATGAAGTATTAAATGACACTTTAACTTCAGCCTTTCGTTTCTGGTAAAAGCAAACCTTTGCCTGCCCTTGCAACTCATTCTGCTTTGGAATGCACGTACTTTCAGAAGAAATAGCTGAACCCAGTGAATCTGTGAGTATTGGAATATCTTGACATATCGTATCTGGCGAACCAATACACGAATACTCATTTTGTTTTACATCAGCTCTTTCTGATATCTTTCCGTAAATCACTGATGGTATACTTTCTGGCTGTCTGAAAATGTAACTGTAGTTGGAACTTCAGAATCTGACTCCAAAACAAAAGTTCTAAATACAGCTAATCGCATAAATGTTAACAAACAGATACCGATAAAGTAAGAAAATCAATTTCCGAATACCATGTGTCTCGAAGAGAACTGCGCTGTAAAACTACGTTACCAGCAATATTCTTTAATCACAAAGCAGTCTTTTTTAAGCAAAATTTTCCTAAAAAAAAAGACGGGAAAACCAGATATATACGTATTAATGCTTTGATGTTCGGCGCGAGAAGATAATGCATTGAAGGCAAGAAGGATCCCTCGAGACGATAAAACCAAGACTGTAGGACAAGGAGGACGTTCCATACTGTCTTCGTTATCTGGAACAATTTGCTTATGTTGTGGAAAATCTTCTTAACGAAGAAAACATACTTTTTGTTTTTTGGAACAGCATTAACTAATGAAATATATTTTTATTTCTTAAAACATGTTTCACAAGATAACTTTTTCTTTATAAATATTTCTTGCGCTAATAATGAAACGTGTGATCATTAGCCTAAACAAGCAAATTAGATGAAAAAAACATACCAATCTTGACAGGGAGGATTGATGAAACATCGACAGAAATACCAATTGGATAGGTTTCACAGTGTTCAGAATCAAGAGGCATTTCAATTCGCCCATTATCATCTAAAGTCCAGATCTTCCACTCAGATCCGACTTTACCTAGTACTGTTACCTGAAACAAAGAGCAAGTTTGGGAAATAGCTAACTAAAATATTCATTCCTCAATTACTGACGTCAAATTCGATAATACTGCCAAAAACATAAGGCAAGGATTTTTTTCTTTCAAAAGACTCGTTGACCTCACTGGATCGTGATGAGGAGCACAACACCAATTTCCAACCCATCAGTTGTGTAAATTCTACTCGCTGATCGAAAGTGCTCTTATCGCCACAAAAGTTAATGTCATTGAAATGTGTCCATTGAGGTGGTGCATCCTTTTTCACACATAACTTCGTTATATCTACTTCCTGCCCTGTTCTTGGAGAATAGGCAATGAGAATGTCAGTAGTTGCAAGCCAACTGATTCCAACACAACGTAGAGCATTGTTTTCATCTATAATGAAAAAAAGATTCACTACACCCACAAAAATTTTCTTAACGAATATTCAGCCAGCTTGAATCACACTGTACTGAGTTAAAATGTTTTGGTAACTAGAAAAATACCTATTAAAGGAGGTGGTGTCACGCGGACTAATATCATTTCAGGTTTGTACTGTTTTACGTGACCCGAAATGTCGCCTACGACCAACTGTTTCCCCTTTGGACTCCATCCTATACAGGTCACGACATTATCGTGTTTAACTGTGCCAATCAAGCTTATCGAAGACGATTTCTGTAAAAACGTCACTTTTGTAATTTGCCCCGGATGTGCGGACAGAGGATATGACACTCTCTTAGTCTATGATAAACATATAAGCATCGATCGTATAATAAAACTCAATATACTAGATGGCTGTGCCTCGATTAAATTAACATCATGATTTCTAAGCCAAAAAGGTAATTAGGAATTTAGCGGAAATTTTAATTAAAAATAGTACTACCTCAATATCAAAAGAATAGCAGGATAACACGCCATCAGACGTAGCAACAGCAAATACAGTATCCTGCTGTGGGTTCCATTTTAGGGAACAAGGTTGGGCGGTTGGATCAGCAGAGAGTCTCAAATTGTAAACAGGACCTCTCTGCAAGAAATCTCTAAACTCTGCAAGCACTGTTTAATTATAAAGCTTTAATTAACTAGAAAGATTCGAAAGTTAAAGATCGGAACATGTGTGTTACTAAACATACAAAATGGTAAGTAGCTAACCTGCTTAACGCAATCAACAGAAAATGCACACATATCATAGAGAAATACGAATGCTCCAGATGATGTTCGCATTAAAACCGATAACACGCGACCTGAGCAGTTACAAGCTAGCGCAGTCAATGCAACAGGCTGCAAAGATACTGGGACCCAGTGTATAAATTCCTCAAATAAATTAAGCACAAAAGAAATGCTAATTTTAATTATGATATAAATAAACCAGGGATAAAACAGCTCAAAATTAGTATTGGTGACATTCGAATAGGTGATTGGTGACAAGTCCGAACACTTAATGTTTTACCAAATTTATAGTAAACATTGCTGTACAAAACTTTAACATACCGCAAAAGCAGACATAGAAAAAGGAACGAAAGGCATATGTATCCAGAACCCAGGAAATATATGAACTGTTCTGAAAGTTTAAAAGTCATGTACATAACTGGGACACAAATCAACCTGTTCAACTTGAAGATTGGTTACTTTCGTCTGGATACCAGCTACATCTGCATTGATATCAGCTTTACCGGTGCTTAGCCGATGAACATCGCTACTTCTTAAAGATATCAACTTATCACAGCCAGAAGCACAAACAATAATCCCATATCGTGATGAGACAGCAATCCAAGACGGACATATATTATCGTACAATGTCCCATCTGATTTATCGAATATCTTCACACGCTGAAGTGCTCGGAACTGGAAATCCTGAAAAAAGTGGAATTGCACTTCATATTACAAAAACGAAAGAATGGAAGATTTTTTGGATACTGTGATTTGTTAAACAAAAGGACTAAAGGTATATAGCACTTCTGAAACATAAAGAACTTCAGCGCTTACTGGAATATCCATAAATGCATCTGCCATCTTTCCTCTCGCATATCAGCCGCACTCCATGTATATAACTCTTTAAAAAAATCTTATTAGAATTTGAAATACAGTGGGGAAAATCATTGGAAGGATGTAAAAAACATTATGCCACGAATAAGCTTATTAGTAATTAATAAAGAATTTTTTATAAATAAAACAGAGAAGAGCAGGAAGGTTCTACTACTTTAGAACGCAATAAAGAGTGGGAATTGCTCATTTCTAGGAATCAAATTTTTCTGAATTTGGTGCGATCTTTTTCAAAGTTTTCTGAATCAGTAGATAGAATCTCTTGTCTTCCCTAATGTGTTCAAGAAAGAACTAGAAGGTACCGTTGCACAGCTTCGGTCAACAACGTACCCACCCGCACAAAAAAACACCTCGCCACATGTTTCAACCTAACCTGAGAGATGGCTGAGGTATAACCCGCAATGAAACAACGCATCTCATTGGCATTATTATCAGGAATAGTGATATTTTAGTGATATTTTGAGTTAACGCAGCATGACGTGCAGTGACATCAAATAGAATGGCGTCCCATCCAAAAGAGCATTTTTTGCATATTAAAGCTTTTTGCCAACAGAGAAATGATAAAGGTCAAAATGGAAGCTTCGATTTGTTACCATTGTATTTTGAGTGATAGACCAAAGAAGGTTGTGTTTATTCATTGGATATGTTCAGGTAGTGCTGTCCTTTTTGTCCTTAATATATTTTAATTTATCAAACTAGTCAACTTAGTTTATTTAACTAGTATTAATTTATCTGGCTAGTTCCAACTGCCTAAATTGCTGTCTTTTTGTGCCGCTTACATATGCAACTTCTACGAACTTTGACTTAATCGAAGTGACAGCAATTCAGCAATGACATTTCCGGAAGTTTTGACATACTAGAAGTATTCTGCGGTTTACTGAACTGATCTTAACCAGAGCGATTTAAATGAGATGGTTTTAGGATTGGCACGTTTTTGAATATTCATCTGTAGATCACGCTACAATCAATCTATGAACGAACGTTTCTCATCTTTTATTGACTTTTTTACCTAAACTTATCCATCTTATTCTTACTTTATAGTTTAAGGTAAAAATGGAATCGTTTAGTCTTCCAGTAATGCATATTGGTAGAGTAACAACACTGGATTCAAGCAGAGTTCAGAAAACCCAGAGAGAACTTGAAGAAGTAGAAGAAATTGTTCGAAGTGATATCGATCGTATTTTTGAGCGTGAAGGCCGACTGAAGAATCTAACCGTACGCGCCGGTGATTTTTTTTTTCAGGACTTTCACACATTCTTGAAGTACTTGAATCGATATTTTTTTTAAGGCAGAGGAAAATTCCAACGTCAGAAATATCTCATAGATCGTAATTGCATATTTAGTTAACTTTTCTTGACTAACCTAAGAAAAGCCAGAACTTGCATTTTATTTCTTTATGGTATTACAGTGCGATGTGTTTTAGAAAAATCTTTTCAACTTTATAAGATTCAAATGGTCGAACCTGAAAATTTCCGACGACGTTTTTAATCCCATTTCTGTTGGTTTAATCACAATACCTCGTTAAGGCATTGTCTTTCTTAACTATAAGTGTAAGGTGTGATATCTTTATTTCTGTATTCATATTTTAGACGAGATGGAAGCTCGAGCAGAACGGTTTTCGCGTAAGGCAATTCAGGTTAGACGTAACATATGGTGGCGTAGTGTACGTTTGACGATTACCATCGTTTGTGCTTGTATGCTTTTCGTCGTCGGTGTCATTGGTTAGCTGACTGTTATTCTGAATTTATTCCAGTGACAGTCTAGTCAATGAATGAATTTAAATACATGGTTTTTTGAGGCGGTCCTAAACCATACTTGGGAGATTAGTAATCACATAAACATACAATCCTGCCATTAATAATCAGATTGATGGCAGATTTACGGAATGGTAACACTCGTTTGAACTCCCAGGTTGTAATTATCAGGAAAATGAGAGACAAGTAAAATCTCTATAGTAGATGGATTTTGGCTTACAATGCTTGGAGCAAATTATATTCCCAGATATTTATCCTAGTTTCAGTTCTTTCGATAAGTGCGAAGAATGATAAGGACTCTCCGTAATATGCATGATACTTACGTCTAATTTGGTTTTGTATATATCTATATCCACCCATATATGTATATAAAGCTTTAAGAACTTTGCCGGGAAAGTAATATAATATTTCATAAGGAATGTTTTTATTTTAAAATCACAAAAGTATATGATATGTTATTTTTCTGTATTTTAATTTTGTTACATGAATTGTTGAAATTTTTTATACATCAGTTGGAAGCATGTTATAGATCAATAAATTTTATTATGCAATTCGCTTATCGATAATAGGAACATTTAAATTCCTTAAAAGTGTGAGGTTGAACTTTTCACATTGTTATCTGCGTTGTAGATGAAATGTTTAGAGGCTGAGGTTCTAGAACTATTCTATTTATGATTTAAAACGACAGAAGCAAAAGAAGAGTGTTACGGTTTGTCCTGTTATTTCACCCGAATTTTTAATGATTCCCTCATTTTGTTCGTTACTCGTTTGTTATTTCAAAATTTTCTACTTGTAGAGTATTTTTAGGACGAAAATGATGAAAATTATTGAGTTGTCCTGCGTGTAAAAGTTTAATAGAAATTATATATTTTATCAATATGTTTAACAAAAATTCATCAGAATTTCAGAATTCACCTGGCTTTTGGTTTCTCAAAAGTCAGCAGAAGAGTGCAACAGTAAAAACCGTAGCTACCAAAGTAGATATATCCGTTAATTACTAATGTTTCCTGCTATTTGTTAATTAATTTTTTTTCTACCAACGATTCACCTCGTACTATTAATCAGTAGAGCAACTAGAAAAACTTGTGATGAATTTTCGATTATGCAAATGACCCTAGTGGGAGGATATTTCACTATTTGTTTTCATCTCAGACATTAATCTTTACAACTGATGACCACTAATTTGGAAATTTTGTCAAATTCATCAATGAGACGTGCCTAATTTTTCCTTGGAAGCAACACCTGTATATGCGATTGATATAATGACCCATAGATTCCAGTGAATACCGCGTATAGTTGTTCCCTTAATACATCAACTTCCTTGTATTGTTCTTGAAAACAATTTACCATTAAAGATATAAAGTGGAACGCCGCAGAAATGTTCTGGATACCATTTAATCTTACGATAAGTGCACATGGTGATCCTCAAAAAGCTTTGAAGGTAATTTTCCAAAACGGAGCCGAAATTGGGAGTGATACCCATGCAAAGGAAAAATTGACCACTTGGAATTTTTGAAGTGTCGGTCTCTCACAGAAAGAAGTTTTAAGTGGATTCAGAAGGACTCAAAATATCCCCCAAGCTCAGTCTAAAGTTATTTGGGTTGAGACGTACTTGACTGCTTGACTGAGACGTATTTGATAATTTTGAAGCAATTAAGAAAATGCAATATCTTTATCAAAACAAAGTGAACTACTCCCAGTTTTCCTACGTTTTTTTTCGAGAAAGCTCATTTTATTCTCTTTATTGGCACAGAAAACTTCTTTTTTTATTACATGCAATAAAGCAGGTTTGCAGACGGTTTGTAAATGGCTTGCAATTGATTTGTAAGTGGTTTGTGGACGGTTTGCAGTTGATTTGTGAATGATTTGTAATTTGCAATAAATGGATTATAACTGGGATTTTTTTGAAGCCGGTTACTAATCTGGCATTGCTTTTCGAGGTTGAGGAATTATTTGAAGTGCTGGTAACATGATGGAATGGTAAGAAAGTGAAATGATTTGGACATTTCTTTTTTATGCAAAAATGAGTTGCACTAGTTTGATTATGCATCGAAAGTGATTGAAATCATTCAGCTAACGTTTTCAGTCATTTTGAGCGACAAAAATGGTAGGGATCTTATGTCATTCTAATCGTGAATTATGATGAATGAATTACCACATTGTTATTTTTATTATTTGATTCAACTTGTTTGCTCAGTTTGAAAATTGGTAAAAAGTGTCTGTGACATCAATGAAGACTGTGGGTGGACAAAATTTTGTCTTTTATCGCTATGCGATGATAAAAGAAAATATTCATGAATATCAAAACAGAGTACAGACAGTAAGGTTACTATGAAAATATGAAAATAGTCTTTATAATGAGAATAAAAAAGAGAATGATGCTTGCAAAATGCAAAGCTTGGATACATTTATTTTATATACACTTATTTTACAATATTTATAAAGCTAAAAAATTGGTTTTTTATAATAGTTAATAAAGTTAAAAAAAATTTAACATTTTGCCTTATGCTTTTCATTGAATATGATCATAATTCTTCTGTTTTGATAATAATGACATTAAATTTTCAAAAAGTGCAAATAAAAGCTGTAAAATGTTAAAGAAGTGGCATGGTTATGCATTTTCAACATGTTTTTAAAGGTAAAATGAGTTCTACTTGAAAATACTTCGTGTGGCATGATAATCGTATGCATACCAACATTCCTCGTTAAATTAATTTAAATTAAATTGGTTTGAATTACTTTTTGTTACGGACATTTAGCAACAAATCCTTCTTGTTGGGTAAAGATTTGCCGGTTGCTATTGTAAACGCATTGTTTACATCCAGTGTTGCATGAAAGGTTCAATCTAATATTCGAATGTTCAATTTCTGATTGTAAGGAAAAGTAACAAAATGAGTAACTAGAAGCATCTTATTAGCATCAGTTTTACAAATAACGCAATGAATTTTATTAAAATATGGATTTCAAATGTTAGTAAGATTGCAAGGTTAAAAACAATTAAAAATACCAGATTATTCCCCATCAATCTGACTTTGGCTTGACAATACATATTCATCGGGTTCATTATTTGCTATTTTATATACTACTTATGACAGGAAAATAACATGCTGAATGAACTGATTAAATGATAGGAAAGTTATTTTTCAATTTTATTACCAATTTCATTTTTTTTAAGCAAAACTGAATTCTTGTTATTAATTCGTATAGTAAAATTTTTTCAATTCATTTAGAAAGACAATTTTTATGAATAAAGCAGTGAATTTTATAAAAATATGAATTTCAAACATTAATGAACTTATACAATAAAAATTACACTTTGAAATTTTCATACTAACACCCAACACGTTAGCACGAAATAAAACATAGTAACCTAACCGAACCTATGAGAATTTTGGCAAACATCGTTCAAACCCTAGGTTTTAAACTGGTTTGTTAAATTTCTATTTGGTATCGGTAGGTAATAATAAGCTACAGTTCGGCTGCTCTCCCTCGCTCACAATTCAGTTCATTTCCCCATCAGTTTATTCATTTATCCATTTTCTTCATTTCATTCGTAGATAATCTACGAAATTATCAGTATTATTGCTATAGATTAATACCTGTATATTGTAGTTGCTAGCGAATAAAGTCATCACAACAAACCATCATTCAACGCATTCGTCCGTACCAACTGCAATAACAAACAAACTGGTTACTCGGATTGCATTATTATACAAAAGGTATTATGTGGATTCATTTTCTGTTCTGAAAAATAAAGAATGAAATATAGTCATTATTATGTTACATACTTTTACACATAAACTTTTATCCTCAAATATTTGAAAAATTATTTATTCGCATTGTACGCATCAACCGTATTTGCATACATGGACATGCTAATTTTCATAAAAGACAAATATGTCAGTAAAACAAACTTTGTTACCTACCGATACCAAATAAAAATTTAGCAAAGCAGTTTAAAACCTAGGGTTTGAACGATGTTTGCCAAAATTCTCATAGGTTCGTTAGGTTACTATGTTTTATTTTGTGCTGACATGTTGGGTGTTAGTATGGAAATGCTTCATCCATGTTACACTGTTTTTGTGTTGCGCGTATGTGTGGGCGTTCTTTATTAATCGCAATTTAAAATAATCTGTTTGAATATCGTTTATTTAACCCATCATTTTAGCAATTTAAGTTATTATTTGACTCTGTTCTAATCGACTTTTTTCCGTCGTGCGCATAATATAGTGAATGATTTATCCATCTATCTGGTTGCAATGAGTTTTTCACTTAATAAAGCAGAGAAAGCGAAAGCATTAGTTACTTGTTGGGTGATTCACAGTGCAATGCAAGCATCTTCCAGAAATGTTTAGTCAAAGCTTTATTTAAAAAAAAAAACGGAAACAAAAAAAGAATGCACGAAAAATTTTTTGGGTACTCATGCTTGATTTCTTCTTTAATCTTTTAACTTTTCTTCACGTGTTTTTTCACCTTGCTTTGTTTGAACTGTTCACTAATGCTCCAAAATGTTATTAGCACCACATAAGAGACTGAGATGAGGAACACCTTCACTAATACTCGCGAAAATACTTTCATGTCACGAAACTTTTTGACACCGATCACATTGTGGCATTTGACCTCTTTTTTACTTTAGAGATCAATTGATGTTGTCTGAAGTTTTTCAATGGTAGAGAAGAATCTTTGATTTTGCCGTGAATTGGAGATTTCCACATAACTCAAGAATCTTTTGATACCTGCTTGTGTCACATCGTAATAGCCCCATCAGAGAGATTTTAATTACGCTTTTCTCCCAAGTCGAACGATTATTTTCATCACAGCAGCTGTCACTTTAATTCTTACGACATTATCATTATAGAAATTGTTATATTTTATTATCACCATTATCAGTCTGTTACTATCATTACTTCGTTCTTAATTAGTCAGTGACTGATGTCAACATAATTATAAATATTAAAGTTGACTTGTTATTTCGAGTTCCACTTATTTCCTTTATACTCCTTTTTGATTGCTTGTCATTTGATTGCGTATTGAAAATGAACAGCATATCATAGAGAACAATGAGGAGTAATACCTTAATACGTTAAAATTCATGTTGATGAACAAAATTATTCATCAAACTTGTTGCTGTGATGAGATGAAATTACAAGATTAATTTACAAAATCTATTAAATTAACTGAAAAAGTTGGGAATGCTAACTTTTCTGTTAAAAAATTGATATAAATAGCAGCTATCAAGTGGTAATATGACGGGCCGTGTTAAAGATTAAATTATCGTAACAATCTCTTGACATTTTTGTCTATTTTTTTGTTTTAGTAATGCATTCGAATTTATTGAATAACACTTTGTGCCATTTCCTTTCACTTGAAGTCAATTGGACTTCATGAAATCACAGTTTGAAAAGAAACACTACTTTTTAAATAAAAGAAATCTTTGAAGTAATTTTAATAGCAGTAAAAAGAGGGAAAAAATGTTGATGTCCTTGAACCCTCCGTTAAAATATTGGAGTAACACAGCAATGAGTCATTGTTCAAAAGGCCTCACCGATTGTTGCCAAGAAGTTAATTTGCCTCGCCGTACATTTTTCCCTTCTCGTCGAGTTTTCGAGGCAGGACTAAAGAATGAATTTCATTTTGAATTCAAATCTTCTTTCGCATCCAAATTTAAAATTAGAATCCAATTTCTTTCCAGAATCTTAAAGAGCAAGTAACTGATGAATATTTATTTAGTTAAGTCTGAAAAGTAAAGCAATAATCACTTGAAAAGAAAGTTATTTACAGCAGAACAGAAGTTTAGTCGACTTTTCCTCGGCTGTGTGATCGTCCACTGATCAGAACTCAAACTGTCTTTTTAACGTTATTCAACTGCAATTTAAACGTCGTTACACTTGTAAAGTGGTTGAAGTTTTTGCTGTTAAATATTTGTTTATTTTTATTTACTTATTTCATCCTTACTTCATCCTTGTTCCTAACTTATGAGGGTTGTTCAATGTCCGTATAACAGTTGGTAGCAATAGCAATATAGGGTGATGTAAGATAAGCTTCTGCGGTGAAAAGAAAAATATAAATGAAAGTCAAGATGCGAAAATATCGTCATTCAAGTCACTTTTAAGTTATTCGATCGAAATCACAGTTTCTCACTGTCAATCAACTGCTTAGCTAAACGGTTTCAAATCTGAAATCCAATTAGGTTTTGGAAATAACCATGTAACAGCTTTTAGCTACTAACTTCCTCAGCGTCATTTAATCACTTCGCTTCACAAAAATTATTTGAAGCCTTTGGAATGTATCTCATGCATTGCGACTGTTGACCGCTGCCATTCTGCATCTAATGCGTGACTTACGGTAACATGTTTTGTTTTTTGGAGATCAAAGATAGTCACGAAAATTCTTGAATTCCAGCTATCTAAATTTACAATTTGAGGTAAAATAAAGTTTATCGGAGGTTGCTGAATGAAACTTCAAAAATATTTCGTTCTCACAATCGAGGCAAAAAATACGGTCAGCTAATCGAAACCCATCAATGTAGTGCTTTCCGGAGATAGCTTTCCCGACGATATCACTGATGAGTTCAAGGAATTGAAGT
>SSBO01000012.1:15640781-15781727 GCA_005281725.1 Wuchereria bancrofti | reverse complement strand
TGACTTACGGTAACATGTTTTGTTTTTTGGAGATCAAAGATAGTCACGAAAATTCTTGAATTCCAGCTATCTAAATTTACAATTTGAGGTAAAATAAAGTTTATCGGAGGTTGCTGAATGAAACTTCAAAAATATTTCGTTCTCACAATCGAGGCAAAAAATACGGTCAGCTAATCGAAACCCATCAATGTAGTGCTTTCCGGAGATAGCTTTCCCGACGATATCACTGATGAGTTCAAGGAATTGAAGTGTGAGGAAGTCTAATATTCTGAATTGAACTTCTTCACTCTTCTTTGGCAATCCTTTGTCGTCATTAGTCATAGATAAGTATTCAATAATCTCGTAAAACTGAAAGTTTTGGTTTAAAGTTTTGTTTAGATATAATTTTCAAATTTTTCATCCAAACTCTTTAGTTCCACAGAAAATAAGAATCTTCGGAATTAGCTTGTCGCCCAATAGTTTTGAAATGCATCATTCCGCTTTTAACAACTTGTCTTAACCATAACGCTGCTTAGGATTTCCTTCCTATACCCCTAAATTTAAATATGAAAATTTTAAGGGTTTTTCGTCTTTATGGTTCCATAACTTATTATTGAATTCGCCTCTTCACCTAATTGTCGTGAAGTTATGAAAACGCTGTTCTGTTCATCTTATTTAACTAGCAAACTAATTCCGAACTGCTTCTATCTCTTATTTGACCAGCAAACCAATTAAATTAGCTAGGTCAGTTAATGTATTTTTTGCATTGATTCGAGCTTTTTCACATTGGGTAAACTTTGTTGCACTACTATCGCAGTATGTGTACATACATTTTGTGAGCAGACGGATTTTGCGTTACATTCGACGTGCTTGCTATTCATCACTTGGGATAGTAGCCAGATGGATATACTCGTTACCTTTTGTACTGCTTAGTAATATTCTGTATAAAATGTGTGTGCCCCAACTGTAGCTTTAATTAAAATTTTAGGTGACGTTACATGAAATGTGATGTCACCTGGCATGGACGTTTCACCTCTTCAAACTTCATAAAACAATTGTCAGAATGCATGAAAGATGTGTAGTAGCATAGAGTTTGTATAATTCAGTGGTATTTACTGTAAGACAATTTGATTGGTTTTGTATATAGATCTCCAGATTTCTTTATGATGATATAACCTGTATCACACTGATCGGATTTCTCTTACTATAAATCCTTACCGTCGGAGTTTTCTTACTTATTATCTGTTCTGTTCATTTGAACTCTGTACAAAGTTTTGAATTGAATCCAAAATTTCAAGAATATTTTGTTTGTTTTTACAGTCATGGAACGATGTTCCTTTATTTTGAAAAAGAAAAACCGGAAATGTCGGATGTTGGTGAGAAACGGCCAGAAATATTGTGGAGAACATGCTATTTGCGATGAGCAGAATAAGGTTTCATATTTTCATAAATGAGATAACTGTAAATTTTTGGTAACTTCTATCGTATTTTATACGTTTTCCTTTCTTAGTTTATTCGCTCACTATCAAATTGCATTTAAAAAGAATAAATGATTTCGGATCTGATAACTATTTGTGTTTCTCTTGCAGTTTTCAGGATCGTATCATTTGTCCAAACGATCCAAGACACACAGTGAATAAGTCACAACTGCAAAAACATTTATCTTCCCGGTGTAATAGTCGTTTACCTGAAGTACCGTGGATCGTTAAGAATTTTAATCTAGCAGGTTTCATTATTTCTTACTTTTAATTGCATAACTTTGGGATTTATCTCAAGTGATGGTAGATTTAGGAATAATAATTCATTCTGACTCTCTTCTTACATTGTATATATGTAAATTTTAAAAATACTTTAGCATAAGTTTTATCATTTATGAAATGAGAGGAATGGAGTGCTAAGGTATTTTAATATTTATAGTTCTGTTTGTGATATCTTGATGAAAATCTTTTTTTTTCTTAGTTTGGTTTTGTTTACAAAACATATTTAAAGGATCTCCAAATGAAGTGGAGCCGTGGTATCGTCCTTCAAATGACGGTTTTTTGAGAATTCGAAAAATCGTTGAAAGAATATACAACCAGATAGCTAATGATATTACAGATTCCTTCCTGAAAAATGACTATGTTGAAAACTGTGCTTCAAGTTTTTCAAAACTGAATAAAAAACATATCTGGCAGATATCATCAATAATAGGTAGTTTTAATAATCAGATTCATGGCTGAGATTTATTCTGGAACTCATGCCTCTGAGTTGGGACACTGCTCCTTATCTTTCTTAGTTTTTATTTTATTAAATCATTTTTATGTTTTCAGTATGTTTAATTCTTTATAGAACATCTAAGAATAATCGATTTGCTGAATAATGACAAGCGCTGGTGTATGATAGATTTTGGAACCGGTAGAGCACAGCTTTCATATTGGATGGCCAAAATTGCTCCAAAATGTCGGTTTCTGCTGATCGAGAAGATGGGATCAAGGAATAAATTCGATAATAAAATTCACAAAGTAAGCGCTCCAAATATCTCACGGTATTTGAAGTTTGGAATTTCAGTTAGTGCGTACTATGAAAATGTTTGGTATGGAAAACGGAAGGAGTAATATATTTACTTTTTTGGAGTGGAAGGAAAATGACACGTTACCTTCTCAAAACTTTGATAATTACGCACTATCGACACTCTTATGATTTTTTATAATTTGTCCATTTTACTAAAAATCGTGTAGTTTTTAGTTTAAATTAATTAATTTCAAAATTGAGGAACTGGATTTAGTCTTTCTTAAACGATTACGTTGTTCGGTGGAGCATCTTGATTTATCGAAAATTGATTTGATTCGGGTAAGTTGCTAAAAAATAGTTCAAGAAAGAAATTAGCAACAAAAAGGAGGGGTTGCTGGATAATGAAAGCTAGAATTTTCGGAATTTAGTTATTTGTGGTTTAAATTTATGTTTCAAAAGCATATTATACAAATATAACTCTTTCGTGAAAATTTTAGGATGTAGATAATACAGCAGCAGTATGCAAACATTTCTGTGGTGCCGCTACAGATTTTGGTATCCGATGCTTAATGAATGGGGTGAAAAGTGGTTTGAATGTACATGGTTTTGTTTTAGCCCCATGTTGCCATCACCGAACTACGTACAAAGAGGTTAATGAATTTAAAGTTTATTTTCTTTACTGATAGCATTTCCCTGTAACTTAAGAATGACTTGATCAAAATTCATCATTTATTATATCGAATATTACCCTTTTTCAGTACATTGGTCGTGCCTTCTTGGAATTTCATGGCATCTGTAGCTCAAATGAATTTGCCGCTTTAAGACATATTTCAACATGGGCTGTTTGCAGTTTCCTCAATCAGGTATTATCTGCATCTGCAAGAGTTTTCTCAGTTGTTACAAAATGAAAGTTACAAAACTTTTAGGATTACGAAGTATCCCTAAATTTATTGACTTTAGGAGAATCTTGATGGTAATGTTTCTGTTTCATCTCACTCGCTAAAGTCCGAAAATTTGGGTCAACAGGAAGCAAAGTTGGAATTTATGTCGCTGAGTTCAGTGGAAAAAGAACTTCTTGGACAGAAAGCTAAAGCGGTTTTGGAATTTGGTCGAGTCGTAGAACTTCGGAAGTTTGGCTATGATGTTTCCTTGTGTAGATATGTGAAAAGGACTGTTTCTCCTGAAAATTTGCTTATTGTAGGGAAGAAACGATGAAAAGTTGTGAGTATTAATGCAATTTGATTGGAATGTTATAGAACTAAAGCATTAGGGATGAAATTGCTTATAAAAAGTTCTTATTTTTAATTTAAGAAACAACTTGAAGGATCATTTAGATTTTCTTAGGTTTTCTAATAAGCATTCAGCTTCTGTTAATTTCCTTTAAACTAGCTGTATTTAAATCTCACATCTTTAGTCTCATAACCGGTTTGCAATTCTTAGCTTTGGGATCATTGAATACCTTTAAAAAATATGTCCTGAAAAGAAAAGTGGTAATTTGAACTGAGGGAAGATTTGATAGTGTTGGGGAAGGATTTTTTGCCTCTTCGTTACTTTGTTAAAAAGCACCCCTGATTTCATGATCAGTAAAGCACCCCTGATTTCATGACCATCTTTATTTTTCTAATTTTTGAGTAATAAACTATTTTTTGTTATTTCGCTCAATTTCTTTCGTTTTAAAGCTTTTAGTCCTGTCTTCTTCTGAAGCTTTCTTTCCATATAATTTTTATTATGCAAATTTCATAATATGAAGTGTTTTTCCGAACAGTACAATTGAACACTTGTTCGAAGTCTATATATAGGATAATTCAGACTCACCAGGAATAAAATCTTCATACTGCGTTAAAAGTATATGGAATGAGGTATGATAGAAAAAGAGAATCTGAATTTTGCTTTTCTCTCTGGTATGGCATTTCGACTCTTTTGGGATGATAATTTAAAATTAAAAGGGAACAGTTGAAATGCGAACTACTTTAGTCGCTAAGTGTAGAAGTTTTGCATGAATATAGTGGTCTGTGGTCTTGTATTTAAAAAAACTATTAGCTGTTTCAGAAATTTGGAGCGAGCAATCTGGATCTTTTGAGAGGTGAGTTTACTTATGTGTCGTGATCAAATTATGGAAGTTTATTGTCAGTAAAAACAGTGATCAATTTTACCTTATAAGAATTATAGCATTGAAGGTTCCGGTTTAAACTCGGTTTCTGGTCCCGAAACATCTGAGGAACAAAAGAAACGATTCGAAATTGAATGTGAATTTGTACAGGCTTTAGCTAATCCTCATTACTTGAATTGTACGTTTTCTTGTTCTAGTTGATTCTTCATTTAATTAAATAACTATGTTTGCTTTATATTTCCTCTCTGCTTTTTGCTTACTCATATTTAACACTGATATTAATTGAACTAAATTTCAGTTTCAATAGATTTGAACCGAAGTAATTTTAGTTTTAGCGCAGCGAGGTTATTTTAAGGAGCCATACTTTATCAATTATTTGAAATACCTTTTATACTGGAAAAGACCGGAATACGCGAGGTTAGATTTATTGGCACCTAGTATTTTCAAGTGTTTTTTTATTAAATAAAATATTTAAATGTTTTGCATTATTTTATGCAGTGATTTCAGTTCTTTTTCCAGTAACTTTTTTTTTTCTGGTTTTTCTAGAGCTTTGAAATATCCACAGTGCTTACACTTCCTTGAAGCGGTACAGAGCTCAGCTTTTCGTGAGGCAATAACTTGTACAGCAAATGCAAAATTTATTGAAGAACAGCAGTTGCTGCAATGGCAATATTATACTCGTAAACGCCAACGATTGCATGTTAGCTTTGTTGTTTCAAAATGTTTTAAAATGTTCGTTTCGAAGAGAAAGGCGAAATTAATTTTAGTTTCCTTTACTTTCATCTTTTAACTGACTTTTCTAATCTCTTCGGTGCTTTGAATCATGAAAATGAGCATTATAAAGTAATAGATCTTTTGATAACTTTTTGCATAAATCAAAATTCCCTTATAGATGTATACAACGGAACACGATGATGACGAACAAGAATGGAAGCAGCAGCATCCACAACAACGGCAAAAAGCTCCAACGACATCTTCCTAATTTCATTGCTTTATTTTTTGCTTTATCAATTGTATATTCGAAGTCTTTTGTAATTATTGCTGAACCAACGGTCGATCTTCCGTCAAGTTGCGAATCATGTGTATTATTTGCACGAGAGTTTCAGGAACAGTTAGCAAATGATAGAGATGTTAAGGTAGGTTTGGAATATTATTATAAGGTAAATTTTTTTTTAGATAAAGATAAAAAATAAGTTAAGACGGCCACTTTTGTTGACACTGATTGCTGTACCTGTTCTCCTGATGTCATTAGTTTCTTTGAAAGGAACACATAACGTTAATCTTTGAATTTTTAATGTATTTTCTGAGTAGATTGTTGATGGTTGATAATGGAGGTTGATTGAGATATTATTTAAGATTTTATAGATTTCGGCCGTAGAAAAAGAACTTAAGTTTGTGGAAGCTTTGGAGGGAACTTGTGAGCGAATGTTGCAGTATAAACTGCATAAAGAGAAGTCAGACATTTCACGATTTGCCAAGGAGGAAAGTAATACAATGAAAGCTTTGAATGAGCTAAGAAGTAAAGGAGTTAAGGTTTGCTCATTTTCAATGTTTCGAAAGCTTATGTATCCTATATTTGGGGAATTCTTGTTCTATTTTGAAGTGTTGTTTAAGAATATTACCTTTAGGTATTGATTTTTATAAAATCTCAGTAGGTTCAACTACGAATTCATGTAGTGGTTTCAGAGTGTGTTATATTGCGCTGCTACTTTTGGTTGTCTAAGTAAAACTCATTCTTCAAATCTGATATTGAAAATCTTTTTAAAGTATGTAAGTTTAACTTTAGTAGTTGCTTATTGCAGGTGGAATTAGGTATACCCTACGAAATGTGGGATACTCCATCGGTTGAAATCGTAACATTAAAACAGAACTGTGAAACATTACTAGAGCGTTATGAAAATGATCTCGAACAGTGGTATAATATCCGGAATAGGCCACTACTTGAGGTAGTGTTTTTATGTTCTTGCCACAATAATCTTTCATGTTAGTTGTTGAGTATGACTAGGTATGGATTTCCAGATGTTGCGGATGCGAAGTATTAATAGATAGACAAAAAGAATTGTAACAAGTGTGGCGTGAAATAAGTCATTTATCCAACCATTCGATGGTTGGATGCTGTCTGGAATATAGAGGAAATTTTTTAGGTCATTACTGCCATTCCAATTTCGGTTTAAATCCATTTCAGGAATATCTCTGTAAAAAACGAGTATTAAAACGCACAGAACGTGGTTGTATGGAAATTTCTGATCTAGAATTATGATGATCAGGAATTATAATATCCATTTGCATAAAATTAAAATATTTCACGAACGAATGGATCATGCAGTTGTAAATTTTTTGATGGGACTTAGCACTTCAATTTATGCATGGTCCTTCCTAGGTTGTGCTCAGTATGAAGTTGGATAAATTGTAGATCTGTGGAGAATTTACACTTTTCACGTTGACACTTATGGAAATTCAGTGCAATATGCTTCGTGAGAGGAAAAAAATGATTTGTACAATTCGTTACTCATTTCCATCAATTCGTTTTCATTATCAGAGTTATGCATTTTTATAATATGTACTTGTTCTTTTATTGTTCCACATGTTGCTATTGTTTGTGTGTGCGGCAACTGCTTTCTGTTGGAAATATGAAACCAGTCCGTGAACATTTATATGGTTGTCCCATTTTTTTTTCATCAGTGAACTATCTCGTTTCATTTTCCATTTTCCTCTTATGTTTTTGTCTTGTAATGCCCAATGCTTATTTTCTCCTCTGTCGCACTGTATGTGTAATGATTTTTGACTGGTTCGCTTGTGGAAACACTGAATTTAAAAAATGTTTGGGAAGTAATGACGTGAATACTCGTTGATTTGCACGTACGGCAAGTACATCGTTTAGTGACGTCATTATTGGGAATACATAGATGCAGCGATTTTTGAGAGGCCTTTTGAACTAATGGGATGGAGCGGAGACATTTGAGATTCTCACAGTATTTTTTTTTTTTTTTTTTTTTGAAACATTTCTTAACTGAGGTCAAAATTGGTGATAGTTCGAAAAATGGACACGGAGTTCAAAAATGACCAACAAATGTCCTATTCTGGCTACAGCCAAAATATTGAGTTTTGGTATTGAGGATAAAAGAAGTCAGTGATGAGTTCAAATATAAAAGAGTATATTCAAGTACTGTTTTGGTCAAGCGGGAATAGCTGATACTGAGTACGAACCTTGACTTTTGTACTGCATGTAATATGACAGACCAAAATTCACTATTAGGGTGGCTTATTTAATTTCATTCAAAGGTTATTTATACTTGCAGTGGAAGGAGTGCATACATACACATTGATAGAAAATAAGGATGTGAAATAAAGGAGTTCATGAGGTAGGCTATCGAACTGTTTGTTGAATTTATCGATTGAGCTGACTTATATGGCTTGGTAATAAACCAACCGTAGCAAAACTGGTTTGTCCAAGGAAGGCCGCGTAACGTTTCCATACTGCGTCCATCGTATTCGATATCCTGTAAAAAAACTCTAGATTTAAAGTTTTATCTATATTTGGAGTTCAAACTTGTTGAGTCATGAAGAGTTGAGAGAGTAGTACTTTCGAGACGCACCTGTTGCACCTGTTCAATCACAGAAAGAGGTACTGTAATGAGAAAAATATTTTTTGGAGTTTGGAGGTATCACGAAACAATAGATTGAGATTACGTGGAAATTGCTGTTGCAATATATTAAATCTGTATGTCTCAATTATGGGGAACTCATCCTTTTCGTCGAAGCAGTTAAACCCACCGATTTGGACGTCCTTCTCTAAGAGTCCAATTTCGCACTTTGGCGTTATTTTTTAGATGGCTCAGCAACAGTTTAGCTTTAGTTAACTGATTTTCATCACTTAATTGATCCCACTTGAAATAGGACATTGTTGCTTCTACTACGAGGCGTATCTGTAATACCATCTGTGTAAATATATTCAATAATGGAATATAATTTATTAATATTAATGATGTACTGTTATCTGAATTAGTCAAATTAAGTTGAAAGATATAAGCAGGCTAGTACTACAACTGCAAAAGGAAACAAAGATAAAGTATAGAAATAAATGAAATATTACTAAGAAGCTGATCCATTACAATAAATTTTTTTTCAAGATTGGAAAGAAGTGCAAAATGACTTTGATAGAAACCAATAGCTAAAAATGAAGTGAAGAATGAGAAATACAACGTGAAGAATAAGAAAAGAGACTTGAAAGAGACTTCTTAAAAGACTTGAAATTATTTTTTATGCCTGTTATATATTTCTTTCTGTTCATGATTTTATTTATGATTTTTTTATCTATTTCTACTTCTATATTACAGCTATTCATCTTACAATTATTAAAAATTATTAAACCTTTGGTAATTGCCGAGATAAGAGATGCTCTGCAGTTTCACCATGAAATGTTCTTAAGGAGATATGCACATTTCGAAGTTCTTGGTCGGTAACCGATTCTCGTAATATTTGCCACGCAAAAACCTAAACAGCATTTGTTAACGAAGATAAAATGATTAAAATCATCAGTACTTGCCAGTAATAATCAACAGTTTCATAACTTGAAATAATTCTTCTATTCTATTCCTCTCTTGTCTCTCAATCTCTCTGTGAAATTGGCTCATTTGTAAACAAATTCACTTCTATATTAAAATATCCTTGTTTCAACCATATTAAAATAGTAACTGATTGGAAAATCAACTGAACAACTGATAATATCTGTTATTATTGGTTAGTCTGCTAGTAGTAAGGAAGAAAGATAAATATAGAATAACTACAGTGATGATAGATAAACATCAAAATCATTTTTAATTTAATTAATAGAAAAGCTGTAGTAGCTAATATCATCTGTCCATTCAAGGAAAAAAGGATGATGAATAGTGAAAGGACCTGGCTAACAGAATTCTGTGGGTCATTTACTATTCTTTCCATATAATTCAATATTTGAGAATCAAAGATATTTCCGCAAAACTAATTTTTTTCGTTTTGTCATCCTCGTACTTTTTCCCTTATTCATCTATTACACTCAAAAAAGAAATGTGAGAAGGGATAGCAGTAGAATACAGAAACGAAATATCGATACACGTAAGTGTACAAAAATTCCAGATAAAATGAAATAAATTGTGGGAAAAACAAAGGTTTTTATTATTTAGCCTTCATTTTTTTGAGTGAATATGATAAAGATAGCAACGTAGATTAGAAAGAGTGACATCCGAAACGGTTGAAAAAGCATGCCAAGAGCAGAAGTTAAATTAAGGGTGGAAGAATGAACGAATGAAAGATGCTATAAGGAAAAACCAAAACTAGAGAAATGAGAAGAAAAATGGAATTTTCATTAAAGAAATGATTGAAATCAAATCCTTTCATGAAATCCAGTTCAGTTTGTAATATGCAAAAATGTTACATTGATCGCTATTCTATTGATAAAATTGGTAGTAAATAATTGCTCTTCCTTTATTATTTCAGAGGACACAGCGATGAATTGTATAAGTAATATTAGTATTAATGTCATTAGTAAAATTGGAAATATAAATAAACATGTCGGAGAGAAAAATCCCGACTCACCTTTGGTTGAGTACTTTGAAAACTTCGTGCTGCCTTTTCAGCGGCTCGCCGTACAGCTCCTTCAGGAAAATTGCTTTCTGCATGAATTATTTTTACCTCACGATCTTGGTTTGCTGTTGAAACATCCTGGATTTTGAATTATGTTATATTGTAATGGATGGAGATCAATCTCACAGAAACTGAATTCATCAAAGTTTCGACTTCACTGCACTTTTGTATTCCTTATAATATAATGGCAGGCTAAAATCTTGAAACTATTGTTTTCATTTTAATTTTTGTCATAGAATCTCAAATCGTTTCTCTTCGATTTTAATTCTTGCTACAAAATTTAGAAAGGAAAAGTGAGAGGTAATATAATATGTTAAAAACAAAATGTTAAAAGTAAGAATTTCAGATTAGTTTCAGGTTCACTTTGAAATATAATGTTTAGAAGAACTTATCATTGCCATGAAAATTCAGCAAAAATTTTGCAATATATACAGTAGTGTACTTGGTACCTTACTTAAACTGGCACAATTTGGATGTTATGAAAGAGAATTTCTTCACACAATGATAATGGATTAGATCTTTTCGTTTTTCGAAATTCATATTTATTGTAGTTTCAGCAATAAGTGTAAGTACGAATGATCAGATTACCTCATCCAGTTCATCGTCGTAATCATCAACTTCTTCGTCACCTTCACTGTCGTTNTAAAATTGTCTGTACTTGCTAGTAATAATCAACAGTTTCATAACTCGAAATAATTCTATTCTATTCCTCTCTTGTCTCTCAATCTCTCTCGCGAAATTGGCTCATTTGTAAGCAAATTCACTTCTCTATTAAAATATCCTTATTTCAACCATATTAAAATAGTAACTGATTGGAAAATCAACTGAACAAGTGATGATATCTGCTATTATTGGTTAGTCTATTAGTAGTAAGGAATGAAGATTAACACAGAATAATTACGGTGGTGATGGGTAAACATCAAAATCATTTTCAGTTTAATTAATAGAAAAGCTGTAGTAGCTAATATAATCTGTCCATTCAAGGAAAAAAGGATGAACAGTGAAAGGACCTGGCTAACAGAATTCTGTGGGTCATTTGCAATAAGTTTGTTATTTCTTACTTTTCTTTCCATATAAATTTTGTGTAATAGATTCAATATTTGAAAATCAAAAATATTTCCGCAAAATTAACTCTTTTTCTTTTTTCATCTTCGCACCTTTTTTCTTATTCATCTATTACACAAAGCAATATCCTTTGCAGAAAAAAAAAGAATAATATAATTAAGAAAGTTTAACAGAGTTTAAAAGAGAAATGTGAAAAGGAATAGCAGTAGAACATGAAAACAAAATATTGATACACGCAAATGTACAAAATTTCCAGATAAAATGAAATAAATTGTGGGAAAAACAAAGGTTTTTATTATTTACCTTCATTTTTTTGAGTGAATATGATAAAGACAGCAACGTAGATTAGAAAGAGTATATCCGGAACGGTCGAAAAAGAATGCCAAGAGCAGAAGTTAAACTAAGGGTGGAAGAATGAACGAATGGAAGATGCTACAAGGCAAAACCAAAATTAGAGAAATGAGAAGAAAAATGGAATTTTCATTAAAGAAATAATTGAAATCAAATCTTTTCATGAAATCCAGTTCAGTTTGCAGTATGTAAGAATGTTACATTGATCGCTATTCTATTGGTAAAATTATAGTAAATAATTGCTCTTCCTTTATTATTTCAGAGTGAACAGCGATGAACTGTATAAGTAATATTAGTATTAATATCATTAGTAAATTGGAGATATAAATAAATACGTCGGAGAGAAAAACCCCGACTCACCTTTGGTTGAGTACTTTGAAAACTTCGTGCTGCCTTTTCAGCGGCTCGCCGTACAGCTCCTTCAGGAAAATTGCTTTCTGCATGAATTATTTTTACCTCACGATCTTGGTTTGCTGTTGAAACATCCTGAATTTTGAATTATGTTATATTGTAATGGATGGAGATCAATCTCACAGAAACTGAATTCATCAAAGTTTCGACTTTACTGCACTTTTGTATTCCTTATAATATAATGATAGGCTAAAATTTTGAAACTGTTGTTTTCATCTTAATTTTTGTCATAGAATCTCAAACCATTCCTCTTCGATTTTAATTCTTGCTACAAAATTTAGGAAGGAAAAGTGAAAGGTAATATGATATGTTAAAAACAAAATATTAAAAATAAGGATTTCAGATTAGTTTCGGGTTCACTTTGAAATATAATGTTTAGAAAAACTTATCATTGCCATGAAAATTCAGCAAAAATTTTGCAATATATACAGTAGTGTACTTGGTACCTTACTTAAACTGGCACAATTTGGATGTTATGAAAGAGAATTTCTTCACACAATGATAATGGATTAGATCTTTTCGTTTTTCGAAATTCATATTTATTGTAGTTTCAGCAATAAGTGTAAGTACGAATGATCAGATTACCTCATCCAGTTCATCGTCGTAATCATCAACTTCTTCGTCACCTTCACTGTCGTTGGTTGCTGTAATACCAGTTGATATTGCTGTTGATCGCCCTTTGGCAGAAATAGACGACGTCTCGGGTAATATGTCATCTTGCTGCTTTTGGACAGAATTTTTATTGCTGTCCAGTTGCAAAGAAGGAACTGTATTGCCTAAAGCTATTTCACCAACTCCATCTTCAACTGGGAATGCCGGTATCCGCTCTGTTGGTTGTCCCTGCTCTTTTGATCCCATGAAGCCAGCATTTCTGCGATCGCTCGTCGTTTCACATGACTGAGGATGCAAAAGCTGTAGTGTTGTCAGCTGCTCTTTTGATGATTTCTCGGGTAGACGATTTGTGAGCAGTTCCAGAACAAATGATAGTTTCAAGTCAATGTCATTCAATCGTAGATTAATTCCATTCAAAATTGCTTTGGAGTCATTGTCCATGAAACGGAAAAAAAATTGAATTCAGATTCAGCAGTTTTAGCAATATGTTGCTAAATAAATGTGTCTGTTCTCGAAATTTCGTTGCAACTTTTGACCAAATGCAACTGATCGCTTCAAAAAATTTTGATTTACAAAGAGGAAACTTTCCTGGGGTCCTTACTGACGAATAAATATTGTTTCAAGAGCATACGGTGCTCTTTTAACAATTGACTGAAATTGCGGGAAATTTTATAGTTTTGTTACGGTAGAATCAGTTGGAACTTTCTGAAATTTGAACATAGCGCTTTACCTATTTAGCAACAACGTTATCTAGCTCTACCGGCAATAGCGGCACTAGGAGGATGTGATAACAGCAATTTGCGGCGAGGGGAAATAATTGAAAAGGAATGGAAATTTTGAGGTTGAGGATAGATAGATTTCTGCATACAAAATAAAATTCATCGGTTCTAAGTGCCTGAAAAACTGGTCATACCTGCTGCTGTACTACTACTACTCGCTTCACTGCAGTGCCATTGCAGTTTTACTAAATTGATCCAAGTTTTTCACCTTTACTGACATCAATTTTCCCCTAGCTTTCCATTTGCCTTTGCTAACACAATTACTCGTTTATTCAGGCTTAAAACTTTCGAAACTGCATCTAGTCATCATTTTAACTCGATTTCGTTTCGTTTTCTAAATCACAAAAACTGGTTTCCAGTTCAATTCATGTATTTCCAGAATCATCTTCCTTCTCATCGTTCAATTCATCCGCAAAAATAAACCAGAATTAATAATGCTATGCCGTCGATACCTTCTCTATCTATTTGGGGTTTTCTCTCTTTCCCTCAGTCATAGTTGTATTCACCGGAGCAGTTTACTTCAACATCATTTCAGCAGGACACTTCAAAACTGAATAGTCAATTATAAGTTTACACCATAATTGTATGACTTCTAATATCCGACGATAGTGCTAGGATAGAAGCAGATATTGGGAAAATTTAGATTACTACATGCCTTGCCCTCTGATCTCATGCATTCGGACAATGCTTTCAACCACGGTTAAATAAATGATACTAAGTCCGAATAGTGAAAATAATACGAATAAGAAATTTCATTTTAATTTAAAAATGATGTTATTGAGTGAAGAGTCATGAAAACACTTCAATATTTGCAATCCATAACTCACATAAAAACATCTATATCACAAATCATCGAGTCATAAATCCTGACTTTTGACCGCGAAGGAAGTTAATTGAGGATTTTACAGAAATGAATTTTGCATCAAATCTATTTGCACTTCAGTAAACTATAGACTTTAATAGTACCAAATATCAATATGATAATTTCAAGGAATAAATTCACAGCTAAGCTAATAGATTCCTGCATTCATTACCCGACCTAAAAAAGTTTGCCTTAATCAATGCAAGACACCTTTATGTTGAATAAAAAAATTCTACAGTTAAAAAGGAAGACGCTGACATCGGAAGCCTTCAAAAACAAATTTGGGAGTTTGCCTATCTGTTTGTTTGTTTGTGCATGATTGCATATCTTTGTATACATTTATATTCCAAATGCTTATATTTGCTGACAAACAGGTATACAGTTTCGAGTGGTCTGTTGTGTATGTAGAGGAAAGGGAAAGGTAAATTTCAACTGGATTTCTATTTCTACATATGATTTAAATTTATAGATAGAAGCCAAGAATCAGAATGATTTCCGTCATCCATATGTTTTCCTCAAATAATATCAAATCTTACTCTTTCTTTTCCTCTCAGTTTCTTCAAAATAGTTTTCAGCTTCCAATGCACTGATAAATCTAACACTGTCCTAACATTTGATCTTTAATATTTGTCATATATGTCATTTACAATTGGTAGTGTGAGAACATCGAAGAAAGTACTTAGAAAGAAATTTTACAATTGCTTCAATTTTAGAATCACTTAAATACATCTCCATATATTGTCTTGTTAGTTTTGTGTCCGGATGAATGATAGATAAGTTCAAAATTTAGAAAGTTAAATTGACAATCAACTAGTTCTTAACATTTTTATGCAGTTAGCAAATAAGACAGGCAGACCATTCGTGAATAAACGATGAAAACCAAAAGTATTTCAATTGTTTGAACAATTTTTGGAATAATTAGATTCACTGAACTAAATAACAAGTCCAAAACAACGCCTAATCGATCCAAATGAAACAGGGATCACATTGATCTTCGAGTAGTCCATAGGAACTTACAACAGGATGAATTGAACTTAGGAGAAAAAAGTTCGAAAAGAAAAATAATTTGCTGCTACGATATTTGGTAAGCGGCAATGATAGGGCCACTAATAGACTTTTTAGCTTGTTATATCATGAACTGACCACTGAAAACTGAAAAAGGTATGAGAGGTCAAGAAGAAAAGGATGTGAGTGATAAATCGATAATTTACTCTTACTCATTTCCGAAAGTAACAGCAAGCAATATAATTTGTCATCTGTAATAGAGAAATTGCTATCCATGCACTCAGTATTCGGAATCATTTCAATTTTTCTAAAGAACAAAGAACAAAGCAAGAAAAAGAATAATTTAAACCTGATGCTCTCTTCATGTTATCATTGTAGTTAGTTGCCCCGAAAAAACTATTTTTATGTTTATTTAGAAACCGGTTTTTCAGGGCTTAAAAGCGAACCAATACATACATTTTTACTCCCTCCATTCGCGGAACAGTAAATAGAAAGAGAAAAGGAAGCTAATAGTGATTGTTATCGCTTACTTTTTATAGATCGTCGGAGTTTTTCTTGAGATTTCTCACTAGTGACGTTTTATCCGGAATATTTCAATCAAAAATTAATAGCACACCATCAGGAAAAGTCTGAGTAAAGGTTTATTCAAAATTATCAAGACTGATGTATACGAATATCAAGAGGGATAATCGTAGTATAGTTGATTTTATTGTCGAATTTTGATAAGAGCAATTGATTTTCTTTCGGAAAGCTTTCCTGATCTCGGAGAGATTCGTTTGATGTATTAACGTGTGGAGTAACGCAGGAATAATAATTCCTTTATGAATTTTTTCTTGAACAAAAACAACATAATAAATTTTATAAAGAAGAATCGAAGTACAAGTAGTGGAAATCCCTTTCATAAGTTAAACTGTTTCGTGTGTTACCATGACATGTATATATAATATTAAAGTGGGAGTGGTCGTGGTGAATCCTTTGTTAGGTTTCAAAGATCGTCATAAAATAGTAATATCAATCTAATGTCAGGTATAAACATCAGATTGGAAACAATGTCATTTGCACATTTTGCGAAGATGTCATCGGACACTTTTTTCTGAAATAATATTTTAGAGTTTGGCGATATTAGGAGTTAGCGACACATGGGACTAATTATCGAAAGCTGCTTGTTATGCTTATCAATTTATCATCCAACCAACGTTGGTTAGATCGAAGTTTAAGTTTCAGATTTCAACTTTGCTCGCCTTGCTGAAATAACTTTGGAAACAGTGTATAAAGGGTTTAAGGTATAAACAAACCCACCAAAATTTCGGGATTGCTATGGAAAGAAATGAAAGTGAATTGATCGTTTTGCACAAAGAGGACGTCAAAAGTGCGTTGGTTCGTCAAGTATTAACCAACAACTCAGATTTTGTATTTTGCTTCCTTTTTTTTTGGATAAGTGAGTGGAGTGCAGGTTGATGCTTAGTAGATGTTGAGAAGTAGGTGCTGAGGAGTTTATAAGTTAAAGGGTGAAAGAAAGGACTGAGGTAAATGAACTTGAACTACTCTCATTATTCACGTTTCGGGAGTAAAGTTGTTGGACATGAAAGGTTGTCGATGAAAAGGCTGTTGTCAACAAGGTTGAAGAGCTATTAACTAGTTATAATCCATTATTTGATAACAGTAGTCAAGAAGTTACCACTGAAAAAGGAAACATGTGTATTTCCTACTGGGAAATAAAATGTTTTTCTTTACTATATTTTTTTACTCCACCAGCGGTTGAAGTGAGGATTCGTATTACACTAAATGACCTATATCTACAAATGTGGTGAGAATTGCAGTGGTTACTTCGGTTCTCGTCTCAGTTTTAAAATTTTATAGGTGAAATAACGAGACGTCTTGAGAGTAACTAAGCATATGTCTACTAAGAAACGCAATCGCTCGAAAGCAGAAGAGGAAGGGTTCGAGCCAGGAAGCTGGGAATGCACTGTATGTACGTTCCGAAATCGACATGAGGCGTTCAAATGCGAAATGTGCGACACAAGGTTAATGATTTATTTGAGCAGACAATGAGTTAAAGTTTTCAGTGATTTCACATTGTAAATGTTTATCTACTCATCACATATTGGAAGATTCATTGTATAATATTTCAAGGAAGGCAGTTTATCTCTGTTCCATGTCACATTTCAACTTCGAAATTGTGCATTATGCTAAACTTATTGGCATTCATTGATTTCAAGCCTTCAGTATTTTCGAAGGCAAACTCTTGATTAAAATTCCTTTTTTCAGAAAGGGGACATCGACAAGAAAGCCACGTTTGAATCAAAATGTTGTGCAGCATCATACAGTTGTACAGAATTTTGTTGTTCAACAGAGTCTTGCGGAGAAACCAAAGTCCATTTATCGCTAGTTTGAATACATTTCTAGAAAGAAGAAAAAAGTATGAATTGCCGGTTACTGAAACCGCAGCTTTAATGTCTTAGATGTCAAGAGCAGTCATAGGTGGAGCGAAACACGGTAGTTTTGAAGAGAAAGTTACTTGTAAATTCTTTGGTCTGTCTTTTGTAAATTTTATGCCTGACTTCTAGTTCTCAAATTACAGAAGAAGGGTTGGACGACCAACAGCTGACTCACCAAGCACTTCCAGGCACTCTCCAGAAAGCACTTCATCCGGTTCTGGTGTTACAAAGTCTACAGTCATCTCTAGAGCGAACAATAAACGAGTATGTTTCA
This sequence comes from Wuchereria bancrofti, assembly GCA_005281725.1. NCBI lineage: Eukaryota > Metazoa > Nematoda > Chromadorea > Rhabditida > Onchocercidae > Wuchereria > Wuchereria bancrofti. Next base: position 15,763,729 of record SSBO01000012.1, on the reverse strand, counting down.
GTTTCAATTTTTTTGACTTTTTAATAGTTGTTTATTGTTTTTTCATTGATTTTGGCCATGGAGAATGATTTTCAGTGTGCATAAGACGTAGACTTTAAAGTCACTTAAAGATTGTTGAGAGATATATTTAATTTAACTCTAAATTAATGTTTGGGTAATATGTCTTTTGTACCCTCTTTCAGTTTTTGAAGGCATTTTTTTTTCAGGTAATATCATTGCGTGATTCATTGATTATCAGATCTTCAGCAAAAAAACATATAGTTACCGTGAAGGGTATACCTGCTTGTATTATAGAATATAAAAAACGTGAAGATGATAAGAAGTTATTAGAAAGACGTGCTTCGCCCAAGCAAGCATCTTTGAAGAAAGATTTAACTGCATAACTGACAAAGGTTTTAAATCAGAATCATTCCTTTCGAAATGGTGGAAGTAAATTTGTGGGAAGTCGGTATTGGAAAGAATTTTGTCTTCAATCTTCCTAAGCTTTCTGGATGTTCCCGTAAAATTTGGTTCGCTCTTATTTTTTGTGCAAAATTAGTTTATTATTAAAGTTTATGTAACGTGCATTTCTCAGCAGATATATTGTTTCTACCTCTCCAGTCCAGTGAATATGAACAATAATCGAAATCTAATTATTTTTCATTTGTTAGCTTAAATCTATTCAACTACCGTTGCTTCATCTGACACTTTTTATAAATTTAATTGTGTTTAATTGAGTTCCCAATCATTTTCCTTGAAGTTATCTATGATGTTTCATGTTTCTTCTGAAGATTGTCATTATTCATTAATGAATTTAATTCTTAAAACACAGATGGACATGAAATTTCGTGATTAAATATTTTGTAATGTCTTGATCTTCATTTGTTTAGGTGGGAAATAATAGGGTGGGAGGTGATATCATATTGTAATACACTACTATATGGTCGATTGTTAACTAACATCCCTGCCAGTTCGCAACTGGTTAGTAATATTGGCGTTATGTAGCGGAACCTTCTTCCAAATTTGTTTGCTTGATTTTCCTTTCCCTACTTTTTTGTAACTCAAATCAATATTATTTGGACATAAAATTTCGTAATAAATTTCGTAGTGGTTGAAGTTTTCATTTAATTAGTTTAATGTTTGCATCATATGATTTCGATTAATTACTTAAATTAGATGCTGGGAAAAAAGGCAGAATAGGTGAGAGCTCAATTTGATTATTAGGAGTTTAGTATATAGTAATTTTTCAGTTTTCCATTAAAAACAATAGATTAATTATGTACATTGTATTGTTTTTACTGTTTTTAAACTGTGTTTTTCTTTGTTTAGTGGTCACAGATCAATTTAAAAAAATGTGTTTAGTACGACAAAACTTGGAGTTTAAGAGATCATTAAGTATGGATCAATGTTAACTGTCTACAATCTGTTGTTTGCTTAATATTGTTTGATTCCTTGATTAATTGCGCCTTGTTTTTCAAATATGCTTGCAGCCTTTATAAATACTTCAGCAAAGGTCGGGTATATGTAGATGGCGGAAGAAATAAAATGTAGTGGAGAACTAATCGGCCCAAACTTATTTTCAATTCTACGCACTGTGCGAAGTCAACTCAGACTGATGAAAAATTCTTGTCTTAGAGTTACGATTACGAGTTATACTTCTAAGCAGTTATGTATATTAATATGCTTTCTATAAGTACTGAAAGCTGCACTCAAAGTATTTGTGGTGAATAAATGTTTAGTAACGTGTAGTGAATAAATTCAGTACTTACCATTGTATTATGGCTACATTATTGCTTATTTTTGTCAGTAAAAAGGAGTCGAAATTAAAGTCTTGATTGCCTGTATATGCTGTCATTCCTCGTTGGGAACTCGTTTAATTGTACTCGTTTTTGATGCATACAGTGACTTCATTCCCTGAAATGATGCCGGAATTCTAGTGATCGCAGGAAGTTCAATTTCAACTTGTTCAGAAAGGCTTATCCGAGCTGCGCAAAATGATGCACAAAGTTGGAAGTAAGGTAATTCGGGAGAAGTCTATTGCCATATGAAATGAAGCAATTGGGACGGACTCATTCTATCGTACTAGGAAATCTTTTTCAATCGCTTCAAGGGTGCATTATTGATAAATCTGACATTCTTGTTTATCATTTTTAATAGACCTGCTAGATTCAGGATTGTTTTAAAATTTAGTGAGTTTCAGTAAAATGCTCAGAACAGAATTAAAGATTGAACATATCGAACAAATTGATGGACTAAAACTTATTCGACCGAAACTTTTTCCGGATGCTCGCGGTTACTTCGTAGAATCATACAATGAGTATGAATTAGGTGCTTTAGGGTTTTCCGAGAAATTCAAGCAGGTAGAGTCATTATTTTATTTTTAACTGTCCAATTATTTAGTTTTGTATTGAACATTTCAAAATAATGGTAATAGCTGATTGAAGATATGTGTTTACAGCCGGATTTTCAGGTCTTATCGGTTAGCTACAACTTTTGTCTCTTACATTTAAGGATAATCATTCCTACTCAAAATGTGGCGTTTTACGTGGCTTACATGCACAATCAGGAATGGGTAAATTAGTGTCGGTTATAAGTGGTGAAATATATGATGTTGCTGTTGATATAAGATCAATGTCGAAAACTTTTGGAAAATGGTACGGTGTTGTTCTCGATGAAAAAACGCGAACAAGTTTTTGGATACCAGATGGGTTTTTGCACGGATTTTATGTAAGCCTTTTCTTTTTAGATTCTGTATTTAGAATTTTAGAGAATGTGTACTCAGATAGTCCCATGCCAGCATGTTCTTAAACTTTTTAAGTTATGCTTTAGAATCTCCATTTATTTCCAACAGTGTTTGTATTGGCTGTTTGAAAAGCAGAACTGATCGTAGTTAATGTAATACTTCATATTGTTCTCACATCTTTACTGTCCCATCTAAGACTTGAATTTCAGGTTTTATCAGAAAAGGGAGCACATGTAACATATAAATGTACAGCGATATACAATGAGCAAGTGGAATTTGGTGTAAACCCGTTTGACCCAGAATTAGCCATCGATTGGCACATTAGTGATTCGTGCAAATTGATTATTAGTGACCGAGATCGATCTCATCAGAATTTGAAGTGTTTATCATTGAAAAAAGAATAAATGTTTGGTGTTTTTTTGCTGTATTTCGACTATTATTTTTCAAGATCTGAGAATTTAGCGATCGGAATAAATTTATATATATATATATATATATANTAGTGGGCATTGACTTGCAACAAGAGCATGATTATTAAGTAAGGAGCTATCAAATGATCTTTGCTCTTTATATAGTAAGAGATGGGTTTTAATATTGTAGCTTGCCAAAGGATGACTATCAGCTTAAAAGACCTTACAATATTTCGACATTGCAAGAAATTTGATTTGGAACAAAGGAGTAATTTTTAACATATTAAACAATGTACATACCCTTTGTTAACCGATAAAAATGTCGGGACAAGCAGATAAGCTCAAGTATAATGGGAAGATGAGTGATGAAATAATGATTCCTTACATGATGTATAATTTGAAACAGTTTTACATTTCTAATGTTCAGTTAAAACGAAATTTGGTATTATGGATTAATACAATTTTATTGATATATTTGGTAGGTTATTTGGAGGTTCGCAAGATTATTTCGAGTTTCGCGACATAACGTGCATTTGTCAGCAGATATATTGTTCCTACCTCTTCAGTCCAATATGAATAACAATCGAAATCTAATTATTTTCCATTTGTTGGCATAAATCTATTCAATTACCGTTGCTTCATCTGACACTTTTTATAAATTTGGTTGTGTTTAATTTAATTCTCAATCATTTTCCTTGAAGTTATCTACGATGTTTCATGTTTCTTCTGAAGATTCTCATTATATCAAAACACAGATGAACATAAAATTTCATAATTAAATATTTTGTAATGTCTTGATCTTCATTTGTTTACGTGAAAAATGATAAGATGGGTGGTGATATCGCATTGTAATACACTACTATGTGGTCGATTGTTAACTAACATCCCTGCCAGTTCGCAACTGGTTAGTAATATTGGCGTTAGGTAGCGGAAACTTCCAAATTTGTTTGTTTGATTTTCTTTTCCCTACTTTTTTGTAACTCAAATCAATATTATTTGGACATAAAATTTCGTAATAAATTTCGTGGTTTCATTTAATTAGTTTAATGTTTGCATCATATGATTTCAATTAATTACTTAAATTAGGTGCTGGGAAAAAAGGCAGAATAGGTGAGAGCTCAATTTGATTATTAGGAGTTTTCTGTAATAATTTTTCAGTTTTCCATTAAAAACAATAGATTAATTATGTACATTGTATTGTTTTTGCTGTTTTTAAACTGTGTTTTTCTTTGTTTAGTGATTACAAATCAATTAAAAAGATGTGTTTAGTACGATAAAACTTGGAGTTTAAGAGATCATTAAGTATGGATCAATGTTAACTGATGTTTGCTACAATCTGATGTTTGCTTAATATTGTTTGATTCCTTGATTAATTGCGCCTTGTTTTTCAAATATGCTTGCAGCCTTTATAAATGCTTCAGCAAAGGTTCGATATATGTAGATGGCGGAAGAAATAAAATGCAGTGGAGATTTAATCGGCCCAAACTTATTTTCAATTCTACACACTGTACGAAATTGACCCAAACTGATGAAAAATTCTTGTCTTAGAGTTACGATTACGGTTATACTTCTAAGCAGTTATATATATTAATATGCTTTGTACAAATACTGAAAGCTGCACTCAAAGTATTTGTAGTGAATAAATGTTTAGTGACGTGTAATAAATAAATTACTTATCTTACTATTGTATTATGGCTACATTATTGCTTATTTTTGTCAATAAAAAGGAGTCGAAATTAAAGTCTTCATTGCCTGTATATGCTGTCATTCCTCGCTGGGAACTCGTTTAATTGTACTCGTTTTTGATGCATGTAGTGACTTCATTCCCTGAAATGATGCCGGAATTTTAGTGGTCGCAGGAAGTTCAATTTCAACTTGTTCAGAAAGGCTTGTCCGAGAAAACAAAATGATGCACAAAGTTGGAAGTAAGGTAATTTTGGAGAAGTCTATTGCTATATGAAATGAAGCAGTTGGGACGAATTCATTCTATCGGGCTGGGAAATCTTTTCCAATCGCTTCAAGCGTGCATTACTGATATTAAATTTGACATTCTTATCATTTTTAAGAGACCTGCTAGATTCAGCATTGTTTCGAAATTTAATGAGTTTCAGTAAAATGCTCAGGACAGAATTAGAGATTGAACATATCGAACAGATTGATGGACTAAAACTTATTCGACTGAAACTTTTTCCGGATACTCACGGTTACTTCGTGAAATTACACAATGAATATGGATTAGGTGCTTTAGGGTTTTCCGAGAAATTCAAGCAGGTAGAGTCATTATTTTTTTTTCTCTCCAATTATTTAGTTTTGTCTTGAACGTTTCAAAATAATGGTAATAGCTGATTGAAGATATGATGTTTACAGCCGGACTTTCAGGTCTTATCGCTTAGCTACAACTTTTGTCTCTTATATTTATGGATAATCATTCCTACTCAAAATGTGGCGTTTTACGTGGCCTACATGCACAACCAGGAATGGGTAAATTAGTATCGGTTATAAGTGGTGAAATATATGATGTTGCTATTGATACAACATCAATGTCGAAAACTTTTGGAAAATGGTACAGTGTTGTTCTCGATGAAAAAACGCGAACAGGTTTTTGGATACCAGATGGGTTCTTGCACGGATTTTATGTAAGCCTTTTCTTTTTAAATTCTGTATTTAAAATTTTAGAGAATGTATACTGATAGTCCCATGCCAACGTGTTCTTAAACTTTTTAATTACGCTTTCCATTTATTTCCAACAGTGTTTTTATGGGCTGTTTGAAAAGCAAAACTGATCGCAATTAATGTGATACTTCATATTGTTCTCACATCTTTACTTGTTCCATCTAAGACTTGAATTTTAGGTTTTATCAGAAAAGAGAGCACATGTAACATATAAATGTACAGCGATATACAGTGAGCAAGTGGAATTTAGTGTAAACCCACTTGACCCAGAATTATCCGTCGATTTGCACATTAGTGATTCGTGCAAATTGATTATTAGTGACTGAGATCGATCTCATCAGAATTTGAAGTGTTTATCATTGAAGAAAGAATAAATGTGGTGTTTCTTTGCTGTATTTCGATTAGTATTTTTCAAGCTTTGAGAATTTGGCAATCGAAATAAATTTTTTTTAATATACATAATGGACTTGAAAAAAATTAAGTGTAAAAACTATTGATGTCACTTTTCAAACGAAAAATTTTTTTGGTAAGATTTTGTTTAACGATTGNACTGATGAAAAATTCTTGTCTTAGAGTTACGATTACGGTTATACTTCTAAGCAGTTATATATATTAATATGCTTTGTACAAATACTGAAAGCTGCACTCAAAGTATTTGTAGTGAATAAATGTTTAGTGACGTGTAATAAATAAATTACTTATCTTACTATTGTATTATGGCTACATTATTGCTTATTTTTGTCAATAAAAAGGAGTCGAAATTAAAGTCTTCATTGCCTGTATATGCTGTCATTCCTCGCTGGGAACTCGTTTAATTGTACTCGTTTTTGATGCATGTAGTGACTTCATTCCCTGAAATGATGCCGGAATTTTAGTGGTCGCAGGAAGTTCAATTTCAACTTGTTCAGAAAGGCTTGTCCGAGAAAACAAAATGATGCACAAAGTTGGAAGTAAGGTAATTTTGGAGAAGTCTATTGCTATATGAAATGAAGCAGTTGGGACGAATTCATTCTATCGGGCTGGGAAATCTTTTCCAATCGCTTCAAGCGTGCATTACTGATATTAAATTTGACATTCTTATCATTTTTAAGAGACCTGCTAGATTCAGCATTGTTTCGAAATTTAATGAGTTTCAGTAAAATGCTCAGGACAGAATTAGAGATTGAACATATCGAACAGATTGATGGACTAAAACTTATTCGACTGAAACTTTTTCCGGATACTCACGGTTACTTCGTGAAATTACACAATGAATATGGATTAGGTGCTTTAGGGTTTTCCGAGAAATTCAAGCAGGTAGAGTCATTATTTTTTTTTCTCTCCAATTATTTAGTTTTGTCTTGAACGTTTCAAAATAATGGTAATAGCTGATTGAAGATATGATGTTTACAGCCGGACTTTCAGGTCTTATCGCTTAGCTACAACTTTTGTCTCTTATATTTATGGATAATCATTCCTACTCAAAATGTGGCGTTTTACGTGGCCTACATGCACAACCAGGAATGGGTAAATTAGTATCGGTTATAAGTGGTGAAATATATGATGTTGCTATTGATACAACATCAATGTCGAAAACTTTTGGAAAATGGTACAGTGTTGTTCTCGATGAAAAAACGCGAACAGGTTTTTGGATACCAGATGGGTTCTTGCACGGATTTTATGTAAGCCTTTTCTTTTTAAATTCTGTATTTAAAATTTTAGAGAATGTATACTGATAGTCCCATGCCAACGTGTTCTTAAACTTTTTAATTACGCTTTCCATTTATTTCCAACAGTGTTTTTATGGGCTGTTTGAAAAGCAAAACTGATCGCAATTAATGTGATACTTCATATTGTTCTCACATCTTTACTTGTTCCATCTAAGACTTGAATTTTAGGTTTTATCAGAAAAGAGAGCACATGTAACATATAAATGTACAGCGATATACAGTGAGCAAGTGGAATTTAGTGTAAACCCACTTGACCCAGAATTATCCGTCGATTTGCACATTAGTGATTCGTGCAAATTGATTATTAGTGACTGAGATCGATCTCATCAGAATTTGAAGTGTTTATCATTGAAGAAAGAATAAATGTGGTGTTTCTTTGCTGTATTTCGATTAGTATTTTTCAAGCTTTGAGAATTTGGCAATCGAAATAAATTTTTTTTAATATACATAATGGACTTGAAAAAAATTAAGTGTAAAAACTATTGATGTCACTTTTCAAACGAAAAATTTTTTTGGTAAGATTTTGTTTAACGATTGTTGATTTGGTTTTAATTTTAGGCAAACGAATCTGGGTAGAACTAGTGCTTTATCATCTGAATTTCTTTTTTTCTACCAGTGCAGTGGGTGTAACAGGTTCCTGCATTAATATTAATTTTTAAAACCTTAAATCGCTTCTGTAACTTATAATATTTCGTTGGTAGAATAATTGATCAAAATTTACTTTATTAGAATTGAACATGAAAACCATTGATGGCGTATCGATTAATTGCAATTACTCATTTACACTCTAAACAACTTTTCTTCCATATATTTTATGTTGACGTTATTATTTGGAAGAATGAAACAAAAACAAGTACTTATTCATATTGAAAATGCAGTCTTCCATTGCTAGTTACTATTTTCAGGCTTAATTATATATATATATATATATATAAGCTTAATTATAGACTTTCGCGATATTCATACAAAGATCATACTCTTCTGTTAGTTAATGCTTCAGCCAATTGTTCTAGGCACAACAATGTTTTAAAGCATCCTAAACTTAAACTTCAAATTAAAGAATACGATTTGAAATTATCAAATGCTAAAATGATTTGTTTAGCATTATATTTTGAAAGCGATTTTTTGCTTCCAATTGGGAAATTTGATCGTTGGAAGAATGATATCATCTCTACCCTATTATATCCATGTTTATCACTATCACTCATAATTTCCATTATCATTTAATCATTTTTTGGTCCTAGTAATCATCTTTTGTGATTTAGTTCCTTGGTGCTATTGACTACCGGGAAGAATGAACTGGAAAAACAAATTAAGCAAGTAATGTAATGCATCTATTTCTGCAATCAATGATTTTAAAAAAATATCGAATTATGCCTTTGGTGAATACACTATTTATGGCAATTTTGTCCGTCCTTTTCAAGATGCAAAATAAAAATTTCATTTTCTTAAGCTCCTAAACCTCTTCAAAAGTTTAAATTTCAAGAAATTGTCTGTAAAAGTCCCCTACCCCTCCTTAAGCAAGAAGTGGAATGAAAACATTCACTTAATCACTTAGTATAATAACCTCACTATTCCAGTAAATCCCACTAGCATATTGAAAGAAAGATGCTTCCCATTTACTTTTCATAATTATACATGTGTAATTTTCTAGTGTTCTCGTACCGATCGCTATTGTGGTTATTTGTTTATTTACATCGTTATTAGTGTTTTTAGTTGTCATCAGACAGTACCGAATACCAGAAAAAGCGACGGAAAATATGTAAAATTAATTGTTTTCTTCAAACATTGCAAAATTGAAACAAATTTTAAAATAAAATCTATGAAGAGTTAACTGCTGATACAATCGGAAATTTGAAGTTTGTCACTGAGCAACTTTCAATAGTCGCTCATTGGTAGCAAAGCAGAAAATAACCTTAGATACACAGCGGTGGCCTTATATTGCTACCTGACAGCAACAGCAATACAGGAAGGAAATATTTTGATCGGAGGAGGAGGAGGGGGNTATATATATATATATATATATATAGGACTTAAAAAAAATTAAGTGTAAAAACTATTGGTTTATTTTCTCATTTGTCTTGTTAGTGATTATATGCGCATATATCACTTTTCAAACGAAAAGTTTTTTGGCAACCTTTTGTGTTTAACCATTGTTGATTTGGTTTTTAATTTCTAGACAAACGAGTCTGGAAATTGTAGAACTAGTGCTTTATCATCAAAATTTCTTTTTTTCTACCAGTGCAGTGGGTGTAACAGGTTCCTGTATTAATATTAATTTTTAAAGCCTTAAATCGCTTCTGTAACTTATAACATTTGCTTGGTAGAATAACTGATCAAAATTTACTTTATTAGAATAATCACAAATTAACATCACGAACAAAAATCCAAACTTAAGTATGCGCTATTAACTTATCTTGAGTTTCTTCGACTTGAAGAATTGCTTGCTCATTCTGCAAGCAGTAACTATTTATTGCGTGCCGTTTTACGTTGGGTACCTTTTTCATCTCTTTATGATTTGAACTTCCAGATGAATAATTTGTGTATTTTAAATGCTAACTTTTAATCTCTATCTTTTCGCTTTGAAATAACTCGAAAAAATGCGTGCTGGAGTATGCGGGATGTCGAAAATTCCGAGATGTACTGGAATTTAAAATTAACCCTTTCAGCTGTAGGCGTTTCTTTTTTATTCCGAGTAGATGTAGAAAACGCACTGTCTTCTAATGCAGCAGCTGCTCGTCGGGCTACTGATGTATTTAATTTGAGTAATCGAAATCGTTGTTCACGAATGTCCCTCCTTGATGACTGCGAATCAAATAATGAGTAGTTTGATGAATCACCTCAAAAGAAATGAGCGTTGTTAATTTGGTCGTCTAATTTATTTCCCTATCGTCATAGCGCATCAGTACATTTGGTTCCATAACGAATTTGATGTAGTGTATTCGATCAGTTCCAATTGAATTTACTTTGTTCGAAACATTATACCTAAATGGTAAGATGCTATGCCAAAAATAAAAATCACATCTAACTTTGTTGCGGTGCTTTTCCCAATTGGTGATCGATCTCCTCACCTTCCAGTTTCAGACCATATTTCCCTTCTGCAATTACAATATCATTGAAAATGTAATCTGATGTCATTCATCTTTAATCAAGCTACATCCTAGTTCATATACCTTTACAGTTAACAAGAACAGTAAATTCGAAACTTAGCTTAATTTCCCATTCGCTAATTTCGTCGTCTTAATATTTTGCTTATTAATACTTCTCATTAAAGATACAAACTAATCATTTCGAATGATTCCATGGCAAGCGTGTTCTCTAATGAATATTCATATGATAAATCGGTGGTATCCAAATCACCAATAATTTGATAATTCCTTCCCCTTAAATGATATTCTTTAGGAATAAAATCATTTTAAGCATTTAAAAGTTTAATGACTCAGCACAATGGAATTTTCAAAAGTAATTCTTAGATATTCGATTTTAAAACTATCATGAGAGGTACTGTAGAGCTATGAAATTGCGAAATTGGTAATCTTCAAATGTTGTATTTCTCGAATATGCAAGGAACAGATTGTCACAACAATAGCGCTTGCCCTCGGTCTTTGCACTTCTGCGTTTGTAAACTGCCATCGGCAACATGCTCAATGTCATGGTTTGTCTTGACCCACATTGGTGTTCCAGTTCTGTGCATTGCTTCAGCAGATTTAAACTTTCCCGCAATTGGCGCATTAGTCTGATTCATTACCTGAAATTGGAACCAACTGTCAAATCTTGAACAAATACTATTTCTTGCTTTATATTTTATTGCAAATTTCCCGAGTGTTGTATTACAATCAGAAAAAGCTCTTTGGATTTGTTCTTTTCTCCGGATATTGCTAAGGGGAGAATTTTGAGTTCGGATGAGACGAGATTAATCGGATGAAAGTCAGAAAATTAATTCTCAGATAAATGTCTACACCTTGTTTTGTTCTTCAGGCTTTTTCTTTTCCACTGAATATATTGTGTCGTTAGCAGTTTGCTGCAAGTTGTTCCGGTTATTCTGATTTCAATATTTAACATCTGTGCAAGGTTTCCCGTAATAAGATTTAGATGAAGTTTAGACGAAATGAAATAAAAAGTATGTTTCGGATGAGTGCCGATCCGTTAGTAGAATAAAAGTCGTATAACAACTATTTGTCCACAGCTTACCGTATTGTTGGTGGTAATTTAGATAACTAAAAAAACTGCAACGATATCATGAGAGCTTTTAGTTTCAATCAAAAATCCTGGAAATTTTGAATCTTACTTTTCTATCTGAGTAACTATTTTCAATTGGAGGAAAACGTGATACAGAAAGCACAGTCTTCTTCTTTTTCTCCATCTTTTTGAACTGACACAAAGTGAGGACAGGTATTATTGGCAAACCTATCATTAAAATGCTTATTAAAAATGTCATCGAAAAATCGCACACATTTGCACTATAACTCATCACAGTTCTGATAAAAATATAAAGAAATGATCGAAATAAAACGCTCTTGTATTTTTATGGCATCGTATATGCAAATTAATATGTAGCTAAAAGACTCTATTCATTTCATCTGAACTTTGGCAGTAGATGAAACAAAAGTTGATCGGTTTTCTTTTTCCTCTTCGCTGCCTTTAACTTTATTGATGCTAAAGGTCACGATTACTACTTTACATTGCATTTACAATTACTACTTCCACATTGTTAGGAATATTATGCCCTCCTAAGTGCGAAATAATAATATTGTTCCAACTGCACAGCTTTATTTAGATCCAGTAGATTATGGGTTACACTCCGAGAACTGAAATTATAAAGAAGGGCAAATTGCTTGTTATTGTAGCAATTTCATTGCAAATTGCTTGTTATTGTAGCACTGAATCTGTTTATAAATTTTTATACCGACAAGAAACAGGGAAAACTTAGAAACTATACATATATCTGTTGTCCGTAACGATCGTAGCCGTAGTGCCCGTTATATTTCGAATTGTGCTTTCGAGTATTTCGAAATTTTTACAGTGACCTTTGATCCATTTTTGATTACTCTCTGAACCCAGAATACTTTTTACTGTGCTGTTAGCCCAATTAACCTGTGAATAAATGATTTTAGATTGTAATAATGCCAATAATGATAATGGTAGTTAATTGTCAATTAGCTACTGTAGTAATCAAGGACAATAAATTTAAAGATTACTGTAATTACATTTGATTATGAAAAGACATAAAATTTCAAACTTTTTGAAAATGTAGTTTCCAACTTTATTTATTTTTTGAATCGAACACATTTTAAATTGATGGAAAAAGGCTTTTGAAGGGAGTAATTTTGATATCGCGACCCTTTAAAAAATGAATGAAGAAGCGAGCGAACCTTCTTTAGCAATGCGTTGCGCCTCAAACAAATTGTCGTCTGATGTGATCGGGCAATTTGGACGAGCAATAATGCGGTCGCAAAACACATCCTTTCTCGTATTGCTAATAGTTTTAAATTAGCTGTAAGTAGTGTTTATGCAAAAAGTATAATTGTATACTGCTAACTAATGGCAAAGAAAGTACTTTTTCATGAAATGTGTATTCGAAAACGAACAGCATCTATGTGCAAGCTCAACAACGAACACATCAACCCGTTTCGTGAATTCTCGAGAACGATATCGACGTTCAAGGCCTTTCTGGAGAAAAAATTGCAAGGTTGTAGAATAGTTTCGGCAGATCTGAATAATAATTAACCATGCAAATACCCCTAATAAAACACATGAAAGTTCGGAAAATTAATGATTGTTCCTGAAAAACGGATGATCCATTGAATCCTTCCTAAAGTTCTTGACAATTTGTGGAAATATTTCTATTATTAATATTGGAGAAGGTTACTACAAAGTTAATTCTGATAAAAATATATTTGTAGTAATAATATTTCTTATATAACCTCTTGTGTCAATTCATTGGTAAGCTGTCCAGTAGATTTATCAAATATGATAGCATAGACGGGTGCCTTAGGCTGGATTAACAGCGCATTTTGTCGCTTTCCTGAAGCAAAAATAGAGAGATAAGTGCGAATTGCTTCCCAATTTACTGCATTTACGTTAACTCACGTGACTGGACCGATCGTTCTTATGAGAATAAAAAAATGTACCTGCCTGAATCAGATGAATTCGCGTGTGATTGTTTCGTTCTGCGAAAGACAGCCATGCCTTTGAATCAACAGCTCTCGCTCCAAATGTTTTATCGTTCTAAAAAAACTTTGTAAGTTAACATTCAATGTAATAATCAATACTAACATCACCTGTAAAATAATCAGTGATTTAAGATGTCTTAAGTCAGCCAGCAGTGTCACTATCGACTCATTAAGATGTTGTGGGGAGACAGTTAAATGTTCCAAGAATAGAAATAATCCAAGCTGCAGAAATGGCCTGCGTACTTTCGTTAAATTTATGATGCACAATGATTTGAGTTGTGAATCAAATTTATACAAAATCTGCAAATATTTAAACTTTAAATTATTTTAAAATTTTTTAGAAACATTTTTGTTATATCTTTAAATGGTTGCAAATTCTTCGAATTTTTCAAAATCTCAATTTCTCTTAGCAATTTCTTTTTTCTGCAAATTTCTCTTAATCTTCTGACTAAATTAAAATGGTAATACAGATTAGATCATTTGCATATAGAGAGAGAAGAGGTCTTTCCATTATATAATTTTCCAATTTCACATTTCTTCCAAGAATGATTTGGAAATGCAATAATAATTTTCTGTACATCATCGATGAAATCATCGCATTCATATGGTTCCAATTGAAGTTCGTGGAGTGATAATTCAGTTAGCCCATGCAAATGTGATAATAACAATGACAAAGTCTTCAACATCTCACCACCTGTTCCAAACACCTACAAACTTTTGTTTATTTTTCAAGAAGTTTCCACTTTGCAAGTACTTACATTTGTGGATAAATAAGAATAACTCTCATAACAGATAGTATGAATAATTTAAGCAACCGTCATGTAACAATTTTATACTGAAAATGTTAATTTCTAATTTTGAAAATAAAGAGACAGTTTTTTTTTTTTTAATCATATCACTGCTATTAAATAAATATGTAAATGCGAAGAATATTACTGAGACATTTACCCGTTCAGTTTGACCTTCACCCCTTACATGCACATGAAGTTGCCATTTAAATGAAAATGATCGTATTCCTTGGAGCGGTTTTTCTAACGAGTTTCTCTCGTAGTATTCCGAAAAATTGGTTAAAACCCGAATGAATTCGTATAAATTAAAAAGAATTGTTACCGGTTCAATTTCCAATATTTTCCATTTTGTTGTCGCTTTCATAATCAGAAATCTTTAAAAAAAGATTTTAAAAAAAGAAACAAATATTTATAACAAAAACATTTATAACAATTGATAAATTTATAACAATTGATAATTGGTAATTTGTAAAAAAAATACTTGTAACAATTGATAATCGGACAACTGATAATTAAATTAACTTCAGACTACTTCTTCCAATTTAACTTCAAAAATTACCAGTCGTTTATATCTGGCAAACAATAGTTCAAAATTTTTTTAAATTTTAACTTGATACGACCTTAACTTGATTCGACATGAAGAAATTATATTTACTTTATATGTTAGCACTGAGTTTCAACTTAGTTAAATTTTCTGATTACAGCTAACCTCAATTTCCAGTGATCAATCATATGTTGCCATCCTGCATGTGATGTATACTTGCGTCTTGTGAACATCTTGTCCTTATATTGAAACCGCCTCCATGCATAATCTTGTTGGCTTATACGGTGCCAATTCAAACATACCTTTAAACAAATTATCAAACATACCAAAAAAGATTTTTAATAATGAAAACGAAAACGAAATCAACAATCTCTTTCTAATCCTAGAAATTCATTTAGATTTTAATAATTTTTTCGGAAATTCTACACTCAAGCAAAAAGGAAACTCAATTTAAATCAATTTTCCAAATCCTAGATAAATACTCATTAAATTTTTAGAAAAAGATTTAAAAAATGATTGACCTGAGAACAGCGTCCCAAATTTTTAATAGGTAATTGCGAGAAAATTTCTTCCAATAGCAAATCTGGTAAGAAGGCCCAACCATAAGGCTCTATAAGAGAAGTGCACATGGTTCGAAACAATTTTTTAGCATCCTACAGATTGTTAAAGTCCAGTAATAAAATGAATCTATTGATTATTAGAAGAGCGATGCGCACATAAAATTTTATTCCAATTATTTTCAGATTTATTGTTATATGGGCCATTTCCATTTAGTTCAAGCATACACAAAGTTCTGGCCACACAAGATAGGATCGGAAAACTTTGAAAGGAGCTCGTTATCTTCAAAACGACCAGGAAAAAGACTATTTGTTTATCGAAATGCCGGCAGTGATGTTTTCAAGCGATGCTGTCAGCTGTTCTCAATCTACGCTGCAGCGCATAACCTTTCAAACCTTTCAATTGGATTCATACTAAAGTATTACTGAATCAGCAAGGATTGTATTCATTCATTTTCCAATCAGGCGACTTAACGTTAAAAGCAATTTTTTTCTAAATTTTGTTTCAAAAGTTACTGCTCAGCCAGTCTTATGATGAAGTGTTTTCGGAACAAAAATGCATGTCAAACTTAGATTTGTCGCATTTGTTGCGAAGTGTGATTATGAATTGATTATTGTTCCAACACCTGCTCTCTTTGAAGTGTTAATCATCAAGCAGTTCGAGAAAAGTTCGCAGTTAGCACTTTGCATCTGTATGTACTCAGATTTATTGTCGCATGGAAGTGATCGAGCGGTATTAAAATGGTTATAAAGCTTTGGACCGAGTAAATGAAATCTTATAGAATGTTACCAGTTTGATGTCACCATAACAAATCATTTTAAGGCCTAGTTGGAACATCTGATAGCTGAGTAATGACTAAGAATCTCCTTTATTTCAATATTTATATAATTTATTTATGCTTGATACTGATTAAATGGGTCTTGAGATGGTGCATTTATTAAATACTCTTTGGAAGTGTCTTTGTATACATGACTGTTCATTAACAATCAAGTATAGGTGAGGGACTGCTGCACAAAGATATTAATAGTAATAGGAGCTATACCCTACTTGTCATCTAGCTATAACAGAAACACGATTGCTAAATCATTCAATAGTTATCAGTGATATATGGCTGATATGAGGATAACTTACGTTGACAGTTGGTAACACAGAGCGGATTAACTTTAAAAATTTTAGAATATAAAAGTAAATTGAGAAAGTTACATGTGTGAAGTATGTCCTTGCCGAATGATCTTTTATTGTTTGCCTTATTTCAAAGAGACAAACCATTTTTTAAAAAAGAACTTTTAAATACTTAAATATTATCATTTGTCTTTTTTGTACGCATAAGACAGGTGGAAATAGTTGAAACTTTTTTATTGTATCATTTAAAATAGTGAATAAACACACATGAAATGAAGAAATAGGGGAAACGACGGATATAGCATAGTGCATGTGGGGAGAAATGGAAAGATGGAACTCAATTTTTTCACATTATTTGAAAACTGAAGGAAGTTTTCAACACAGAACAAGTTTATCTCGAAATTTTCATGGCTGTTCTAGATGAATTCTTGTTTTTTGCATAAAAACATTTGGAGAAAATTATTAATTTTTTTCGAATGACTAAATTTTCAATTTTGATAAAACAAATTCAGGAAAAAGCTTGAAAAATAGTCAGAATCAGTCATGCTAAGTAATTAATTCATTTAAGATATATGAATACAGTTTGGAAGACTGGAAATATCATCATTGCATGCTAAAGCTTACAAATAAAATTTTAATGGAAAATGAAAGCGAGTGGAAGTGTATTGAATAAAAGAAGTAATAATTTTGGGAGTAAATTTCTTATTAAATAACTGAATAAAACTAAGAAGCAAAGTGAGCTGTACCAAAAAATTCTAAAAATTATGTTGGAGTATGTTAAGGAGAAGAAAAGGATAATCATCCAATAATCTGATAATAAGGCTAGGCTGAAATGTTGCTAATCCTCTATTCAGTTGGAAGCTTCGCCCTGAAGAATCTTCACATCTTGCAGGGACAAAAGACATTCGACAATGAGACAAACCTGAAATAAGGCTACATTAAATTTGTTTTTTAGTTCTATAAAATACTAATCAGAAATGGAACGGAACGGAGCGGAAAAGTAATTAGCTCAGAATTGCAGAAGTCCAAAAATGATTTGAAATTATTTTGTTTCAATCCAGAGCTAAACAGTTCAAGTCAGGGTTGAAATCAAACTGAGCTAAATTAGGTTGAACATGTGAAGCTAATCTTTTTAAATTAATAATTATGGTAGGACTGGCCAATTCTTTCTTGAAGTGGACAAAATCCCGTAAACAGAAAGTTCAAGAAGGTAAATTTTGAATTTTAGATGATAATTTCATTCCAATGATTCCATTGTCTCATTTTGAAGAAAAGTCGTAGTTTCCGGTCTATTTCAAAAATAATTCAGCCACTATGGAAGAGCATTCTCGAAACTTGCAATCGTCAGTTTAATTTTTCGAATAACAGCAAAAAAACACAAACGGTTGTAATGATGAGGTTTGTTTGGTTACTGCTCACTTCGACGATAAACCAAATGATAAGGATTATCGCAACTAGGAAAAGTACCATGCATATCGCTGAATACACTCGTTCCTAAAAAGTGTATAGATCTATAATTCAATCAGTCGATTCTTCTACTTATGATCATTTGCTTTAGTCGGAAGAAAAATTTGTATAATTTCATTTGAATTCCTATTTCCGTTGCTTCTATTTCTTTCCAATATGGTCAAATAGTAAAAAAATAAACAACGGGAAATCTCGGAGTCAATGTAAACCATTTTCCACGCAGTGATGTTGAGGAAATTGATGATGAAAAGGACAATATTGATGATCAGAACGACAAAGTTCAGTCCGGAACAAAATCCAATTCGGCCTTCACCGAAGCATGAACGACCACCATACCTGAAACACTTAATCTACTTTCAAGTTTCATGATGAAACGCACTGCAAATTAAACTGCTTATTTTCCGCAATATTTCATTGCAACGGAATCAGTTAGTGGTTTTTTTTTGTCCTTAAATTTACTGTTATGTTCTGCATTGGTTATCTTTAAATTTAATTTGATTGCATAAAATACCATGGAGTGCAAAGGAGAGAGCAGATAACGAAACCAAGAACGATCTGCACAATTTTGATAATACCACGGTTGCTGCTCACATAACGAGTGTTCAGGCTAATGTCACCCATTTTTCTTGCAGTTATTGATCTTAGTTCAGTATAAAATCTGAAATTTATGAAATTTGAAGTCAATATTGAACTTTATATTTTTTGGTGATAGTTATGAATGTTTTAATCAATTTTCAAATTTGAAAATGATTATTTTCGATTATTCCGTCTTCTTGACTTTAATGTTTTCAAAATATAAAAAGAGAAAAGATGAAGTCAAAAAACTGAAAACCTTAAGAAATTTAAAATTGGAATTTGTAAATTAGCATATGTTCGACTTCTAAACCTGCAGAGAAACTAAATATTTTCACACAGACAGTACCAATCCGCATGATTGGCTTTGGTGACGTCATCGAGACAACAATAAGCAGTGAATAACAGCGCATGGTGACATATCAAAAGTGTCATTACAGTACATTCTCTGGAACCACCTACCTATGCATTTCCCTCTCCACCTATCGAATGGCATCTTCAAATACCCTTTCACTATGATGACTCTCGAGAAGATAATAAGCCCTAATAACTCGAGAAGACAATAAGCTAAAAAATGAAGGGAGTGATTCTTTTGTCGAGTACATTAAATCATTAACAGTGTTAAATTAAATATGACTGATTTTTCAGATGAGTAAACAACGAAAAATTCATCGATATTGTCAGTCATCACCAATATAAGTTACGTAGGTTAAACGTAATAGCCTACGTGTACTATCAAGTATCTTGGCTTCTCTTTTTGTCAATTTGAGGAATATTCTTTCTTTATTTAAATGAATTAAGAAAGCAAAATTCTCGAATAAAAGACTTTAGTTGATTTTGTTAATTACGATGTCATTCAAAAGAAGAAAAAAAAATCCTATCAGTTGCAGGTACACACATTCACTATTTTTTATTTTGTCATTTTTTATGCAAGTTAAAGTCAATGTAACTCACTGAGTGGTAATGTTTTTGTGATTAAATTATCACATAGCAATATTGTTATCATTAATTAAGTCGTAAGGCAACAGCGTCATCATTAATTGCTAAAACTTTCAAAACTTTTTACGATTGCTCCATAAAGTTTGAAAAGGTACCCATTTTTTTTAATTTAATGAAAGCTTATTTTCTAAAGATCAGCGAAATTTCATCATATTTCGGTAAAAGTTCATTTGGCCAGATGTTTTTTTTTTAAATCTAATTTAAAAGTAAACTCAGTAAAACTTAAGATTTTTACTAGAAACAGATAGTAATTTAGGAGTAGCATTAGAAAACGGTTGAAAGAAATAAATTCCATGACAAAGATTCGATCGATATTAAATCCATCACTTCACTTCTTTCTTTCGATTACCTTTTGACCCTCAATCTTTCCATCTGAGTTCGAGGATACAGTTTAAAAGAGAAGAGTAAACTTCCAGAATTCTTCACTAACTTTCCCTTAACTGCAACGGATTTATGCTTAAATTCAGATATCAAATAAAAGAAAAGTTGCAGACATTGCATGCCTAATTCGACAATAATTACAATTTCTGAAAAAGAAAATGAAGAAAATAGAAGGCAACGATAGTGAACAAAGTTGAGGAATGATGTTTAAAAAGATAATAACAATACGCAGACAACTATTTCATGCAACTGCCAATAATTATAGTAAACTAAGGTGTAAATGTATTATTGAACATGAAAACCACTGATGGCGTATCGATTAACTACAATTACTCATTTACACTCTAAACAACTTTTCTTTCATATATTTTATGTTGACGTTATTATTTGGAAGAATGAAACAAAAACAAGTACTTATTCATATTGAAAATGCAGTCTTCCATTGCTAGTTACTATTTTCAGGCTTAATTATAGACTTTCGCGATATTCATACAAAGATCATCCTCTTCTGTTAGTTAATGCTTCAGCCAATTGTTCTAGGCATAACAATGTTTTAAAACATTCTAAACTTCAGATTAAAGAATACGATTCGAAATTATCAAATGCTAAAATGATTTGTTTAGCATTATATTTTGAGAGCGATTTTTTGCTTCTAGTTGGAAAGTTTGATCATTGGAAGAATGATATCATCTCTACCCTATTATATTCATGCTTATCACTATCACTCATAATTGCCATTATCATTTAATCATTTTTTGGTCCCAGTAATCGTCCTTTGTGATTTAGTTTCTTGATGCCATTGACTACCGGGAAGAATAAACTGGAAAAACAAATCAAGCAAGTAATGTAATGCATCTATTTCTGCAATCAATGATTCTAAAAGAATATCGAATTATGTTTTTGATGAACACACTATTTATGACAATTTCGTCCGTTCTCTTCAGGACGCAAAATAAAAATTTCATTTTCCTAAGCTCCTAAACCTCTTCAAAAGTTTAAATTTCAAGAAATTATAAAAGCTCCCCTCCCTTACTTTAGCAAGAAATGAAATGAAAACGTTTATGACTCATTCACTTAATCACTTAACAACCTCGAATCTTATCTAAAAAAAAAAAAACTTTGCTATAATGTTAGTCTGGAAGGAATTCGATTTCTTCAGAAGTTAGAGAGATCCTTTGCGGGATATATTATCCACTCTTCTCTTGATTTTTCTGGTATCTCATAATTTCACCTTCCGATATATGTGTGTGACTACTATTTAAGTTATTCCTGAAATCTGCTATTTGATGTGATATAAGTCTTGCTAGATGCAATAGTTAGGAAAAACTGTTACCGACTCCCATACCTTCCCGATTTTAAACAAATCTTCTCGGAGACATAGACTGACATAAACGTTGTTTACTGACGAATATTTATGTATTTGTTATTTCTTCTAGGACTGTCCAGTTATTTTGCAAGTAAACTTTCCGGCATATGTGCGTAAAACAATCGTCAAAATAGAAAGTATTATTGCTGAAGGTTAAATCAGAAAAATGTTGAATCATCGCTTAAAATGACACTCTACCTTCATGAGTCATCAATTAAAAAAAAAGTCCTTGTTTTGAGAAAAAAACTGTAATGTGTCATACACCACAACATTTTCAAATGTGAAATAGCACCGAAATCGACCACGCTCAATTTTATCAGCTACATGAATCTTCGAAAGCAAGGAAGAGGACATAGCTTACCAACCGGAAACCGGAATGACAGTGGGGCCAACCAACAATATCGGTGCTTATCTCTGTTTAATGGCTAATGCGAGTGCTCACCGATCACTTACATTTTAACACACACAAAAACACTGAGGGTAACAAAACACGTAGAATTGGAACTTGCAGGGAATTGCTTTAATTTACTGATAGGTTAAGGGAATGCCTCACTATTCCAGTAAATTCCACTAGCATATTGAAAGAAAGATGCTTCCCATTTACTTTTCATAATTATACATGTGTAATTTTCTAGTGATTCCCGTACCGATCGCTATTACGGTTATTTGTTTATTCACATCGTTATTAGTGTTACGTCATCAGACAGTACTGAATACTAGAAAAAGCGACGGAAAATGTGCAAAATTAATTGTTTCCTTCAAACATTGCAAAATTGAAACAAATTTTAAAATAAAATCTATGAAGAGTTAACTGCTGATACAATCGGAAATTTGAAGTTTGTCACTGAGCAACTTTCAATAGTCGCTCATTGGTAGCAAAGCAGAAAATAACCTTAGATACACAGCGGTGGCCTTATATTGCTACCTGACAGCAACAGCAATACAGGAAGGAAATATTTTGATCGGAGGAGGAGGAGGGGGAAGAGGAGTAGGAGGAAAGAAGGAGAAGGAAAAGGAAGAAAGGAAGGAGAGGAGAAGGAGGAGAGGGATGTGTAGTTGTTGAAAATAATGACTTCTCATAACTATATACCATTCGTAAACAGGGCAAGAAGTATAACTGAGATGATAGAAATAATTTTAACGCCATCATTACGGGACATTATCACCGCGGTTATGAGACTTAAGTTAACAGGTCATCATATAGTCAAACGGGTCCGTGAAATTTTCATGGCTTTAAATTAGGATTTTCTATTATGTGTAGTTGGACTCGTAATGTGATAGGATTAAAGAAACGATAAGCTTTTTTCAGCCATTTTCCCTTGAAAATTGGTAGTTGTATTAATGATAATAGCAATGATAAGAACAATAATAAGGGAAAGAATTCGAAATGCTCTTCTATATTCGCTGTTAACTCTAGATTTAATGCTGTTTAGATCCAGAAGATTAGAGAAGTGACTACACCTGGTAATTTGCCAACAGCCCTTTAAAATTTGGTAAATCTATCGTAGAGACACGGTCGAATTTAATGGAAGTAACCTCTTTTACTATTACTGTTAGAATATTACTATATTACTATCAGAATTTCCGGCAAGTAAACAAGTATCGAGACATGAATTCTGCGATCTACAATGATTAATGAATGTTTTAGCGAGATTAAGTTGGGGATCAAGAGTACAATCTTTGAGCGGCTGACCTTCACTCCCATCTTCCTTCCTCAATCGATATATCAGTTGAGCATACACACAATTAACATTTGCAAATAGAAAGTGAGATTCAGCTGGAAATGGCAGGTAGTTTGTGTAACAGTAGGAGTGCCTGTTCATAGATTATCACTTCCTTTGTGATGCGACGCATGTAAACTATTCCACTTTTCAATCTAAACAATCCATTTGAAATTCGATTTATTTCTATTCTCGAAGTGAGCTTAAAATATCGACAGCAATTGAAAATACTAATGCTTATTTAATAGGAATTTGCTAATTTCTTAACTAAAAACAAACAAAGTGCCACTTATAATCGAAGAGTAAGACTAAGTGATCCTGTTAGTTCTATGT
This sequence comes from Wuchereria bancrofti, assembly GCA_005281725.1. NCBI lineage: Eukaryota > Metazoa > Nematoda > Chromadorea > Rhabditida > Onchocercidae > Wuchereria > Wuchereria bancrofti. The sequence goes on along the minus strand of SSBO01000012.1, from coordinate 15,740,190 downwards.
TCTCACATTACTTATCTTTCAACGAATTTTTTTTTCCGCTGTATTTATTTATTACCAATTAGACATGTTTTTCAATTTTATGGAATTTTTAAGAAACAATTTCGAAATAATATAGAATTATCTGAAAAAGTCAAATTGTCAAATTTTAGACATTGCGTTACTTATCGTTAATTCACTATTAAATAGCTTATTTGAAGTGAAAAATAAGCATCTAATATAATGCACACATTGTTTCGTTCTATAAATGCACGGAAAATAAATAATTTTACTGCAGACTGTTTAGACCAGTAATTTTATTGCAATTGTTTTCATAATCCGATAGTTGAAGTTGAAGAATTATGAAAAAGATATCGTTACTTATGCTGTTTATTATGTTGATTTTTCGAATGAATTTATTGAGATATTTTCATGCTCAAAATATCCAAGTCGATTCATGCAGTTGGGATGTATGTGAAATTTTATACTTAAAATTTACGGAAAGCAATAAGTGTTGCAAGAATTCTCTATCAGAAGCACATTATATTTAACAAGACGTTTGCAATTGACTTTAAAGATTTTAGGGTACTATTATCATTCGTGAATTATGGTAAGTTTCATCGGCAAGTTTTCCGACAACTATTAAAATCATTACTTAAGTTGAATAAAACTTTAAATGAGGATTCTAAAATGAGCTAAAATTGCAGAAATGTAATGGCTGGAGTAGAGAGAAGGATGTATTGAATATCCATTTGATCTGTCATACGCATGACGATCCAGGCTGGATCAAAACTATTGATCAGTACTACTATGGATGTGGGTTATTGATTGGTTGGACCGAATTCGAAATTATTTTCAAATATCTGAAAATTGGCCTGAAATTAAAAACAAATAAACTAGAGAGATGAAAAGCCATTTTGCAGCTCAGAAAGAAAAGACAGCAGCTGGCGTGCAGTATATTCTCAGTACTGTAATGGACGAGTTGGAAAAGGATAAAAGTAAGCGTTTTTCCTGGTGTGAGACGTCATTTCTATGGCGTTGGCTTGTTGATTCCAAACAAAGGAAGCGATTGCAGAAACTTGTCCAGCAAGGTAAGTGCATTCAGCAAAATAAATAAGAATGAAAGCCAGGAAAGCTCAGACGGAGCTTCCTACAATAAATTACAAATTTTAGGGCAAATCGAATTTATTGGTGGTGGTTGGGTGCAAAACGATGAAGCCGTAGCTTATTATGTTGATATTATTGATCAAATGACACTCGGTCTAAGAACTTTAAAAAAATATTTCGGCAGTTGTGGAGTTTCACATGTTGCGTGGCAGATCGACCCGTTTGGTCACAGTCGGGAAATGGCTAATTTGCTGGCACTGGCTAGTTCTTTTTTTTCGAAAATCAAAATTTTCATTAATTTTGCAAATTTCCTTGTTGAATTTGAACTTGGTAACAATCTTCTTTGATGTATTTTTTTTAGAATTCTTAACAATAAATTTTCTTAAGAATTCTTAACAATAGAATATTTTCTTGAACCCACAAACACAAATGTTTAGAACAAAAGCTGGGATAACATCTAAAACAAGGTCACAAAAAAAATGGGATCGGAAAAATGGAAGAAGAAAAGATGAAGACAAAATAGAAATATGGAAGGATAGAAAATGATTGATTCATTAATAGTTAAAACAAAATAATAATTAATTTTTATCAATTTTTTGCAGATGGATTTCGAAGCTCTTTTCTTTTCCCGTCTTCATTTCTTAGAAAAAGAAATCCGTGTACGAAATTCCAGCCTAGAATTTGTTTGGGATAGTTCCGATGATCTCAGTATGAATTATATTGTATTATATGTATAACAGATGAAAATAACATCCCAGCGATGTCTAAATGATTTCAAGGATATTTCAGAAACGAGCATCTTAACAGGTGCATTTTACGGGGACAGTTATGGACCACCACAAGGATTCTGTTTTGATCGTGAATGTCTGGATGAACCAATCATGGATGATGCTTATTTGGAAGAATACAATGCTGCCCAACGTGTAGAAGAATTCGTTAAATACGTTAAAAGACAGGTTTCTTCACTGTCGCATACATTTCAAAATAAAAAATTGGTTTCAATTATTTCAGTTTCCTTTCATTATAATATTAATGCGTGTGTTTTATATTAAAAAACTTTCTTGATCATTTCGATCTTAGGCATTTCATCAACGAACCAATCATTTAATGCTTCTTATGGGAGGCGATTTTCAATATACGGCGGCAAATCAGTGGTATATCAATCTCGATAAACTCATCTCACTTATTCAACAAAACAAAGTATATATATATATATATATATATATTGTAAAGTCATTTGATTTGTTCGAGCAGCTCATATTTGAATCATGAAAAATTTTACTATAATAACATCTTTTTAGACTTTGAATGCAAAAATTAATATCTTTTATTCGACACCTTCCTGTTATCTGAGGGCACTGAAAGAATCGCATCCAAAATTACCGAAAAAACTAGATGATTTTTTTCCTTATGCATCCGCTGATCATAGCTACTGGACTGGTTTCTTCACCAGCAGGCCCACATTTAAAGCCTTCATTCGACAAAGTAGTGCACTCCTGCAGGTATGGATTTGCTTGTTCAGTTTTAAAGTTAACAGGTTTACATAGGGTGTATACGGATTCTCGTTACTGAAAGAAAAAGAAAAATTTTTTTAATTTCCGAACATTTGATTAGTTTTTACTTGGGAAGAGATGGAGAAGTAATTCGTTTATGCATTTGCAAAAGATTAAAATATACTTATTATTTGCTTTACAATACAAATAGATTAGAGAATCACATTATTACAGCTCGTTAAGCAACTTCAATCAACTACAATGCAAATGGCAAACACCAGCGTATTGCGGAATGCCGTAGCGCTTGCGCAACATCACGATGCTGTTACGTAATATTTTTACTTCTTTTAAACCTTGTTTTACCTTCGTGATCCGATTAGATCCCACAAAGAAAGATCTTTTACATTTTGGGGAAGTAATGAATGATTCGGAAAGAAAAAGAATTTCAAACCTCATCTCTTGTAGTGTGCAAGTCTTCAATATTTTTAACTGAGCTTTTGTCTTAAAGTTTTACGCAGTTAATCTGAATTCCTTTCACATCGGTTTGTGCTTACAAAAAGTAAATTCAGCGTCATGAAAAAGTCACTAATTTGATTTTATCCTTATTTTCCATTTCAGTGGCACAGCACGGGAAAATGTTACGAGGGATTACAAACTTCGCCTTTCTCGAGGTTGGGACGAGGCTGAAGTATTAATTATTTATTTCAATATCTTCTTGTCATTGTTATAAAAATTAAAAGAAATGTGAAACAATGATTAACAAAAACAATTCCGCTGAAAGTTATTAGTAGCGAGAATAATAATAATTACAATATTATGAAAAATATCCAATACCAATTTGCATATTCGTATTTTCGAGAAAAAGAACATAGCTAATAATATGCCACACTTTTTTTCACTTTTAGGCAATTATTAATAATGTATCTATGAAATTAATCCCAAAAGTACACGGAATACTTCCCGAAAAACAAATTATTTGCCGTGATATCAACGTAACCATATGCAATTCAACCAGGTTTCTTCTTTCGATATTACTTTTAGATGTTTTGCTTTGCAGCTTATCCACCGCTGTTTATGTAAAAAAAAGTACTGATCATTGGGTATTGGAGTACATGCTGACAGAGAAAATAACCAATTATTGTTCAAAATATCATTAAGACAGTGGTCCCGAGGAGGCTCAAGAACTTCTGTTAGTTAGCATTAGATTCACATAAGTTAGCATTAATACGAAATTTTGGGAAGTGCCAATTTTTGCATAATCCCGTCATTTGCTTCACCGTTTAATAATTTCATCATAATGTTGAGAAGAATATTTTAACTTCTATTTGTTTCTTTGATCTCTTAATTTTTCCGACTGTACGCTAACGAAACTATTGTTGTATATAATTCAAATTCTCATCCGTTGAACACAGTGTTACGGATCCCGTTCTATTCTCTATCAGCTACTGTCTGGTCGTTCGACGGAAAACCAATTAATGCTCAGGTTTGTTCTTATGAATGTAAAATGCAAATCACTATAAGCAAGATTGTTGCACTCAAGTACAAAACCTTGTGTTCGACTTGTATTCGTTAATTTGTATTCGAACCCGCTATGGATAAATGTCTAAGTTTTTGTAGATAGCGAATATCCAAAAGACTGATTAAGCAATCGAAATTTAGAAAATGTACAAAGTGCAAAATGCGGAGTATTGCTGAAGGTCCGCGTAACTTTTCCGATGTTAATTCTTCCAGAGACGGTTCAGATGCATGTCTACAACACTTGTGTTCTTCTGAAATAAACTTACCATACATTTTAGTTTTGTTTAGCATAACAGTTCGATTATTGATTGTTTGTCTGAAGAATTTCATATAAAAATCTTCCAGGAGGTGAATGAAGGAGAAAAAAGTTCGAATTTTGAAAACATAATTAATAAAAAGATTTACACCGTCAATTTCCAGATAAATAAAGTATTCTACAATGGCGCACAACTCAAGAAATCATTTAGTGCTCCTTATGAACTGCTTATTCCTGCAAACGTACCAGCGCTTGGCTTCACAACGTTTTTTCTTTCTAATCAAACGTTCGTGTCGTTTCTCTTGTCTGATTAAAACCGAAAATAATTTGGAAATGAGATAGCTCCAGGAACTACAATATTATTTCACTTTTATTTTTGCGGATTATATATTTTAGAGCCATAAAAATGGTGGAATATGCGGGGCATCGCTCAGTACAAACAGAAAACAAAAAAGAACTTGAGGAAGTCAAAACAACCGTAATGAGAAATGAGGCAATGCTTTCACATATCCTAAATTCTGCATAATTAATTAGATTAGCAAAAAAATAAAGTGGATAGGTAACATAGAACAAATCTGAAAATCAAGTGATTATAAATTTGTTTATTACAGTCTCCGGCGATTAAGAAATAAAAGCTAAATTCTGAAATCTTTTCAGATATAAAAAGAATTTCATGAGTTTTTTCCCATGAATAAATTATAACGTTAATGTTTAATTTTCAGTTGTGAATTAGGCCCAAGTTAAAATATGTGAATAGCATCATGGTCTAAATATAAACTTGTAGTACATTGAGCTAACATTCGATGGTAGCGGACAGTTGACATCATTGAAAAACCGAAAAACTGAGAAAACCATTGCATTCAAGCAGGAATTCCTTGTCTATAAAGGAATGGGTTTCTCAAACTATAAGAATCAATCATCAGGAGCTTACATTTTCCGACCGAATGGTACACAGGCCGAGAAGATATCAAACATTACAACAGCGCAATATATTGAGGTATGTTTTACTTTTTTTATATCTCGCTTTGTTGTTTGTCTGGGAATTTAAATCTGAGAATAGCAGAAGCTAACAAAAGATTGGCGATAGAAGTTGTGCTTAATTTATAGGGTTCATTGGTGAATGAGGCGAGGCAGATCATTGCTCCGTGGATCAGTCAAGTGATTCGCTTGTATCGCGGCAAAAATTTAGTGGAATTTGAATGGACTATTGGACCGATTCCAAAAGAGATCAAGTCTGCATATTCGATTTTTATTAAAAACAAATGTGAATATTTTTCCACTTTTAAAGAGGGCGATATACAAAGAGGCAATTTCGAAGCAACACAAATAACACCATTTTGATGGCAAAAAAAAAAAAACAAAAAAAACAAAAATAACGAGTATGATATGTTTTCTTTTCCTCGTTTCCGAAGAGCGACGTATTCTGGTTGGATTATGATTTAATTAACTTCGACTTAGATTTTTAGATTTTCACTGAAAATTTCAAATTTGCTCACCTTCTATTACTAATTTAGAAATCCAATAACAAAAGAAATAATTACACGATACACAGCAGACATAAATTCGGCTGGGATATTTTATACCGATTCAAATGGAAGGCAAATGATGACAAGAACGTGAGTATACTTTTATAATGAGGGTTCATTTTGATAATTTGCATGGTTATAGTTCCTTTTTTACTTTTTTAATTTTATCAAAAGGAGAGATGATATGCAATTGTGGCCTAGAATGTTCTCACAATTTACCTCATCATTGTTCCACATTTACCTCAGTTTTCCTATCTTTATGGATAGTAAACATGTCTGAATCACTTTTAGCAGAAATCGCTATCCATCATTCTCGTACACCAATACGGAACCAATAGCGGGAAACTATTACCCTGTAAGCAGTCGTATTTATATTCGAGATTCGCTAAATCAGTTAACCGTACTTACGGATCGCTCTCACGGTGGTACCAGTCTAAATGATGGTCAAATTGAATTAATGGTAATACATATTTTTCTTGTACAAATTTGTCTTATGTCCATCTATTGAATTTTTAAGTACATATGACTAAATGGAAATTTTCAGCAATAAAATATCAAGACGAGTCGAAAATTTGTTTTCAGCTCCATCGTAGATTATTTTATGATGACAATTTCGGTGTCGGTGAAGCATTGGATGAGTTAGGTGACACTGGACAAGGATTGGTTGTTCGAGGACGACATTGGATCATAATAGAAAGTCCGGAAAATTCGTCAAAACACCACAGGCCACTTGCCTTTGAACTTTATAATTCGCCATTAATTATGTTTGCGGAGCGCAAAATGGCACCGTGGGATTACGGTCGAGCATTTGTTGCTGAGGTTGTTTGATAAAGAGCAAATACTAAGTTAGGACGAAATCATCTTTTTCTTCAAATTTTACTAATTTTTGATTATGAAATTAGGATATTAACAAACGCTGAAATGAAACAAACAAATCTGGTTTGTTTCTAGTGAATTTTTATAAACCCGTGTTCCAGACCAGAACAGCTCTTTTTTAATTTCTAGTATTCTGCCCTAAATCGGCCGCTTCCACTGGCTATCAATGTTCTGACCATGGAAATGCTAGCTCCAAAACGTATAATCATTCGTTTTGAGCATATTTTTCAAAGTGATGACGATAAAAATTTAGCGCAACCCATCGAATTTAACTTGAAAGTAAGTATTTTTCCTCTGTTACAAATGAAAAAAATAAAAATAATATAATCAAAATCTATTGCTTCTGTCTATAACTCATGAAATCTTAATGCCACCATAATGAATTATGTTTTCAAATGGAATCTGCTTAAGTAGATGTGTGACTGCACATGCAGTACGGAAAAACGGAACTCTTCAGTCCTGTTCCAGTCATCACAGTTTTCAACTCAGTTGTTTTTTTCTCGATTTATTCGAAAATTCTGTTATTATGCTTCGCGTTTCTTTTTCTATTATAAATGAATAATAATAATCGACCTTCTACCATCACAGGGCTTATTTACCGCATTCGATATTATTTCGATGGAGGAACTCAATCTTGCAACGATGAAAAGAAGAACTTTTACAAAGTTTGAACAAAATAATCGATTTAGACCGAATCAGACTTCTTCAAAAGTCTTCCAGAAAGGTGGAAGTTTTAGTTTTTTATTTCTTATTCGATATACAAATTTCTCGAAAGGAAACAGATTCTGCCGGTTGACTTCGTTCTTTCTTCCGCAAAGGATATTTTCGCCCTTCAACATATTAACCAACTTCGTTTTTCACTTTTTCACTTACATCCGGAGAGACACTTTGATTGTATGAGGAAGTGAAGCGACAACATATTAAGGAGGCAATCAGCGGATGGGAGTCATTAGTGATTATAGATTAATCAATTAATCGTCCCCCAGAGATCAAGCTAACATAGTAGAAACGGGATGAGCCTGAAAAGCCTTCATTTTTATGAAATCAGAATTGGAAATGAAAAACTAGGAGAAGAAATGAAACATGTTTCAGAGCTGTCAGTCAATTTACTACCCATGGAAATTCTGACACTCGAGGCCGAAATACGACCTATCGAGAAGTCGCAACTGCATCCTCAATAAGAAGAAAAAAGAAAACATTGTCCGACATATCCGTAAAAACTATAAATAATAGAATAAAATAAACATCGTATTTCTGAACACATCTCATCGAGAGTTTATAACAAACCCACCAGGGTGAGGCAGAATCGTCCTTCATTTCCTCCCAGAAAAAATGCCGGATTGGTTGGATGAGATGTTATTGTTGCATATCATGACTCAACGCGGCGCGCGTTAACGTTGGATGATGATTAAGCGAAATGTGGGAGTGGAGTTGGCATTGCGTGCTGGGAGAGGGTGTTTGTATTGAGGGATGTCGGGGTTCCCTTCTGGGATTTGTAATGCTCTGCGTATAGCAGTTAATGCCTGAAGAATGTTAGCATTTTATAATTTATTCAAATTGTCTTTGAGAGCAGGAATCTGGAATGGAGCATATCGATAAAGCCCAGAGAGTAGCTTAATTTTGTTGAGCTAAGACATTGTTATCTGTGTTAATGGCACTATATTTTCCTTTATTCCAGTTTTATAGTATTCTTTCCTTCTGTGATTCAAATTGGGTAGTACCTCTTCTCTCTTCTCTGATTCCGGATGCATGATAACTATCTTATTCCAGGATGTTATAGATAAATATCTGAGACATTACACTGCTTTATGATTCCCTATTTTATATCAAATGGGTCCTAAGTAGAGGGTGTTTCTTCTTAAACGTTTTAAATATTGTATGTACATGTACGATTAAGCAAAATCGGAAAGGAAGACAATGCTAAAGATCTAGATTGATTCTTCTCTCTGTGTAGTCGTTTCTTCCCAATAATCCGGCCAATATTGCTGCTCCAGTTCTCGAGTCATATGAAGACTAAAGTTTTGTCTTAGCTTTGCAAGGGCTATAAGGTAAACTTAAATACACTTTTTGTAAATTGTGACCTTCCTTTAGACGCTGTATTTGTTTCTTGTGGAAAACGTATTGTCTTTTATGCCTATATTTTGCAGTAGGAATTGAATCGATAGATTCAGCGAAATAGGAAGCATTTTCAAAATCAGCTACTCGTCATGAGAAATTGCGCCGATCGTTGTAATGAATACAGATCTTTGCTGGTCTCACTGAAGCGCTCAAAGTACACCAACATTCCCTTGCACTTCCACATGGGGTATCTTTTTAGCGCCTAATGCACTGTGTTTCTGCTCATCCGTAATTTCCCGTTTCTAGAGGATTTTCCGAAGAATCCAATGAAATACTATCCAAGTTCAACTAGAAGCTTCAGAATTTTTCAACAAATAATTGATTCCTTGTTTCCGGCCCTTGGTTATCGTTGCTTAGTGATATCGAAACCGTTCTTGTCAAAATTTTAAGGTTTTTTTTCCACTTTCTTAAAATAAGGACATAGGCTTAGTTCAACTTTCAATCAAAAATCTTTACTGTGTTTGAACCTGTCATTATTCCCATCATTCCTCCTTTTCTCAGTTTTATTCATACTGTTGAATCTTCATGAAGGAATTTTTCGGCAGTATTCTGCACTGAAATATTAGTTTTATTTGGTCCAAAGAATGTCAAATGGCCGAAGCTACTCTCAGTTTGACCGTTGCAACCTTTTGCTTACTATGACTCGCATTTTAAAAATTCACTTCAATCGACGCAAAACTGGACGTATAATATTTGAACAACGATGTTGCTGTCTACGTTGGTGAACTTGGACTTTGTTGGTCTGCTCTTTTTCTTTTTTACCATTTCAACACTGAATGCTCTATTACTTTCAAATTTAACAAGTCATTACTCTGTTCCGTTCGTAGAACGGATCGTGGAGCGTTTGATAAACGAATTACCATTGATGAGATTGGAACCATGTCCAATAGATTTCTTCCAAACGTGAATCGATTCTTTCTAGTTAGTATAAACGAAGTTTGTCAGTAGAATAATGTTGATCTCGTTCAAGGCGTTATCAGATAGTAGTAGAAGTAACTAAAAACTGTAGTTAACTCTTTAAGTAGTTTTCTCTTCACGGGGAGTTTTCAGTAATTGTTTAATGGAGAGTCTTTCAGCCTCGGACATCTTAAAAGCGCTTATTCACTACTAATCAAATGAAGATTAAAAATGGAGCTGTCGAGGAAAAGAATCGTTAACAATTATTCTCGAAACCAATATCAAAAATCTTGTTCGATTGTTCGGAACTGTCATCATTATCAGTTATTAAATTTCCTCACAAACGGGCTTGTTTTCTTACCTTAGGCTGAAGCTTTTGGTCATATGTTTACATCGGATATTTCCTTAGCAATTCTTTTTCAAATAGCCTTAGTCTTTATCGCCGGCAGTACCACCGCGGCAAGAGCTCTTCCACTTCTCAGCGAAGTTTTCGTTTTTTCTGACGGTTGTACCCCGTCACTTCTAAATTCTACCATTTCTGTTTGTTTAACACTCGCAAGCATACCTTTGCATTTGTGACGTAAAGGCCAAATTGAACATTTTATGTGAGTGTTTTCAAGCAAACTGTCCAGGAACTTTTTCACCCAAATCCACTCCTGCAAACACATAATGAAACAATAACGTAACACTCATCACAAAGCGGTTCCAGCATAATTAACTGTTAAGGAGTATTGTTAAATTTTCTATTACTAAGCAGATCTTCATAATTATCTTTATAAGGTTTTCAAGACAAAATTTTGAGAGGTACCAATCGAATCAAATCATCGTTTCGGTTTTAGTCCGTGTTAGTGCGGCATTTTTTTCTACAGGATCAGTATGAAGCTAAAGCAACGGTACTTCTAGATTAAGCTCTCATTTATCTAGTTGTAAATTACGTTTAGACAACAACAATGAAATTTCAAGCAAAAATGATGATGCATCGTTGTCAAATCTACATTTTATTTCGTTCAGTTTTCAGTGTGTGTACTCGACCTCTAGCGCGATTTTCGTCCGAATGATGCTTGTTTTGTAAATCTTTGTTACCTACGAGCCATAATTTTTCTTTCTATAATAGAAATATATCCCAGAATTAACAATGACTTCAGAGAAGTACATCCTAGAATCAACACTTTACACATCTTTTGAACACACTTTCCATAGTTCCTTTTTACATAAACATATGTGCCTTATTCAACCGAACCCGGAACAAAGTTTGGTTTAGTATTTCATTTTATTTGTCTTTTCAAAGTCTTGCTTCGTGCATGTGAGCAGTCAAAGTGCCAGAGACAATGCTGCTTTCAATAGTTATATATATATATATATAGTTAGCCAACGACGGATCGTAAAGCAGTAACGTAACGTCCTACCTTCCTAAAAATTAGTAAACGGATTGTAAATGAAACAACAACATCTTGTTTTCCTAAAAATAACCTACTTAGACATTTTATTCCTCTTTAATGGAAAGACAGCTCTACAAGAAAAAAGAAATCTGGTGTTCGTCTAGGGTAGAAGAGGTCATATTTGATAACTCAGTAGAAGGAAGAAATGAGTTAAAAATATTTGTGCTACTGTCGCGATTTCTGGAGTTACTATTTTTATGTTAGAAATGAATGCTAGCAAAGATTCATAGGATTTCTTGAAAGAATATTATTTGCCTCTCACTGGCATTACGCGTATGGCAGCTATCCGGAAGAAATTGGTTATTGTTGGTGATGGTGCTTGTGGTTAGTGATTTGCTGTTTCATTTCTTTATTCTTCCATACTACATATATATAACGAAATCGTTTTATCAAAGAAAAAGCTGCAAAATAAGGTCGTGGCGAAGCCTTCATATATTGTCGTTCCTGCTTCAAGCGATTAATTATTTTGATTTTGATAAAGAGAAGGACATTTCGGTTAAAGTTAAGGGTTTTATGGAAAAACAAGCATTTTTTTTCCAGGCAAAACATGCTTGTTGATTGTATTTAGTAAAGATCAATTTCCTGATGTCTATGTGCCAACGGTTTTTGAAAATTATGTTGCGGATATAGAAGTTGATGGCAAGCAGGTAATCTGTTCGGTGTTTTTCCTTCAGGTTTTCATCATAATTTAGTAATAGATCATAAATGATCAGTAACTCATATCCTTAATTATAAATATTTTCTATAGGAAGCTTATTAGTATCTAATCTAAAGTCCCATCTTGATTTTGTGGATTCTTTAAACTCAGTGTGGCAGCTTTGCTTAGAAAGAAGAAAACGAACCATTAAAACGTTTTTCTTTTTTTTTTTTCATTGTTCAATGTCCATATTGAGGTGTTTATCAGATAAAGTCATAATTTTGTTATAATTCTAAACGGAATAAAGTTGTAATTTTAAGCTCTATATTCATTTCACAGATTGAATTATTATTGGAAGACTTACTAGTAAGTGATTATCAATAGTAAAAATATTTGACATCACTTAAATTGTAAATAAAAAAACTTTAAAAATAATGGATGCGGGAAAGAAAGTGCAGTACTTCTTATTTCCATTTATTTTTCTTGTAGGTAGAACTAGCTTTGTGGGATACGGCTGGTCAAGAGGATTATGATCGATTACGCCCACTCAGTTATCCGGATACTGATGTTATTCTAATGTGCTTTAGTATCGATTCGCCTGATTCTCTTGAAAATATTCCCGAAAAGTGGACTCCTGAGGTCAGCTTCAATTTTCATAAATATCCGTTTCACTTGCATGAAACACGAACTTTCACATCAAAATATAAATATAAGTTAGTTTTCTAAGAATCCTCCCCTAATTTTTTGATATTTTGTTTCTTTCTGAACTTTAGGACTCTGCTGGTTCAGTTCGCTGCCTTTTATTCTCTGATAATGAAACTCGTAATAGAAACGAGAAATAAGAATGCTATGCTTTGTTCTTTTTCTGATTAATAAATTCAGGTGCGACATTTTTGTCCAAATGTTCCAATAATTTTGGTTGGTAACAAGAAAGACCTTCGAAACGATCAGCAGACTATTCGTGAATTGGCAAAAATGAAACAGGAACCGGTAAGACCGGAGCAAGGACGTGCTATAGCTGAGCAAATAGGGGCTTTCGCATATTTGGAATGCTCTGCCAAAGCAAAGGATGTAAGTTTAATTGATTTTTTCCATCTTCGAAGAGGGAGATAATGGCATAACATTGAGGATTTGTTTAATAGTTACAAATTCTGAATAATTAAAAATAAGATATCAAAAAATTGGGACACATTCCACAGAATAAATAAAGTCTTAGAGTGGGTCAATTTTTCTTTAATGATTAGGATAGCACTAAGGAAAATTTGGAAAATAAATGTACAAATATTGTACATTTATTAATCTAAAGGAATAATTTTCTGTTGTACCAAATAGTTAAGCAGTTAGTTATCCATTTGTTTGTAAATTGTCTAGAAGCTTTTGAAAAACATATTCACCAGAAAAATACTTTTTCAATTTTAGAAGAACGAACAATTAGGAATACGTGCGAAAACTGTATTAAACTAAAACAAGAGTGGTAGAAGTGGAAGTAGATTTATTAGAATGTATAAATTTTCGATCAAACTCGGATGTAAAAATGGAAATCATGAATTAAAGAAAGCAAAGCACTTTTATTTTAAAACAGTTTTTATTGGAGGCTTCTGTTTAGGGTATCCGCGAAGTATTTGAGAAGGCCACGCAAGCAGCGCTACAGCAAAAGAAGAAGAAAAAGAGCAAGTGTGACATTCTGTGATTTCATAGCAAATCTCAAGCTGCAGAATTTCAGTTTTTTTCTTCACATGTAATATTTTATCTGATAATTTATCTGATTTTTAATCGAGCGCCACATATTATCATTATAGTTGTTTCTAAATTTCCTGTTTAGATTGCATTTTATCCATTTAGTTATTTACTTATGAGTTTGCAGAAATTGGAAGTGGGCGAGAATGTTGAGGACCCTGAAATTTAGTGATTAAAAGGAAACCGAGGTGTTGCTTTTCAGCTTTTGATGCTTAACTACTGTCGGTGCCCTTAAGTAATTCCATTTCTAAATCGTTCATCTATCATTATTAAAAAAGAATAAGGGAGTTGAACTGAAGTATTTTTAATTTTTTACTGTGAAGGTTAATTGTCCCTATTTGACATAGGAGAAAGTTTCACATTCAGTTGCTTAGGAAACGATAAAATAGAAAAGTCACGAACTGTAACATGTTTTTTTTTTGATGCATGCAAGTAGTGTTGGTAACAGTATTGGACATGTTGTGACGGATATACACACCTAAAAATTTTGGTTTGCATAGTCGTAGAATCACGAGAAATTAGTTGTGTACAGTTTTGATCAGTAATTTTCGATCATACTGATAGAGCCTCGTAGGAGTAATCATTTATCGTTTTTCTTTGTTTAGGATGGTTTCAATATATTGAAAAATAGGTATAAACACTAATAAGATGCGGTTTATTGTAGTAACATGCTCGTAGAGGCAGATTGTTAAACATAATAACAGTTATTGTGGTTGGGTGTTTTCTCATATGTTACATTTTTAACTTTTTATTGTAGGTTATTTTACTTACTTGGACTTCAATGTATGGTTAAGTTTGAAAGAATGCACACTGTATTAATTCCATTATTTTCTTATGTGTGTTTCCTTCCCTTCACATATATTCACGTATCAAATATTGCTGTAGTTTAATAAACATTTTATTTCATATAATGCTTGGGACTTGTGTGAAGAGTCCCTAACCTGACAGAAAGGGCGGCTGATTTGTTCATCATTGAGATTAAGGGTTATTAATCTGGATTCGGTCAATTTCTCTTGGAGTTACAGTCCCCATTTTGATTAATTTACGAAGTCCTGATTTGATAAGGAATTCACTCACGAAAGAATCATAAAACGATACAGTTCGTAAGACACACGGCAAGAAACATCCTAAATATTCTTTGAAGGAAAAACCTTCAGTAATATCATTCGAAAAGAACAGGAATGATTAGGTTCGACTTCGGTCAGATTCCCAATATTTATCAGACAGTTACAGATACGATATTTTAAAATGGCCTTAAAATTAACCAGATCAGTCGATAGACGAAACGTTGTTCATTCCACTGACAGTGCTGGTTTGATGATTCGAACTCATAGAAATTAGAAAAAAGTGATTTTAAAACCTCTCTAAGCAAACTCCCACTTTTCCTGATGTCATCTTGTGTGATGCTTTAGTCAAGTTAGATGGAGATGGAAACAGTCTACATGATCTATAATGGACATTCCTATAAAATCTCTTTATACTAATACTTCACAAGAGTAGAGGTGGCATCAAATTGAGAGCCCCAACGATTTCCATCATTTTTAGACCACCTAAATTTCATCATTAAATGTGATGTAATGTCTTCTCGATTTGCTTGAAATCTTCAGATGATTTCTCTGATTCTTTTATACCACTTTAATTGGTTGGGAAGCAAATTAAATCGCACTATACTGAATGCATAATTGATTTTCATTGTCCATAATTTGCATCATAAGTGACACTTCTACAACGACAACTTCCACAATGGAATGAATCATTTACTTCATCAGATGTATTCGTGATCATGAAAGAATATAGGTATAATAGCGCCCCTAGTAAACATTAGGAATTACTGATATATAGTATGTATATTAGTATACATGAGAACAGGAATTCCTATTCTCATTTATACTACGGGCACTATTATAGCGCTTCACTAATACCACTACAATTGTATTTGCAACTACAACTACATAAAAAATCTTCGCTTCATAAAAAATAGTATCCAATGACGGATTACTGTACTGAAAATAAGTGAACCACCTTATATTCACTGTCATTCCGTCGAAAGTGAAGCGCTGCTGGAGTTTTTTAACAAATCTACGTATAGAAACCTAGGAAACGAAACTCTAGCGTTAGACCTGAATTGATACAGGATTGGATTGGAGCAAAAAGGAAGTAAGCGAGGTAGGAAGCATCGAGGACTGGCATTATTGTCGAGACTTTTAAAAAGTGGACATTTTCACCAGATACATTCCAGTCTGGTGGGAATATCCACATATGTATTCTTTTTCTACTGGGATTTCGGAAATTGAAGTTTAACTCGAAAACTCAAATCTCTTTTTTATACCTATTTAATACTGCTAAAACTCGGAGAAAAGAAACTACCACGTAGGGATTTTCAATTTATCTCTAATTGTGTTCATTATAATTACCTTTATATAAAATGAGTAAATGGCAAGCAAAATATGAAACATATATTCAAACTTCAGGCTTAATTGTGGTAATGCATAAGCTGCATAAAACTCGATAGTAGATCCGGAACCTGATATATCCGTAAAAGTAATTCTCACTGGCCACTTATGACTTCTGAGTTCGTATGTAAGTATTATACAGTCCCGAAATTGACTTCAACCAAAAACTTAATCCCCAACTCCCGCCACAGAATGCACGACTTCTACCTCCCGCCAAGAAAACACACATTTGAAGTTGGCTGTTTTTAACGCAGCCACGTTTTAAGACTAGGAGTCGTCGATAGCATTTGGCTGCTTCCTGGTTTTTTTCGTCAGGCATTTTGAGGCATTTTGATTTATTATGGATTTAAAGGGAATATCAAAGTTTATTGTATGACATCCAAACGTACAAAGCAGCAGCGACAGTACACGCAAGTTCCGACAGTCACGAAGAATAATAGCTACCGCGGTAACATTGCTTCCACAACATTGTTTGTGTGCTATTAAATATACATTGCGCAGCTTAAATATCATATACTTAAGTTCTTTTGAAATTAACTAATAAAAGAATGTAAAGCATGGAATATCAGACGAGGCCATTCTTCTAGTGTGAAATTTTAGAACTCGCTAGAATATGGTAAATTGATATCCAAGTGTCTGGTCGCCAAAAGTTTGGACCGTGAAATTTATGAATAAGTAGTACCCGTTCGTATCGATAATAAACGTATGTAAAGCTGGAAGTTCTGCTGATACTTCCTTCTGTATTTTCCGCGTTATGATCTTTAGCTATTCCAGATCGACATCATGAAGAAGAATGCTTAAAACTGTTTGAATCGTGCAAAAAAGGTGACTTGTCGGTCTTACTACAATTGCTTAAACCTGAAACAGTAAATCAGGTACATTAGTTGTTCTTGTTTGTACTAGTGACCCTAAAGTGCTTACAGTAATAGCAGTAATAGAAATGGTTCGGCGCTTAAAGTGATGCATGTATGAAGTAGTTTTGTTACATATTGATTTTTTTTGGATGAAATAATAGAGCGCCTGGAAAAGCAATCATAAAATTACCAGAGATGCATTATTCCTTAGCTAGCAGTAAGAGATCATTTCAATTCTGTTTGGTAAACTCACAGCATGAAAATCAAACACGTGGAAAATAAATCTTTTGTGGCAAGATAGTTATTGTTTTGTTTTCCGCTATTTAGATATAATCAAAAACGTTTTTAAGGTTAATGTAACTTTTGAAATTTCCCATCTTTTCTGTGACCTGTTTTTCTCAGCCTGATCTGAACAACCGCAACTCATCGCCGTTACATTATGCAGCCGGTTTCGGGAAGGTAGACTGTGTTCGAGCTTTACTTACAGCTGGTGCAAACATAAGCCAGGCCGATGATAGTGGTTTGGTTCCATTACATAATGCATCCTCATTTGGCCATATTGAAGTGGTGAAAGTTTTGCTAGAAAATGGTGCTGACACAAATGTTAGCGATCATTGGGGCTTTACACCACTTCATGAAGCAGCTACATGGGGAAGAGTATGTTTCCTTAATAAATTGTAGAGTAGAACTATTCAGGTAGTATTATGTATTAATGTTTAATATCAAATAATATATTGAAGTATAATATCAGTTAATATTACATATATGTGAGGCAGTGTTCTATTAAAGTTTAATATTTTTTCTTATTAATAAGCGTTAAATATAGTACAACATTTCATCAATTTTACATTCCAACTCCTTTTCTTTTCTGGAAAAAATTGGAACACTGTGCAGTTTTTTTTTTTTTGTGATAAGGTATAGCGAAGATAAACAACTTCGAAAATCATTATCAGGCTGATGTTTGCGTCCTTCTGCTGCAACATGGTGCTTCAGCGCGGAGCGAGAATTCAGATGGTAAGACACCGCAAGATTTAGCGGATGGCGATGCTAAAGCAGTTTTTACAGGTCAGATATTGTAATTTGCTGCAGTTATGTTGAAGAAACTTGTAGATTTAATAAATATAAAGATGGGAAGATTTGGAAGTAGGCTTGTTTCTATTACTTGCAGGTGACTATAGAAAAGACGAGTTATTAGAAGCAGCAAAGAATGGAGATGAGGAAAGCTTGCTATCTTGTTTAACGCCCTTCAGTATTAACTGTCATGCAGTTACTGGTAGAAAGGTTAGAGCTGATTATTAATGAAGAAATAACTGCAAAGAAACTGACTGAAGATTCATTGGTGTTTTCTTGGAAATATACAATTTAGAATCTAAGTTTTTTTGAAATTTAATAGAATCTCGTCCAAAATCTCAAAATTTTAGTTTAAAATTGAAATTTATTTTTTATTGCAAAATCAAATTTAATTATTGCAAAATCATTTACCGAGGTATTGCATTTCTTACAGTCAACACCGTTGCACTTGGCTTGCGGTTATAATCGAGTTAAAACAGTTAAAATCTTGCTGGAAAAGGGTGCCGATGTTCAGGCTGTAGATATTGGGTATGCTATGTTTAAGAAGTATATAAAATTCCCTGTTTGTGCGTCTTAACAATACGCTACTTATGAAACTTTTTAAGGTTTTGATTTGGTATTATAAGTTCATTATTATTAAATAGTACTCCATTTTTCCTTCAGAAATTTATATCTTTTCGAATTTTTATAAAGTTTATATTTATTTTAGAGGATTAGTACCACTCCATAATGCGTCTTCATTTGGACATTTGGAAGTGGTCAGTTTATTGCTGGAAGCAGGTGCTGATTCACAGGCTGAAGATTTGTGGAATTTCACACCGCTTCATGAATCTGCAAGCAAAGGACGTCTAGAGGTTTGTTTATGCTTAAATCCTAGACATAACAAATATTGTATAGTTGCTCCTTCGAATTTTCCGAACTTTAGTTTTTCAAATTGTCCGAGTTTTTTTTTTTTCTTTTTTTTTTTAAAAATTCAAATTTCGATCATTCCAAGGTGGTGAGATTATTGGCAGCTAGTGGAGCTGATCCAGCACGTAAAACTGGCAATGCAAAGGCACCTATCGAATATATAACTGATGAGGATGTTAAAAAAGATATACTTCATGAATATACTGGTTATAAAATTTATGCGGCAGCACAAATTGGTGATATTCTTATGGTTTGTAAATTTTTAATCATGTGAAAAAATGCTTCTTGAAATTATCGTGACGAATTGTAGAGATAAGGAGATTTTAAATGTTAAAGTCCTACTGTAAGAAAAATTTTTTCGGTCATAACCATTGGGCTTTGTAGTTTCGGGTAGTATATGGTTTATTAAAATTGATTTTTTAATTTGCACACAAGTTGGTTTATTTTAGTTAAAGAGCCTACTAGCCGAACGAGATCCCAATTATGTGCATCCTTGTCTGAAAGAGACTCCACTACATGCAGTTGCAGGCTCAGCTCATCAGAGAAGAAAAGTAATTGCTGAAATACTTTTGAAAAATGGTTGTCCTACGGATGTCCTGAACAAAGAGTAAGTTTTAGGTAAAGGATTCTTTTTATTGGTAGGATACTATGTGTTAGCTAACCTTTTAAATTGTTTTGGATTTTTCTTTCAAGCACACATTGGTAAAGTAAGGCTGCTCATATAACTATTATCGAGATATAAATAATTGAGTATTTAACTTTCACTTTTTTAACTTTCAGCGGTTTTTCTGCGCTGCATATTGCAACAAAACTGTGCTCATACGATGTATTGGAAGTACTGATAAGTCATGGTGTTAATATTAGTGAACCAAGTAGCCGTGGTAAGACAGCACTCCATATTGCAGCCGAAAAAGGGGATTTTGATTTGTGCAAGTGAGATATTTGCCACATTTTTTATTTTTCTATAAAAACTTATGAAACTAAAACTTCTCTTATATATTAGTCTACTTTCTTATACTAAATATCTGAAGCCATTAATTTGAAACAGTAACGGCAAAAACGACGTATTCATATTTACTTTTCCCTATTCCCCAGGAATCCAGCGGGTTTTTTGCACCCAAATAAGTGATTGCTGTAATGCAAATTTTTAGTGAAGTGATAGACATTTATTTCAGACAACTGCTAAACTATGGCTTACCAACTGACCTGAAAGATAATAAACAAAAAACGGCAGCTGATGTTGCAGGAAATATTGAAATTAGAGACTTTATCAATTGTTGGAGCCAAGAAAAAATAAACGTCATACAAAAACGCTGCAGAGTAATGAAGCATCTAATTTTATCTGATATTTATGCGAACTTCAGGAAAAAAAATCTATGCTGAAAGGCCTGATTTCCATTTTTTGTTGCCTTTTTGTTTTCATCTTAATTAATTAATCGAGTTATTTTCTAGTTTGACTTCGTTCACTGGTTTATTTCTTTTTTTTTTTGTAGGAACACATTAGAAAAAGGATTGGCTTTATCGTTCATTTTTTTCTGTCCCTGATACTTGTTTCAGTTGTTTCTAGTCGTAGATGGTTAATTATACAATTAATCATAATTGCATCATACTTTCATTAGTCGCTGATTCAGATTCTCTGCTTTTTCTTAAAACTACGATAATATTAAGATTGTTATGCATTATGTGATCAGTATAATTCAGCTATAGACGGTATAATTCGTCATCGACAAACCAAATTAGAAGGATGAAGCTTGTTTTAATTATTCCTAAATATTTTTTTTAAAAGGGGAACAAAGGTGTAAAATGTGATAAGCAAAGAGGAGGCTACAAATATTGTCACGAAAGCCGAAAGCGTGGTAGTGGTTCTGGAACTAATACACTATCAAATAAAATTGAAACACCGAAAGTATACCACAATGTCTTACAACGAGAAGCACAAGCGAGATATTCAGAAGATCTACTTCTACTGGATGCTGCAAGATGCGGTGATCTTTGTACAATAAAGGTAAGATATATTTTCTGATCTGTCGTAGATGGTTAATGTGCTCTATTATACCTTTTTATTTGGCTAGTTGTTATTTATTGTGTGTTTTCTGATTGGTGAGACGAGATCAAAATCATGCAAATTTGTCCTCTTTTTTGAACTGACAATTAAAATGATTATTTGTTTGCATCATTGTTTTCATAAGAATTATACATTTTAAGATGATAAATCTCATTTTAGATTTCATATGAATGTAACACCTTTAAATTTCTAGAAATGTTTCAGTTCGTTATATTTTAGGATGTTAAGTTCGAATATATTAGTCTCATAGAAATTTTACAGCGCATAATTGGAAGCTGTGGAACGAAAATTATCAACTGTAAAGATTTTGATGGTCGTGAATCAACACCCTTACATTTTGCTGCTGGATATAATCGAGTAGAAGTACTGAAGTATTTGTTGAGAAAGGGTGCTAATGTTGAAGCAAGAGACACAGGGTTTGGGATTCTGATTTGGTTTCTATACATTGGATTTTCTTTCTGTTAATTTATTAGCTATTTAATCGAACTACTAAATATTGATTACCATCCAGTGTCGATTATTTTTGTAAACCAACACAGCTAAAAGAAAAGATTTTCAAAGTTTCCTACTCTTCATTATTCTGCGTTTCAGTTGGTTGGTTCCGTTGCATAATGCATGCGCATACGGTCACTTGGCTGTTGCAGAATTACTTGTAAAGGTGAATTTCTGGTATTGACTAACTTTTTTGAAAGTCGCATGTTATATTAAACTCGTACTTGTTTTATTTTGTACGTTGGAGTTCTTGTCACTGTCCAAATGGCAGTCGTTAAAATAGAGTAACAAAATGACCTTTACTTCTTATATTTGTATTTTATGAAGTGATAATCATAATTTTTACATATGTAAGGTTTTAAGAACATATATGTAGCATATCAGTTTGAACTTATTTCTATACTAGAGTTGTTATACAAGGGTTGCGTATGTTCTTTTTTTTTTTTTTTGTTAAAGTCTAGTTATTATAATTTTAGCACGGTGCTAATCTAAATGCTACCGATAAATGGGGATATACTCCTTTACACGAAGCTGCTTTGAAGGGGAAATTTGACGTCTGTAAATTTCTTCTTATTAGTGGTGCTAACCCGAAGCACAAAGGGCGCGATGGCAAGACTCCATTGGATGTTGTCAGAGAAGGTGTTATCCGGAAATTCTCATAAATAATTTTCCGAACTTCTTACATTTAAAGTAGGAAGCAGTTTTTGCAGATATATGAAAACCTTCGAATATCCTCATCCCTAATGTCAATTTGCAGCTTATTTGCATATTTAGGAGCAGAAGATGTATATAATCTGCTGCGTGGCGACACAGCGGTGCTTGAGGCAGCCAAAGATGGTGATATTGAAAAAATTCGGAAAATCGTTATCCCAGCAACTGTGAATTGTCGAGATGTTCAGGGACGTTTTTCAACACCCCTGCATTTGGCCGGTAAATTTTTTCATAAAAGTTTTTAGATTTGGTCCCGGTTAGCTTTTTGTATGACTCATATTTCAAGTTGATTATGATTGGATTAAATTTGTATTACAACACAAACACACAAAAAAAACTGTACATATCCTTAAGTCTCAAAAGAGATGTAAGATTGCGGCAACTTTCTCGTATTATTTTTGCAGAGTGAATTTTGAAAACTTGAAAAAGCATGTTTTTTTTTGATGTTTGTTTTTTTTTGAATTTCTCTGTTAGCTGCAATACCTAAGATATTTTATATCGTTTTCTAAATCCTAAAACCTGTCTTTTGCAAATAATTTTATTTGGTAAAAATTATAGCTTCTCAAACATTGGTTTGCTTCAGCTGGCTATAATAATCTGGAAGTTGCGCGATTTTTGCTTGAAAGTGGTGCAGAAGTTAATTTGAAAGATAAGGGTGGCCTGATACCGTTGCACAATGCGAGCAGTTTTGGACATCTGGAAATTGCCGCTTTGTTAATTGAATGTGGAGCCGAAGTGAATCATCCAGATAAATGGGGATATACTCCTCTGCATGAAGCAGCTCAGAAAGTAATGCTGTTCGAAAGATTTTCTAGTATCTCTATATTGGCTTTTTTCAGAATGTTATGGAATTATTGGTCTGCTTATTATGATCCACTGAAATTATCGTGCATGAGAAATCATTGGACAGAAGAGAATCAATGGTGATATGTGTTACAAGATTCAGTCATTTTAGGGTCGTACCCAAATTTGTTCACTACTTCTAAATAATGGTGCCGATGTTACACTGAAAAATAACGAAGGTTTTACTGCACTGGATATTACTGTTACGGAAGACACAAAAGAATTATTAATGGTAGTCATTCTTATATTTTTTAAACCTATATTCGGTTCAGTAGCAGCTTGTTGAAAAATTGACATTATTATTGACTTTCCATATTATCTGAAGAACTGTTCTGTTCAGAGTGCAATCCCGATTGATCTGAGAGAATTACCAGCTCTTCATGTTGTGCGTAAGACAAGTGGATCAGCTGTTGATTTACCAATTTCATCTTTTGTGCGAGAGATTACGGCTAATGCTATTGTTGACATGCAATCAGTCAATTGTTCGAGACAAGAAACAAATTTAGGGGATGAAAAAGTAATGTTTTCTAAACAAAAAAAAGTAACAGTTTCAAAATTTTTGGTTGAAGATTTCGTTTCATGGTTTGATGTGAAAAAAATATTTTTAATATGCTGCATTTTAATATCCATGGTTTAGGTTCAAAGATGTTTCATTTCTTCTTTTTGACTAAATCAGTTGTTTGGTTAGACCATAATAGGCTTGGGAATTTTGAAATTAACAAGCATTGTGATATTAAATAATGCATACGGAAAATTTTCGCTGCGTTCGTTTTTACATTGTTTTTTAGATTTTCTTGAGTGGTTTAATATAATATTCTACTTCCAGGGAGGTAATGAATATGAAATAAAGTTTTCTATGGAAGACTATTTACGATCGATTGGTCTTAGTTCGCTGTCGAATTTATTTGCTAAGGAAAAAATTACATTAGATGTTTTGGCCATTATGACACATGATGATTTGAAAGCGATCGGAATTGATGCTTTCGGGACCCGATTTCGATTGCTTAAGAACATTGGGAAATGTATAAGGAAAAGTGAGGATAATGCATTTGAATTAGAATGAATGATCAAATATAAACCACTTTTTTCTCTCACTTGGTTACTTTTAATTCACCTTATGATATGAGGCTTGGGGATGATTATTATTACATATGTGAAAATAGTTCAGGATGTAATGGATAGCTCGTGGTATAATTTAAAAACTGATATATTTTCTTGTTTTCTGCAATCTGCCAGCTATGTTATTATGTCAGATTTTTTAACAGAGTATTTGGAGAACTGAAGCAGAGATTGAGATAGTCGTAGTGATTTGAAATATCCCGATCTTAAATATCCCGTTAACATTTGTTTCACTTTAACTTTACGTTAATTTATTAACCATTTCCGTTAATTATCTCATCTAGTAGGAATTTCGTTTGTTACATAATTCCTAAAACATGTATTTAGGTAACGAAAGTAGGAATTCGCCGAGTAATATTCAGGTACCAGTATCAATAGGCACAGTGTTGGTACAAATTGAGTGTTCAAATGAAGTATTCCAACAAATCGAAAAAGGGTTGAATTCTACAATTGTTTCACACCGAGATCTTGGCTTGGGTGGAATGTACACCAAGTTTGAAGTGCTTGATATACAGAAGATTCTTAACAAAAAAATTTATGAAAGGTGATAAGTTTTTATCATTATGAAACGCAGGCATTAAAGGACTTCCAGAATAAATTAATGAAGATTAAGCGATACGTGGAGATGTTCGGTAGTAATGATTTATAAAGTCGGTTCGGAATAGCTAAATAAATAATTAAAAATTATTGAATGCAAATTTGTAAAGTCTAGTTTTTTAAAGTAGTCGGTTTCTCGAGTTAGCTGTAATCTTCAATATGATGTTCTTTACAAAGGTATATAAGACGTCGTGGAGATATTGCGGAAGAAAATTGTGGTGAGCATAATGAAAAACTTTTGTATCATGGATCACCGTTTGTACATTCCATTGTACAGAAAGGTTTCGATGAGAGGTATTCATATATGGGTGGTATGTTTGGTGCTGGTGAGTTAATTAGGACTTGTCTAAATTTGAAGAGCTAATGAATGAGAGATTTTTAACTTGAAGAGTTAATGAATATAAAAACAAGCTTTATCTAATCATAATCAATTTAAAATATGAAACATATAAAAAGCTAATGGGATGTATTGTTTTATATTTGGTTTGATATGACAGGCAGTGGATGCAGTCTTCACCATGGTCGTTCTTTTGATGTTTGTGTACTACACAAAAACTTTTATAGGTATTTATTTTGCGGAACATTCGAGCAAAAGTAATCAGTATGTATTTGGTATGGCAGGCAGTGGATGCAGTCTTCACCGTGATCGTTCTTGTTATATCTGTGTACGACATTTATTACTTTGTCGAGTGACGTTAGGAAGATGTTTTGTACAGGTTAGTTTGTTCTTTATTTGCTAATTTTTGACCGAAATAAGCTCACTAAACAGTAAGCATACATTGTTCTAGTATACATTGAATTAGGTAGTAACAGTTGCTTTATTTTATCCTTATTGTTTAACAGTATTTTTTATGTTCTTCATCCAGATGGTTTGAAATATCTCTCTTTATAGAGTTCCTGTAACAAAATGGCACATTCACCACCTGGTCATCATTCAGTGATGGGACAACCGCGTGTAGGTGGTTTAAATTATCCGGAATATGTCATATATAGAGGAGAGCAAGTGAGTAATTTTTTTATAATTTGTAAGTTAAATTTTGTTAGTTAGTATTCGTCTCAGAAGATATCGTAATTTAGATATCGAATATTTAAGAAGAATGGCTTATGAGAATAGACTTTGAATTTTAGGAATGAGATCAAATTTTTTTCTTTCAAATTGGGAAGGTACTGTTGAATTTTTTGAATGGTATTTTCAAAAATACTACTTACTAATGAAAATCAATATCTAAATAATCGCTTTAATATAGTGCTTTGACGAATTTGACAAACTGTAAAATTAGGTCTGTTATCACTTTTTGGAAAAGGGAACATTTTTTGCAGGCCTATCCAGAATATATGATTGTTTATCGAATAGTTAACGACGATTTGAGACCTGCTTTTTAATGGTTGTCCCATTTTTCTTCATTTTAATTACTTTCAGTTGCTTCTTTATGAAACTGATTTTCACTCCAAACAAGATTCAAATCTGGTGTGCAAAACAAGTACCCAAAGTGATAGGAATGTTTCCCAAAGTTTAAAGCATTTCTAAGGATGTTTAAAAAAATGGTTAAATAGGTACTTTTTAAGCATAACAACACTGCAAATTTGGTTACTTGATAAAAGGATGTGGAAATTTTTTCGAAGAAGAAAAATCCAGTATTTTTTCAACTATTATGAACGAACTTATTATCGATTAGCACGTTATGCTACTGTTTTGCCGAAGTTAAAAAATTGAAACTCGTTTTATGTAATCAAAGAACATCACGTTTAGTGCTGTATTTGGGAAATTGTTCGGAACTTTCGGTTTTAAAGATAGATTTTTTCTTGTGAAATCTGCTGAAAAAGTTTTCAACTTCCTTGAAATTGAGAAATGTTTTAGAAATGGGTGGGACTTATTTAAAAATAGGGTTCAACATTTCTGTTTGATTTTCGAAATTTTATATTCTTTTTCTTTTATTAACAGATATGAGGGTCAAATTTATCTTGTCAAAAAAAATTTATGGTCATTCATTAACCGTCCTATTTTTTTCCATTTATACTTCACGTAGCCTTTGTGATGTCTTAGTCTAATAAAACAGTGTCAGTTAGATCACATTATCCTCAAGGTTATGTAATTTGATCTCTCTGACACTGTTCTGTTAGGATAGGAAAGGGAATAGTGAATGAATTGTTGTAAGTCGAGCAGAATTGCTGGCTTTGGTAAATGTGTTTATAGGAGTTCACTTTACGATAATCTAAAAATGGTTTTTCCCGATGAAATTATTGCTTTTGCTTCGCCATACTTTTGTATTTTGGTATTCATTTCCGGTTAATTTATATTTTTTTCAATTTCGTGCTATTTTTTTTTATCACATGTTGTATTGATCAGCTGAGCTTCTAGCGTCACAGTTAAAGTGCTAATATGATATTTTGATTATATACGTCAGATCAGCAAAACTGCCTGATCTATCTGACTTGTCTGCCTACCTGATTTCTTTTTCCTAAACATTTCAAAAGAATTTTTGAATTATGTTTCACACTTATTTTAGGGAATTAAAATTTTTGTGCTTTTGGAATTTCAGTTATAGAAAAGTGATTCATACAATATAATTTTTGGTCAAAAAGTTTTATCAATCTTGTATTTTTGTGATATTTGCCTTCTTTTCTTCCCGTTGTTCGTTTGTTGCTTACATTCTATTTAATTTTAGCCGTGTTCTCAACTGTAAAAGCTGATAGCTAATGCAATATTCCCGTTGTCTGCTTTATGCTTTTGTCCTGTCCTCTTTCGCACTTCCTTGCTCACGATTAATCGCTTTCTATATAGTATCGGGTTTAACAGTTTGAAAGTTTATGCATTCTTGCTTACAAACTGAGGTTAAACGTGTGATGTGATAACTTTTCGTTTTGAAATCAAAGAACTGTGTTATATCTATATGTAGAAAGTTTTGCAAACTAATTCTAGAATGCTTCGTTTGATGTCCGGAAGGTCTCACTTTAAAAAAAAAATCATTTTGGAAAAGTGACAAATCATATGACCAAAGGTCCTCGGAACTCAAGCGAATGTAGCATTACTTTTGCAACGAAATGAGCATGTAAACTGGTACAGATATTTCATGGAACTTTTTTTTATGAGCGAAATTTTTGAGACATCAATATCTGTTTCTTCCATTGCTGTTCGTGCAAGATTTTTTTGCAAATTTTCAATATCAGCAGAAAACGTAGTTGGGAATTAATTGTTAACATGACTTCATTTCTTGTCAGTGAGACGGGCCATGGAATGTAGATCGAGACTGTTCAGTTTAATGGAAGATTAAATGTGGGGGATTAAATGTTACATTCGATTCACTTCTTGTGTTTGTAGAGATCACGGCATGCATATAAAATATGTGAGTAACACAAGGGTTTGATTAACTTCAAAATTAGTGATTTGATGGTTTTTACCGTTCTACTATATGGATTCCTTGTTTATCATATCATACTCATATGTGTATTTGTACCAGTCAGGTTTCCGAAGTCAGATGATGTAGGTGTACGTATAGACTGTGTTGGAGGGCTGTATTGGAAAAAAAAGAAAGCTCAGATTCATACCTACAGATCCCCTTGATAATCACTGTTTGAAATACCAGAACTAGTAATTTGTCGAGTATCACTGGATCAAGGGTAGATAGAGAAATGTTTTAAAGAATGTTTTAGTCTTGAAATATATCGAAAAAGAAATTAGATTTTTCAATCTTGCTTTAAATGAGATAATAGGAATTTGTTAAGGATAGAATTCTCTGCTTATATTTCTTTTATCATCGGTCATCCACACTGCTGAAGATAGTATATTTTGCTTTGTAATTAAGCCATTTAAAATAATTAAACCATTTATTCAGCAGTGAGCGACAATATATTGAGCTTTTTATCAAGTGTGACAAATGATTTGAACTTCATTGTCTTTGATTAGATTCCCAAAACTCCGTATCTTTATTGTACAGCGGACTTATTGTAAATTGTTTAGGAGTGTTTATGACAGTTTCGAAGAGTTTATTGTTTGAAGAACTTTTCTTTTAAACGGAGTAGTTTCGATTCTTATGAAATCATCAAGTAACTCTTTGCAATGATGGTACAAACAAAGAACTGCCATGCCTTGAGTGCACAGATCGATCGAGAATGAAGCGACCATCATAAAACAACACGACGATAGGAATATGAAGAAGTGCAGTGCAGTGACCTTTCCTTCTTACGGCACATTCGGATATTCGAATGTCATATGGGAGGGAAAGTCGGTCACTCGATCCCATACAATTCTCTCTTGCGCTGTAGTTGCTTTGTTGTTCACATGTGGAAGGTGGCAATTGTGTACGGTTTTGAAAATGTTGGACACCTTACAACTTCCGTGTTCCTTCCTAACAAACTTCTACCTCATTATCTCCTTTAATATCAAAACTTCCATTTCTTTCTCAACATTTTAAAGTGACTACATAGTCGTTTAGAAACGCGCAAAAGTTACTTCGGACGGCATCGATCATATCCCAGTGTCAAAAAAGTCCGAACTTTTTTCGTTCAGTTCGTTCCCGCTTCATCACCTCACCTAGCATCAAGACACACTTTCGTATTTTCCTTCCTTTTAATGAAGATGCAACAACAAGGATGTGTCTTGTAGAGAAGACTCGCATACTGTATTGGTGTCTCGTGAGGTTTAGGTTTTGTCCAGTGAACCAGGAATCATTGAATTAAAGGTTTGGTGAAAGTCTTTCAGCACTTCTTTACTCCGATAGTTCCCTGACTGCAGTTGAGATTGTTCGGTCGATGTGCAAATATGACTTTCTTTTCTTGATATTTGTCTGTTCGTGATACACGAAATGATTTATTAGAAGTCAAGATTACCACTGTAGATGAAATACTAATAACATATATTTTAGCATCAAGTAGAAAGCTCTAGGATTTAGATGTCCACGGAACATCGAAAACGAATCATCAAAACTTCTACTGATCCTGACAATGAAGTGTTTCGGAAAACTCGAAATATTGATAATACCAGTTCTTCCAGATGCTCAAAAGCTGAGGTGAGCTATTATTTTATAAAAAATTGGTGTGATATTTAGATGCTTTGAGAAAATAATTGGCAGTAACCTTCGAGGTCAAACATCTTGATTGCACTGCGTGTGGTTGATATTTCGATGATTGCACTGCGTGTGGTTGATATTTCGGTATTGAAATAACTGAGATTAGTTATCTCGGTGAATTAAAAAATTGCACTCTCTGAAGTAGCCTGGAATATTTAGAGGTACGGCACGGTTGAGTCACCAAACAGATTGGCGTTAATAAAACCAGCACCGTATAGTGACGATCCAGAAGTCATTGCGCAACGAGCATGTATTGATTA
The DNA here is from genome assembly GCA_005281725.1 of Wuchereria bancrofti. Lineage (NCBI taxonomy): Eukaryota > Metazoa > Nematoda > Chromadorea > Rhabditida > Onchocercidae > Wuchereria > Wuchereria bancrofti. Next base: position 15,710,170 of record SSBO01000012.1, on the reverse strand, counting down.
TTCGCAAAAAATAACCCTTGAAATGGCGAGAAGCGGCAAAGGTAAATGAGCAGCAGAATAGAAATTAAATTACAATTGATTTAATTCCATTCATGGTTTCAAATTTTAGAAGCGGAAGAAAAAACAAAAAGTATGCAGAACTTCAAATTGCCTATTTAAAGTCATTGCGCTGAAATTGCCTAATTTCTTCTATGTTTTCATTATGAGTTTATCAAAATTTCATCTTTTTTTTTTGAAGTCCGCGGAGATTATGATAGAATTTTTCAGCTGGGCGCCCCGTGCGTGTTTTTGCTGATGGTGTCTATGATCTCTTCCATTATGGTCATGCCAATCAACTACTACAAGCAAAATGTGCTTTTCCAAATGTATATCTTATTGTTGGAGGTATGGTGCTGTTCTGGTTTTTTAGGCATTCTGGCTTTTCTTTTTTGTAATCTTCATTTTCATCTATATCAGTTCCTTTAATTTATTGCTGATATTTAGTATGTGGCGATGCGGAAACTCTTAAATATAAAGGCCGTACAGTAACATCTGAAAATGAGAGATATGAAGGTGTACGCCATTGCCGTTACGTTGATGAAGTCTACAGAAATGCTCCATGGTTTTGCACTGTAGAGTTTCTAAAAAACCTGAAGGTATTCGTCTTGTAACATTTTACGAGTGATACAACCTAAACAGCATTTGAAAACTTTTTTTTTACTTTGACTACTTCAATTGCTCCATAAACCTTTTTTAATATATTCTGCATTTTGTAACCTGACTTTGTGACTTTCAAAGTTGTACTTAGCATTTAAGGGTATAGTAGTTAATAACCTATCTATTTTGCTTACTTGACTATCATTTTCTACCGTAAATTGTATTAGTGGTTAGTTTTTCTTACGGCTTTAATCTCACCTCATTCATTCTATTTCGTTGAATGACTTTTTATATTTTAGGTTGACTTTATAGCGCACGATGCGATACCATATGTTGCGCCTGGCGATGCAGATCTTTACGAGAAATTTCGGCGAGAAGGTATGTTTATTGAGACGCAACGGACGGAAGGCGTTTCAACTAGTGATGTTGTATGCCGAATAATCCGTGATTATGACAATTATGTGCGCCGTAATTTGCAACGTGGTTATTCAGCTAAGGATCTCAATGTTGGATTTCTTGCTGTAAGTTGTGATAACTGCATCACTTTAAATAATTATTCTATGACTCTGTACTAATATCTTTTTTGACTTATTTCTAACTTCTCTCGGTCATTTAACATCGAATGGGTGTTACAGGCTAGACGTTATCAGCTGCAGAATCAGGTTGATCAACTGAAGCAAAAAAGTTTGGAAGTTATAAAGACATGGCGTAACAGAAAGGATGACTTTATTCGTGGTTTCTTGGAAACATTACAAAAAGATGGCGGAATTGGTTTTAATGTGTGTTTGCTTCTTTTTTTTTTTGATAAATGGTAACCATTTAGGTGAGAACAATATTTTTTAAAAAAAAAATAGCGGCACCAGGCTTCTGTGAAAAATGAAATGAGCGAAGTCTCATGCTTCGTCTCTAAAAATAAGTGATTCTGGCAGTTCTGGAAACACAAAATTGTTTTGATATTAGGTAGAAATACCAAATAGTAAAGAATAATTCCATGCATTATGGGAGCTGTTCGCACACAAATCTTTTTCTTTCTAGATAAATTTCTTAAAAAAAACATTTCTCAGGCAATGACTGCATAAACTTTGATTAGCATTTGTCAAAAATGATTTTTTGCGCTGGATATATTTTTTAATTGCTGTAAAATTGATTCATTTCGTATGCTTTTTAATAAATTGCAGATCGTTGGTAGTAGGTTGAGAACACTTGTTTCACGTAGCCCGTCTCCATTGGAGTATGAAGAGCAAGCGGAAGAGGACACTGTGGATGCAGCTTCGTGCTGTGAAACGTCTTCAACAACTAGTTTTGCAAGTGCCAAGAACGAAGCGTACTAAAGAAATATGCAATCTGAATACTTAGTTGTCTATGAAGTGCCATTTTTTATTTAAATCCCCACATTTTATTTTCAGGTTATTGCCTTATAATTATTCTACTTGTTCTTGCCTATTTCACTAAGACATTAATGCAGTATTTTTTTATAGTGTGTTACCGTACATTACTTATTTTACGTGGGAGTTTAAAAAATTTTGTTTAAACAAATGTGAAAATAGTCAGCACTTACCAATCTTTGCAAAATTGGGCGCCTTAATTCTTGAAAAAGAAAGAGACTTACATTTACGGAAAATATTTAATATTTCGTAATTCTTATTTATCTATTACTAAGCTTAAAATGTGAATTATTTTACTTGCGAAAGGTCCTTCACATTTACTTTCTTTTATTCCAAAAGACTCCCACTTTGCTTTGTTCACATTAGAGATGAGATTGAAACTTCATCAACGCTTTGTAGTCCGAAATCCTTTTCAAGATGCTAAATTTTTTGCTTTTGTTACTTTAGAAATTCTAAATTGGCTGTTGGAACAGTATAGGACTAATTCTGACCTACTGAACTTTGTAAATTGCTAATTATGTTTAGGGAAAGCATATGTTATACTCTCCACATTTTATATTATGCTGAATATTATCTCTTCGAGCTTAATTCACAGCAGTGTTTGAATGAAACTTTATAGGTTTGAGTAAGTTATAACCCAATAAGTATAACTGTGTTTGTCTTGATCGATTCTTTTTCAATACCGATTCCTTTTGTCAACCGATTGATGTTACAATGTGATAGAGATTCTTTCTGGATTCTGTCTATGTCTTGATCGATTCTCTTTCAATACCGATTCCTTTTGTCAACCGATTGATGTTACAATGTGATAGAGATTCTTTCTGGATTCTGTCTACATATATTTTAAAGCTTCACTTTATTTTCTTATAGCCTCATGGCATCAAAATTTTACAATTTATGGGATTTCTTGTTATATTAATCTTTGGCATCAAAATTTTACAATTTATGGGATTTCTTGTTATATTAATCTTTGTTATTTTGAGTGGAGAACTATATTCATCAGTGAAAAAGTTAAGATATCTTCATAAATTTGAAATGATATCTTGCGATTCCGAATTTCTAGGCTAAAGTTTCACTGAAGATGAATTATTACGAAAGCTTGCTGCGACGAAATCAGCTGCTGGTAAAAATTGAATTTTGAGGGAAAATCTAAGTGTTAAATTTGAACATTGCTTTGTCATTACATCATAATTTACTGACTAACACTCCACATAATTCTTCATATCTTTTCCATTGGTCTTTCCGTAAGATTTGTTTGTTAATATAATTTTGTCTTGATTCCAGTCAAGTTCTGGAAAGTTGTTTTGGTGGAGGGTGACTTCTGTTAACAGTTATTTACAGTAATTTAAAGTAGAATATTAATGTAAGGGAGTTAAAATTGTTTTTAGATGTGGAGTTAATTTTTTAAAGGAGTATATGATGTACGAAGTATAATATGAATAATATGTTTGAGCAAATCACCTCCAAGGGAATTGATTTACATTTGAAACACTAACCTTGGCATTCGATTTGTTGTACCAGGTCACTTTTTGTATATTTATGCTTTACACATACAGTTTATGCAAATCTGATTTTTTTGGTTTGTTCTATGAGAATTAAATTGATAAAACTTTTATACACTTAGTGCTATTCACATTTTATGGAGATAACTTTCAATCCTCTAGCCATGAATGGTTTTTGCCATTACTGTACATATTTTTCCCGAAATATGTTCTCATTATCTCTCTGAATTTCAATTCTAGTAATTCAGATTTTACTGTTGTTATTTCTTACAATGCGTGAGTGCTTCCTAATCATCTAGTCGCGAATATGCAATGATTGTTTTCTCTAAGCGGATTCTCGCTTATCAAATTCCAGTAGTTGTGGAATTTGGGTTCCATTCTTAATAAGCAAAGGAAACGGGCAGCGGTGATCGGGATCGCTGCACTGACATTACTTCAATCGTTAGACGTATAAATTAAAGATTTAAGTTAAAGTTTCTTTAAAGTTTTTGAATTTTTTCTAAATTTTTCTGAGGCGAAGCAAGGTTATTCCGTTTTAAAAGTTATTCTGTGGTGTGATGTTTACATTTTTCGAAGATTCTTTGATGAGATTTCATTTCATACCACTGCATGTTTGTTGTCATTGATTCTTAGTTGATTTATTGGATCTTTTCCCAATCGATCTTCATGAATTGTATAATATTTCGAAACTTGAGACCTTTAAAGGAAGTTGGTTGTTACTATAGTATGAAAAATGACTCTTCGAAGCCGACGTCATATGCGATGTCGTCCGGAAAAGAAAAAGCTAGGCGGAAAATGCCGCTCAAGGTAAGCGTTTTTTTATTCTACTAATTCCAAGAAACAATTTTTTTGAGCAAATTTGAGAGTTTTAAAAAATTGGGAAGTGCAAAGTAGGAAGACTAGACAATTTCTGCGGTGAAAAAATATTGAGTTAACCTAGGCAATTTCCGAATCGAAGTCTTCTCTTGTACCGTTTCAATGTTGAGTATTAATTTCCAGATCGTTTTACGTCGACTGCCGGCAGCTATGACATGGGAGCAGTTAGAAACTCAACTGAGTCCAATTCCGGAATTCGAATTTTCTGAATTTGTCGCTGCAAAATCAAGGTCCTCTCGTCTTTACATGAATTCTCTGCTGTTTGTAATTTTCTCTTAATTTTTGCTCAGTTTTGTATTTTTTTTTTTTCTTTTTTTTTGCTGGCTAGTGACGATTTAGTAATTTGGTGTGCAGTTGTGGATTTATTCAGTGGAACAGTGCTGTTACGGATAAAATCTTGTAAATTGCTTTATTTTGTCTAGCATGAAATTGTGTTATGGTTTTGTCAGACATGGAAGTGTAGTTTTAGTGTTTTTTTTTTTTTTTTTTTTTGAAAATACAATATCTTTTGTTCGGTTTCATTGTTTCTGAACTGTCCATTTCATGTGATTGATTTTCCAGCGAAGGAATATCATTTTCGAGAGTCTATTTCGTTTTCATGAAGGATGATGATGCTATCGCATTCAAGGAACGTTTTCATGGATATGTTTTTGTTGATGATAAGGGTGATAAATTCTTCCTTATATTTCCAAAATTGAAATTCGTTGATGATTAGTAACCGGGTTTTGTAGGAGTTAATTTTACCTACTCTAATTATACTGCTTATATTGAAGTGTTTTTTATTATTACTGATAACAAGTAGTGAGCATTTATGCTCCAAAGATAGCTAGCGGAACTCTTAAGAAATAAAAAAATCAAGCATTCAACATAGATTTTGCTTTTATTTACACCCTATATTAGGAGGAGAGTCTATTGGTATTGTCGAACTTGCGCCGAATCCAAAGGTGCCACACGATAAATTAGAAGATGCCAAGGAACGTGACTTCAAATGTGGTACTATAGAAGCAGGTTTTTTTTTCAGTTTTCATGATTCGTTTCAGTGTCTTTATAGTATAATTTGTCCAAACAAATAATTTAGATCATGAGTACAAAAAATTTTTGAGCGAAAGAGAAAATCTGCAAAAACCAGATCCGATACCAATGGAACAACTGATCAAAGAAATCGATGAAAAGGAGAAAATGCTTGAAAGTGATGTTTTTGATTTCATTTTGTTGGTTTTCTTACTAATTGGAATTTAAAGTTCAATGAAAAAGGAGGTAGAGCATTGGGAGTTATTTTTATATATTAGAGGACGGTAAACAGCAAATGAAAACTAGAGAGGTAGAAAAAAGATTGAGTGATTAAAGTCAGTAAACGGAAATGATAACAAATGCAGTTTTTTCCTGAATCTGTTTAGAAAGTTTTGGTAGAGTTACATTAGCGTGAGCCTTAAATCTCTGGTTTGAAATTTAAAGATGTTAATTTTAGGTTGCAACCTGTTTCCAGCAGTACCTTTCGGGTTAAAAATGCTTAGGAGATGGGAAGGAGTTCCTAGATATAATCTTTGTTTAAAAATCTACTTTAAAAGAGACTCTCTTTCAAGCCATGGATTCTGTATGGTACCCAAGTGCATATTCTGATTCTATTTCATACAATCTATGACAGTTGTTAAGCTGATTCAGATGTATATGTAATTACTGAGGCATTGGTTTGCTATAGTTAGTAATGCACAAAAGTTCATCATTTTATGAGATACATTTTAGAAAACATTTAAATGAATAAATATATTTAAAAATAGCAAGATTTAACCAAACTTTTAAGAAATCAAATATAGATCACAAGTTAGATTACAAGTGAGTTTGTAGCAGGGGACCTTCATCCTGGCAAATAAGCAAGAAAGTACTGAAGTGGAGAATATTGGCATATTTTCGTCGATGTGTGGAAAAATAACGGTATAATTAGGATAAGTTGAAAGTGATGAGGACAGTGTTATGATTTTTGTAACTCTGAGTTGCATGATTTCAGAGAATGCTGTGCAGGAAACACCATTAACGCAGTATATGATCAGGAAAAGTATCAGACGCATTGAGGTTGTCTCTCTCTTTTTTTTCTTATTCAAGGGCATTAAATTGATAGCTGAATTTGGTATTTTCTCAACTATGCAGGAAAATACATGGTCTGTAATTAGATCACAAGTGTGTTTGTGGCCGAAGACCTTCTTCATCTTGGGAAATTTGTCTAGTAATTTTTACATTTTTGATTTTTCAGTATCAAAAAAAATTTTTATTTTTCCCTTTTCATGGTAATATTCCGCAAGCTCGAGTAATCTGTTATGTATAAATTTCATCTCTTCTAATTTGATAACATGAATGATTAGTTTTAAAAAGCTTCATTGTAGGAAAAGCGACGCGCTCGTGAAGAGGAAAAGCGTGAGCGGATGGAACGTCGTAATGAAAGCGAATTGAAAGATAAACAGGAACGGCAAGATATAAAGAAAGTGATTGAATTTCGTAACTCTAGGCTGGAACGAAGCAATGAAAGTTCAGTGAAAGAAAAAGAAAGGTTAACACTTACACAGAAAGTGTACATTTGCAATACATCCATTGACATATGTTTAATTATTTTCTGATTTGAATGGACTTGATATTCGCATCTAATAGTAATAGTTTTGTAAGAGTAGCTAATACGATACTCCAGGTGCTATTAAGTTTGGGATTGAGAATATCAAGTAAAAAAAGTTCATAGTGTATATTTGAATTATTGTGATTGGTTAAGAGATCATTAAGATGGAAATTTTCACAGAACAAAAATTCGAACATACCGTGCCGGCAATTGTAGTTATAATGGTGCGATAGAAAAAAGCGGTAAATGGTGTGATATTAATGACCGTGACAAATGTGTTCAGTCGTCGAAGAAAGGACGTGATACGTCAGGTAGTTAATTCATGGTGTGAATATCAGCACTTGTATCATGGACAGGTGCAAAATATGGGACGTAATTTAAATTTGTGTTTGCAGCTGGCAGTGATCCTTTTTCGAAGAAAACGAAACAGAATGATGAAAATCAATGCTTCAAAGCTGAAAAAGTTGAAGAACTAGAAAGAGAGAAGACGATAAAAAAAGACGAGGGGAGGACTATTTTCAAGAAGACTATATCGTCGAATGATACTGTTGAGGCAATATCGTATGTCTTTTTGAAGTCTTTTTTGTTTATTGCTTGTACTTGCACAGGAATTTATAATGTAGGGTAAACCATAGAAGCGAATTACTGGAACTCCTTCATGGCTCAATGTTTACCATGAAAAAAAACTGCCTTGAAGCAGTTAAGTGACCTAGGTCACTCGGAAAATGAAAAATAGTGGTCATAAACGATGCATGAAGTAATAATACATCGAATAGCAGCTACTACTCAATCCATGTTGTTTATAATAGAAGTTAACGATTTTGCAGAAGCACATCTTAAATTTGCAAAACTTTGCACTTTTTTTTAAATTTTATTATGAAGGTGCTATGACGGAATGATTCCAAACATGCATGCTCGAGATGCATTTGGTGTAATGTCAACTTTTTCCCAATTTTCTGTGCACAATTGCTTTCAACTGAATACAATGGGCACTTCCAGACCGGACAAACTGGATACTAGAGTCTCGAGAGCAACAAGTCGGATACTGGTGCACAAAACTACAGCTGCCGAAAAAGATGAAAGAAACTCAGATAAGGGGAAAAAGGAAGAAAAGACTGAAAATGGTTTTACTAAGCCTCGTCGTAATAAGGTGAGCAAGTTAACAAAATAGCTGGCTTTTAAGATTTCACTATGGGAGAATTTGTGACCTTTCTAATGCGATCATGATGTGTCTTTGTCCATACCTGTTGCGTTTAGTCACGAAATTAAAGAACTGAATCTGTTCGTTACATTATATAAGGCATTACCACATTCTACAATTGTTCCTGTTTTATGTTCTTCATTTCTGAAATTAAATGCCGTAATATATAACTGATGTATTTTTCGAAGTATTAACATATCTAGTCTAGTGGTAGCACACAGTATCTATTTTAAGAAAATTTTCTGTGCTTTAATATTTTCCCTTATCAACTATGGTGTACTGTTGTTAAATGAATTTGCAACATTAGGCTAGAAATAAAGTGGAACTAAGAAATTAAACATTGAGCTTTGAAAATAAGGTCGAAAACAAAACCTAAAACCATCTACTTAGACTTTTTAGAGCAAAAAGCTCTTATTACAAAATTTTTTATTGACATTTTCTACTCAAATGCTCAAACTGAGCATATCCTAATTAAAGCTTGCTACAAACAAAATTTTCATAAGATTATCATTCGGTTTGTAATTTGCCTTTGTCTTTTGATTTGAACAAGTTGATGAAATGGCACTGACTGATCATTGTTTTTCATTTTTACTTTTACTATTTTTCGAAAATGTTTCTGCGATACAAACTTAACTTTAGGACCGTCCAGAACGTGCAATATATCAACCTTCTGCCGCTCGACGTCGAGCTGCAGCTTTAGCTGCGGATGGTTTAAGTGCTATGGAAAAAGTGGCATCAGCTTCTAAGGATAAACTTTAACTGTGTGTTAGGTAAGTTCTGAATCAGAGAAAGTTTCATTTGAACACTTGACAAATTAAAAAACTATACAGACAAGATAGCATGTTGGAATATTTTTACAAATTTGTTATGGTATAAATTGTGGGTGTTCTTGAGAAGTTGGGAAGACTTTGCTTAAGCGAGTGATTGGTCTGAACATGAAAATGGTTGTGTGCAGGAACTGTATAGGGTTCATTTGTTTTACAAATTTGGGGCTTGTTTGCTTTGAAGGTTTGATATCACCTAGCTTGACTGTGCTTATCAGGGTCTTTCTTACATATTCACCATCTGTACAGTTCCTCCTACTTTCTTTTGGTATCACTATCGAATATTCCACTGTCACTCTTGGTTATCTATCTATCCTTTCCTGCTTGTTAAAATAGTGCTGCAGAAATGGTATTACAGGTATTTCCTAATCTTCCATTCAAAAAAGTGTAGATTGTACTTCGGTGATTATTATAAGCATCCATCATGATTATTTTAATTTGTCCATCTTAATGTCCCGATTTGCTGGTCAAATTTTGAGGTGATTGTACTGGCAAGAAATAATGGAAGAATCACATATCTGAATAATGGCTAATTCCTTGTATGTAGCAGTGGCAGCGACAGCAGTGCAGTGGTTCTTAACAGTTGGTCCAACAACTGTTTTGACCAAAAGAGATGTGAATTTGGTCAATTTTATGGAGATTGGTGTCAGTGAAACTGAAAGCTTTTTTTCTTTATCAATTTCAATTATTTAACTGATTGATGATGAGTTCCAGTGGAAATCCATTTATGGTTTTTTTATACCAAATAAGCGATACCATTGTGATATATATAATGTAAGAATAAGCATACCTTTTTCATTAGTAATGATTTTTAACGAAATTAACTGTTTTTGAAGTGCTTACACTGAGCAATGCTCTGTTGCATTGCGTGTGATGAATATCTACTTTACAGCACACATATTTACATTTATATGCAAATTTTGCTTTAGATATATCGGTTCATTAAAATCTCCCAATAAAAAAACCAGAAACTTCTTGCTTCACAAACTTTCTATAATTCGAGTGAAGAAAAGAGGTTAAGGAACTAATTTTAAGCTTCAGTTTTTGCATAGGAATATAAATTTCTCCAACAAAAATTCAAATTTTCAGTTACTGCATCTTTTCTAAAAATTTGTCAAATCCATTGATATGGAATACTTGTGAATCTTTTCTCATTAATGAATGTTGGATCTTCATTTTAATGAGCAGATTTCCAGGAAATTTTTAACTTGAATGGAACCATCAAGAAATCACTTCTAGATTTTATTTTTCTTAGGATTTTAATTTGCGAAGGAACTCTATAGCTATTTCTAAGTGAGACATGGTTTGATGGTTAGACAAAGCTATTCCTTCTGAACTTTGCTGTTAATTTCAGAGCGATTCGTAGTTTGTATTTTTAGTTTCCTGTTGTGAGTTGAAACCGAGAAATGGAACTTTCATCAGCTTACATTACTGCATAGTTGTCTTAAATTTTGTAAGAAAATATCATGTTCCTGTCAAACGTATATTTAGCTCCAATGAATTTTTAGCTGCATCATCGATTAGCGCAGTTATTCCAAATAAAATTGCAGTGGAATTATGTACTTCAGGATTTTTTTAATGACATTCTTGAATGGTTTTTTGAAACATTGATTTTTTAGGGCGGCAGCTTCTGTTGTTCAGGTTTAGTATGTCGAGAATGACATCTGAGTTAGTTAGATTCTCAATATTCGGAAAAGTGCTTTAAATTATGTTGTGTTTATCTCCACTTTGTTTACGCTTCCTGTCACTTGAGCAACATCACTTTTAGACAATATAAAATAAAATGAGGCTCTTTGTTTCCACTTGTTCATCATCCTCTCACTGTTGAGCGACATCACTTTTAACAAATATAAAATAAGGTGGGGTTTTATGCAATGAGAATTGCTCAGTTTCTGTTAAACACCGCTAATATGGGCTATGCTTTAATCGTTACATAAATATGCTAGCCGTCGAAAAATCTTCATAGAATGAGGGTGAAATTATCTCTCAGCGTGACTTCTGCGTTAGGTTTCTCTTTGCTTGCTGGTTGTAAAGATTTAAATTCTGCCCCATCCCTCCTTTTTTCATTGTTGTAGACTTATTTAGAGCGGAGCTAAAAAATCTTAGAATTTTAGAACAGATGATTCCTAATGAATCTAAGTTTGTAGAGCTCTGTTCTGTTCGTTTCAATGAGTCCTTTTAAACAACTTAGGTTAGGTTAGAGGAAGTTCTTTTCAGTGACGTTTATTGCTAAAAAAAAAATTAAGTAAGGTTTGCCATTTTTAAAAATAAATGCAACTACAAGATTGATCTCTCAAAATATCCTCATATGACTGGACACTTGTTTTCAACTTTTTGCTCTTTACAACTTCAGTTTGAATCTAAAACAAACGGTGACAGAACCATATTTTTTATCTAAGACTAAGAGAGAATTGCTCAACAAGGGAAACGGAAATGTACTTTATCTTGACTGATTTTTTCTTGTATATATTATGTTTCCTAATTCAAAATGACCTTGGAAACTACCGTCATATATCTTTTCTCAGTCTACTTAAATGCATGCTTTTTTTCCAAACGAAATAAGTACAGAATGACCTAACTCCTCAATTTCTCTTTTTTTCTCGAAGAAGAGTTATTCCTTTGCTTTTTTAAAAAACTAAGAGATCAAGTGACTCACTGCAAATTCAGTTTGATGTATATCTTTCATGCATAGTATTCCTTAATTAAGCATCTTAAATACAGAAAAAGAAGTACCAAGGTAAAGAAAAATTTAGTTCAGATGAATATTTTAGGTTACTTCTCCGCATCAAATTTGTATGTTTTTGCCAAATTAAGTTTTACATTTCATGTGAAACATTAACAGATATATTAAAAGTTATCAAAAGCAACAAATCTGTCATATATTTTTGGATTGAGATAGTAACTGAATATACCGATAAAGTGAATTTAGAATAGTCTAGTGGGTGATGTCACTGGTCTTTAAAATTTCGGAAGCATGAAACTGTGAAAAAATCAAGTCAGTGAAGTGGACTCACACTCTTCAAATAATTAACCTGACGATTTGACAGCTTAGCAACACTATCTACGAATAAAAGGTCATGTAACTTCCTGAACCGAATTCGGTCTTTCCGTTCTACAGTTTTATTAATATAGTCGTATGTTGTGAATTTCAGTTTATTTGTGTTCTCTTCAAGAGCGCTTTTATGATCCGTGTTTTGCAGCTAATGTTATCAATGACTCACATCGGTGCTAAATGCTAATTCGATCGAGTGCTAATTTTATCCTATTTCACAGTAAACACACTGAAATTAAAGCATGGTATGGATGTATACTCAATTATTCTTAGTTTGGTTTATTAGTAGTGATGAGATGCTATTTAGAAATATAAGCAGAGCGGTAAATTAACACATCGATCCATTTGAGCGTGAGTATGCGGATATTCAAATCAATTTATACCATCTGTTGTCAAGTAATCCATCTGTAACTAATTATTGTAATGCCAGGTTTCAGTTGCTAATCTTTTACGCTTCATGTTACTTTTCTAATTGGTAATTCTATTTTTATCAGCAGTTTTGAATATCGTTTATCCCTAGTTTTTCTTTCAAACTTCGTGAAAGAATTATAGATGAACTTTTCTTGGAAAGTTATTCCTATTTAAAGAATATTATTATTTGATAATAGCGCTTATGATTTGTAAACAATTTTCACTTCATAAACACAACACTGCAAAAGATTACTATATTGTTTACTGTTTGGACAGTAATTTCAATATTCAGCATAAAATTTACGTCGATTTTTTCCATGTAACAATAACATGATGGAAATAAATCGAAATAATAATATGATGGAAGTTAGTCGAGAAATGTACCGTTTAGACAATACGCTAGCTAACCAACTGACTATGGTACGAGGGAGTAACGCTATCCCTTAAAAAACGCCACAGTAATCACGTCGGAATGATACGGTAAATAGTTTTTTTAACGTCAGTAAAGATTGCAGTTTGTTAATGCGTCACCTAAAGACGTATTTTTTTAAGACCGCATAGGGCGTTAAAATATAGACTTTTAGCTTTGAGTGGAACTATGAACAATGAGAACTTTAAAAATTTGATTAAATTAGATAATGAGGAGACAGTATGATTGTTCCATATAAATCAAAGCTCTGGTAGTTGAGTTGGGTTATAAGAATCAGTCATTTCAAACTGCTGAATTCATTTTTGAGCTCGTTTGCTGGCGCCAGAATTCATTATGCCCGTTTGACATTTCAAAATTCAAAAAATCGCTATGCGTTTTTTAAAGACCCATGAAAAATAGTTCTATCCTAGTTCCCAAAAGAAGTCAGAAGTTTAAATTAATCTGTAAACGAATCTCTTTCTGGATGCTTCAATAATCTTTTCAATTGAATAAGCGCATTAAATGAAGCACATTTGTGTATATTTCACAAGCACTCACATTCGTGCTTATTTACGTTACGTGGGCGAGAGTTTTCATATGATTTCTGCGAGCGGTTGCTACTCAAGTTATGATATATTCATTTTCGTATGGTACTTGCTTTACGGAAACAAACTTCGCCAATTCTCCTATCAGCAGTATTCCTGTTATGCTTTCCTATCTGCAGTCATGCAACACTCTTAACACATATTATTCATGGCAGGTCTGCTGTTTTAATTTCATCAAGTCCCATATTCACGAAAAAATAAAAAATTGTCTCCCTCTAAATTGACTCGAAATTAAAACTTTATAAAAGTTTCCTAAGTTATCGTGCAAAATTGTTTAAAACAAATTATACGTTTTACAGACTATTTGACATTGATCCATCTTCACTATTTGCAAGAGAATTGAAACTGATTCATTTAAAGAAACAACGAAGCAACAATTTACGGAACTGTTTTTTTTCACCAGTTCAATGCCTTCTACCATTCGGTGATGGTCGTTCAGTGGAAAGTAATACCAAAAGACGCAGTTAATTTCCCGACTGATTTCATCTTTTTTGCTCTATAAGTTTTTGGTCCTTCTTGGAAGCTCAGAATTAACTTTCAATTTCTTATCTTCAACTCCCATTAAAAAAAAAATCTTTATGTATTCTGATAAATTATTAATCCTTTATTTTGGAAAGTGGAAGGATGCTAAAATTTCCCCTTGAGCTCTTTAAAAATTGTTTCCAACAAAGTGTATATATAATGGTCAAATTGTGTTAACATTTGCATTCATCATATCATTCGGACATTGATGTCCAGCGAAAGCTATTTCGCTTTTGCTACAAGCAGTAAGTACGAATATAACGTGTCGCAATAAAAACTGTCTCAATTACTAATGGGTTATGATTTTGAAAGCAAAGGGCACGAAATATTTACTCATTAATACCTGAGATATTAAAAATTAGTTAAGTGAAAAAACATGCTAACAACTAGTTTTATAGTCCTGATCACTAAGTATTACTGTAATAGTAAGACATTACATAATTAGCACTAGTAACAGCAACAGTACAAAATGGTATTAATAGCATTAATAACGACAATTAAGAGGATCTAAGAGGATAACGATAATTAAGAGGATTGTTACTACTAAGAAGTTGAATTACATGGTTAGAAAAAGAAGTATTACAATTTATAATTAAATATCACTTCCTTATCAATAATTTGTTTGCTTCAAAGTTTCGGGGAGGCCAGACTTCCTGATTTTGACTGTTCAGATTTAATCCTTTATCATAAACTTGAATCTTTAGCTTATCGATTGTGAAGGTTGAAACTCACCGATTTATGAACTGAATTCAACTATACGGTGTCAAAAATTAGATATCACCCTGTCCCTCTGCTTATTTTTTAGATATATTCAAAAGTGAGGGAGACCTAAAAGAAAACTTTCTTTTTGGTGGAGCAGCTAACTTTTAATGGTCTGATGCTCCAGTGGTATTCTCTGCACCTCAGAATGTGCTTTCTGTATCAATTTAATATTTTCCAAACATTCGCCTTCGGCTACTTCCAGTTGTTGTCCTTGATCAGCAGCGATTTCTACGTTGTCCTGAAAAAATGATCTAGGGGTTGACCATTTTCTCTAATCTGCAAAAGAAGTCATAACTGACTATCAGCTGTGTTATAAAAAAGAAAAATAAAGACAAATAAAATTGTGATTTATTTATTCTGATTCGTTGTCCTTTTTTCAAAAAAAAAAAAAAATTCGAAAAAAAATTTAAAACATAAATATTCAAAATTAAAGAAAAACCAAAGACATTGATATCACTGCTTTAAAAACATTAAGAATGAAACTGTCCGGGGACTAGGACCTCCTGAAATAGACTTACAATTATTTCAACCATCGATAACTCTCACCATCCAGCCATTTCAGATAACAGTTCCAGCTGCATGATGCAATCCTAGTACTACGTCTCGATAGGTTACCCGAATAAGATTTGTCATGATTTTTTTCAAAAGAAGCTATTCTAATGTACTGTCGCTTCTCACACTTTAGAAGGGACCGCACAGCAAACAACTGAAGACTTACTTTTAGCACCACACGGTGTCCGAAATATACGTCACCCTCAACTTTTAGTCGTTTTAATTGCCGTAACTGTGGAATTTCACGAAACCGTTTTTGAAATTCGGAAACCTTGCTGAAGTATTTCGACAGCTCGATGACTGGAACTTTGCCCTTTCTGACAAACTGCAGCGAAAAATCTTCCCTGACTTCATATAAATCACTCATAATAGCAAGTAGGTCCTGGGTATTCTTGACAGGAAGGAAGCGAGAACGGGGCACTTGAATACCTGAAAAAGTTGTTAATTTATTATGTGAAAGCGAAATTTCACTCCATTATAGCTCTAAGATGTAATAAGCCACGTAAAGTGTTTCAGGGAATACTATCAAACATACATGATTTAGGGTAAGAGATAATATGGATCAAATATGAATACTAAGAGATACATAAATTTGCGCGAGAATAGCATATCATTTCTTTTTGGTATACAAGTGAGACCTGGGTATTTTTAACAGGAAAGAACCAAGAGCGGTATAATAAGGAATGCGGGATCAAAAGGAGCCAGTGGCTTAGTATTATATTTGACACCACCACTGCAGATAATTTCAGTTACAGTAAAGAAAAAAACAAAAGAGCTATGCACATACTCAACACCTTGTCGAAATTTCGAATAGTGCCACCTACTGACGTTTCCAATTGAATGACGAATTCGCCCGTACTAAGAACCTTCAAAAACCACACACTTTATTGCTGATGACATTGAGAAGCAGCTTACTTCAACATTGATAATGAGGATAACTTGGTCATTGCGTACCCTTCCTAGTGGTGAATAAGCAACAGTACCGACTTAAAGAGTATACATGTCACCAATACATCCCGTATGCATAGACAACAAACTAATCAAGATGTTGGTTGCTAAACCTTCTCAACTCTAATTATCAGCGAGTGACAACTTTTCAGCTTTCCGATCTTTCAGTAAATATACAGTTTAGTGTTCAACTATACCTAATCACTGATAATTCCGCCCACATAGGAGGTTTAGGGTTCACTTCACGACCATCTTTGCAAATACATATGCTTAGGCTTCCCAAATCCAAATAATGTCCAACTATCGTAAGGATAAATGATAAAGACGCGAAATGAATGATCTCTTAAAAATTAACAAAAAAGAAATCATGAAACCATTAGAATTTCAAAATACTTGCTGAATATTAAGATAGAATAGTAAAAAAATCCCTCAAACCTTTCTGTTGACAATAATTTCCATTTTCATTTTAGCAAGTTTTTTTTTTACAGCCCGTAGGTTGACCCAAATATTGTTGGTGTTGAAGATTCTGAAACTTTTCAAAGTTATGATTTCGGGATGGATGGGATACAAATCTAATTTTACATAACAGAATAGAACAAAATGAATGAAATATAATATGAGTGAAAAAAAAAGATAAACCAATAAAAATCAGTGCTATAGTGAATAGATTAGTAGAAACTTCTATATGTGTGTATATTCATATACTTGAAAATGTCCGTTGAGAAGAAGTCATTGATATGATCTTTGGGTACTTGCGGCATTTCCAAATGCATGATATATCCATTTATCTCAATTAAAGTGCCTCCCTGAAAGGAAAGTTTGAGGAAGATATTAATCTACAATCAGCAAGTCACAAAAATGGTAACAGCGCTTGGGTCAATCGCTATTCAACATATTCGTTTCAAAAAGAAAAACTTTCAAAGGCCAACAAAAAATGAACCTTTCTATCAACTTTGGTTTTTTCGGTGCATTCCATAATATATTCCAAATCACTTTCTACCATTAGCTTAGCAATTCGCAAATCAATTGTCGCACCAGTATTATCAATATTCGATATGAAACATATATCGCGTCCCTGAGCGAGCAACTCATCCAAAACACCCGTAAATTGCATTGATTTGAAAATATTTCCGTGACCCGGTGGATACCACCCAAAAATACCAAATGATAGAGGAATTAGTTAACTGCACTTCGGAAAATTTAATAAGTGATAAAAAAACCAATTTGATTCATCAAAAGTAGTTTGTTTGCTTTTTTACTAAAATAATTCTAGTCTGATCAATTCCAATGTCCTATTTACGTATTGTCACCTGATAACTATTAATTCACAAGTGAAATATTAAACGTGCAGAAATCATTTACTGACTGATGTAGTTCAGATTTTTCCATGGCAGCCGCATGATGATCTTGATCATAAATTATAACGTATTAAATATGAAATGAGACTTAATGCTTTAATCGCTATCTTTCATCACCAGTAGTGAGAAGCACTGAGAGATGAACAACAAATACCAATAAAACAATCTCTTACCCTTCAATGTTTTCACTTCCATACTTCAAAGGGACAGGCATTGAATTTTCCACAAAAATCCTTGGACATTTGCTCTGCAGGAACGTTTTTAGATTTACCTTGCGATCAGCCAAATATTCACAGATTGCTTTTTCAGTATTGAAACTATTCATTAAAACTAATGGCACTGAACTGTTGTTCCTCTTATTAAAGTGCTGCAAAAGAACTGAATGTTTCTTTTATATCAATAAGTTTTGAGGAAATGAGAGAATTAAAGTCAATAGTCGGAAACAACAGTTAGGCTTTATTTGTATACAAATCTAAATGGATAGTAATAATTTTTTTAGAAATCGACAAATTTTCATTAAATTCATTAATTGCCACTGTAATGAATTGTGCATCCAAAATTTCGAATTTCAATTAAATTTTTCTTTCAACTGTCATGCACAAAATTATATAATTAAGCTGGACATCTTTCAAAGCATTCTGTCAAAAAATTTTCATTGGTGCTTCTATGCAGTTGAAATAATACCTGTACATGACCAATGGCAAAATCGAGAAATGTAAGCCCTTTGCGCACTTCGATTAGCGACTTGGGGCCATCACAACCCATTGTTGTTCCCAAGCCACCATTCAGCTTAATAACTGACAGATGTTTCACGACCTCGTCTAGTTCATTTCCAGAACAGTGCGGTAGTGATTCATAATTTCTTTGAAATTTCAAACTTAATGGCTTCATCCTAGTCCAATCAATAGTACTAGGTTCTCTGAGATATTGGTCAAACAAGGATAGAAATACTTCTGCATCGAACTGGGCACGCTGTAAATAAAAATTTGAAAATTTCCGCATAGGTCACAACTCAATGTGTTGAAAGAAGTGTAAACAACGTACTTCATTGTTAACAAAAGCCTGTTTGAACTGTTCGCCAACATTTCTGGATAATTTTTGAGCTTCACTACTCCAGTATTGATTCATTTTCTATCTCAAATCTGATAATGGAAGTTGTTTCAAAAGATTCTAAGTAAAGTGAAGGATAAGACCAAATTCTCGACGAAAGTATAGCAGTAGTTCCAAAGAGATGAAAGATGACCGTGAGTGTGTAATGTCATCGAATACGGTAAACCAAAGACTGCAGCATTTACGTTACGAGTATGAATAACTGCATAGTGAATTGCCGTACTGCCTGCCAACTTTCTTCTTCTATTGGAAACTTGCTTTACCCCTTTTATCTCCCATATTTTTTCATTCGAAAAATATTTTTCATTATTTTTTCAGTGGAAAGTTCTTTACCAAATACTTGACAAACTCTCCCAAATGAATTTAAACAGCAGCCTCAAGACCAAAAATATAACAAAGTACGAAAGTCTTGTATAATCGAAATCTCTGCTGCCCAAGCAGATTAAAACTTCTTACGAAGCACACAAAATACTCATACGCATCGGCATTAAAACGCCTTTATGCCTAATTATATGGAACTGTATATGCACGTATCACGAATATACGTAACCAAGTTATTAGCAAAACAGACTGTTTGAGGGGCATATATCTTTAAACAGGATTACTCCTAACGAAAACCAAGTGCAACGTACGACGACCAAAACAATAAAAATAATTCTCTAAGGAATTTTTACAGTCAGAGGCTATTACTATAAAATTTTTTTCTCGAATTCCAACATCATCAACAAGACACACAGCATAACAAATTACTAACAAGGAATAAATTATAAAAAGAAAACACATCAATAGAAAAATAATATACTATATATTTGTAACAGGTTGCAGTAGATTATTTTAAGAAAAAAACTAAGAACTTAGGCTATATTTCGAACTTGACTCAATAGCAAATTATTTCTTAAAAACTTAGTGGAACTTTTGTGATTCAAACAGCAGACGAATCAGTCTTTTTTTTTTTGATATACAATAAAGTACTTCAAATAACACAGACGCAAAAAAATCTCGTCATCGAGGTATCTTATAAAATAACCACAGCATCTTACAAAGCAATACTACAAAGAATAAATTTAAAAGCCAGAAATCAGAAATTGTATTTTCTAAACGCTTACCAAAGAAATTCAAAATGTCTATAGCTCTAGCTTTAAATGGGACCGTAACAGAAATACCCAAATGCTGCTATACCATTTTCTATGAATGAATCATCGAATGTAATCTTTCATCGCGAAACATGTTCAGTACCGTTTTCTTTGAATCAAGTAGCTCTTTGGCCCACTCGAGATCAATCACTGTGATATCACTAAAAGAAAGGAAATGCTAGAATGGGGAATCTGTAAAGAATATTGAGAAATAGAAAAAATATGAAGGAAAAGGAAAATGAAAAGCTTTAAAGAATCAAGAATATGCCAAACCATTCAATTCTTATTTTCAGAGAGGCAGAGAAATACGGTAACCTTGAAACACTTTCAAGAAATAACTTCCATTAGGCTACAAGGAGCAAATAGAAAACTTACCGAGCGTACAACTCATTTGTTCGAACGAGATCAGTAAAAATAAAAGCCGTTGGTCGAGAACGAGACAAACAAGAGGAAGGATGAATTTTTAGTGAGGTTCCAGGTGATATTAATAAACTGTAACGGTCCTGTGATCTCTCATAAGCGCATGCATTCATGAAAAGACCCTGGCAAAGTGTTTTTCTGAAAGAACAGTATTATTCATGCTTAATTAAACTTTCTACCTTTCCTCCTTCTTCTCAAATCTTTTAAACTTGATGCTATATTCCGAGAACTTCAGTTACCTTTTCCTTCTCTCTTTTTTTTTTTGAAAACAAGTTTTTCGGCCATCCAATTAACTAATATATTTATCTTTCCCCTGTATTACAGTTATTTCAAACCAGTTATCACCTGAGTCTGTCAGTATCAGTACCGCACGAACGAAAAATCAGTGAATTTTTTGAGCAAATATCGCGCAGTTGTCTTCGAATTTTGAAAACAGTATTAAGTAATCGCTGGTGGACATGATTTGCTTCGCACCATTCCTTAACAAAATTTCGGATACAGTAGAAAGCAGTAAAACAATATCAAACATAACTTGAAAGATATATACAAATAAAATAAACTTGTGCTTTTATTAAACGTCCATGCACATGTTACTAAAACCTCAGTCCAAACCTCAGAGAATGTGATGTACATAAATCTAAGATAATTAAAAAATTAAATGCCACGTCCGACAACCACGAAAAATAACATAGTTAAGGAATGGACTTAAATGGCATAAAAATTATAACTCGATCAAGCTCACACGAGTAGATCAAAAAACGCACAAACATAGAGGATCAAAATAAATTAATTAAAAAAGAGAAACTTTAAGAATACATGAATACCTCTAACTTCTTCTCTTTCCGAGCTAAACGATATCCTCGATAAACGTTCAGCAGAGTGCAGTGATCACCTTCGGGTGCTTCAAATTTACGTTTCGATAAATTTGTTCGTTCATGACCTATAGCTGAATTAACGAAAACGGAATCAATGGACATAAATGCCACAATTGTCAGAACTTCTTCTAAACACCCATTCTGCGAAGCTGCTATGAGAGCACTGAAATTCAACAAAAATATGTTTTCGAAAATTGGAAAAAGTAAGATAACAAATTTCGAAGATCAATAAATTAAAATTCGAAACAGTTACCAGTAACTTACCGTGCAAAAGCTGGATCAACCGGAAATGATGATAACCTTGTACCCATTTCAGTAAGTTTCAATCTGCCTTTTTCATCAGGCTGCTTTACTGCATCCAACAGACGAAGATGTTTTTCAGCAGCTTCCAGTCCTTCCTTTTTTGGATTTGAAATTAAAGCTAACGATTTTATTCGTCGTAAACCAATACGTAACAGTTCGAGTAGCACCTGCAATGGACAAAATAGAGCAACCTACATATCTAAATCTTAATTCACGCAAAGCTTCAATCCACTGTTCTAATTACTAAATTTTATCAGACATCAAGGAATAGTTCCTAAGTAAGAGATTAAAATTTCTTTAGAAATAACGAGTTATTTTAAGGTTTTTGTCTTTCAATCATACCGAATCATTCTCCAATAATTTAGAACATTTAGTTATAAAAAATCATTTGATTCAACTGCAAAAATACATCATATGAATTATTCCACAATCTCTGAAAAGAATTTTTTTTGCTAAATTTTACCACAGCTAAATTGGATCGTAAAATTTCTGGAACTGTTATTTTGGATAATGAATGAAAATGTTTTTCCGAGTAAAGCCGATAACATTTGCCCGGTGCTTCACGTCCAGCACGACCAGCTCTCTGCGTTGCTGAACATTGTGAAATATTTTCCACACGAAGAATATCGATATGACGATCCGGAAGAAAGGTTCTAAACGGACATGACAAATCTTTAAAAAAATTTCACCCTGAATAGATTTTGAAAACAAACAAAAACTCAGTTCGGTTTGAGTCACAGAATTCAAGAATCAGAAGAAAACTGATATGAATCTTTACTTCGAGATTTGAATTCATCTCTAATTAAAACAGATACGTCCATAAGCTGTGCTCAATGATAGTCCCGCTTTTTCTCTATCTGCATGCATGGTTCTTTAAAAACAAATAGTAATGCAATATGAGCTTCAACAAAAAAATAACATCCTTCTAAAGCAGACGAAAAATAGTAAAGACAGAAATAAAAGGCTTCAATTGAGGCTTACTTCACTTTTATTTTTCCACTGTCAACAATAATCCGTACACCTGGTATGGTAATAGATGTTTCCGCTATATTTGTTGCGAAAATAACCTTTCGTATGTGCTGGAAGCAGAAAATGAATTTTAACAAATTCAATTCCTTTTCGAAAAATTATTTAGTTCTTTTCCATTTTATCCATTAACGATGTGAGTTATTTAAAAGCTTGATATAACAGTTGGCGTATGCTACACAACGAATAGTATATATATTAAAACCATTGTGGAATCAAAAGCATTAAGTATTGAATTTATTTCAACCATTATTCGACATAACCACAAAATTAACATCAAAACCGATTCCTTCAAATCTATTACATTTGTTCATCGGTTAGTGTTATTTGTTATTCTTATCCTTTTGCATCAAGCAGAGTGACTTGATTACATAAAAGCTTTACTACAAGACAATAAAAGAACTACAGGTAGTTATAAAATTTATAATAATGGTTTAAAACTCTGCTGTTTCGTTTTCTCTAGTCAACCGCTGAAAGAAAGCTTAATTAGACAATAAATTTTAATGACCTGAAAATCTTACTGGTATGCCTGCTGGTTCAAAAACCCGCATTTGTGCCGATGGTGGGAGACCCGCATAGAGTGGGAGAGCTACCAAATCACCCGGTAGAAGTCTCGAAGCTTCCTGCACTTTCTTACACGCTGTTTCAATTTCTTCCTGTCCAGTTAAAAATGCCAATACATCGGAGCTGAACAGTAAAATTCAAAGCTTAAAATTAAGCAGCAGATAGAAATGGAAAAGAAAGATAAAAGATTACAACATAAAGTACCACCAAACTTCAATCTAGTATAAAAAATTAACCGACACAACTTGCAGAAAGAATTCACCTTAGTGGTTCAGTACGATGGATTTGCAAAACCGTTGTCAAAACATTGAACACATAATCATCATCTTTTTTATCCAATGAATTTGCATAAAAAATCTGTAAAGTAAAAATCGCATTTCACATGCGCAAAACAATGAAGACTTTCCTCTTAAACAATGAATTTATTTTATTCATAACTAAAACTGGTGTCATGTCTTATACTTAATATATCTAATGTCTTATGTTTTATATACATAATATACTATAATTTTCTATATTATGTCCTATATTTTTCTACATGCAACAACTAGTGCTCAATCAACGCTAACATGTTCAGAAGTTGGTAAATTTAATTGCACATTATATATATTATAGGTTGCATTTTCCCTTTTCAAACAGTGAAGAGAGACTGCTACATGTTTGATAACAAAGGCTTTTCACAGTTTAGTATAATAAATTAGTCTCTTACCTCGACTGGATAGGTCCTTCCCTGCACTATATATACCGGTGCATCGTCAAAATATTCCGAAAAAACATTAGTTTCCAATGTAGCTGACATGATAACAATCTAAAATTAGAGACTGATATTTGCGCAGTTTCTCAGAAGTTAGAGATAAACTATTTTTAGTTACAAATAACTGAATATATTAAGGATCAGTAATCAAAGAAACTAATAAAAGACGCAACTTTAATGGATTGGATGTACCTAACCGCTGCTTATAACAGAGCTTCAGTAAGTATAACAAGACATCTGTATGAACGGAACGTTCATGAGCTTCATCGACAATTACAACAGAATAATGTGTGAGTAATGAGTCATAAAATGTTTCGCGTAAAAAGATACCATCGGTACCATAAACAATCTTTGTTTCATCACTTGTGGTATTTTCAAACCTCACCTTATAGGCAACCTGAAATTTACCTTTCGCTTACTCTCCGTTGGTTACTTCATAATTTTAACCAGTTAATATTAATCATTCACTAGTTTTAGTTGAACAAATCTTCCGCTTTTAGCAAATCTGCATTCTGTTCTAAAACATAATATTGATATCGCCAACACACGATTTGTACACACAAATACATTATTTTCAATAAAGCTACGATATAGGACAGTTATTGACAGTTCAAACCGATATTTCTTTTACATTTCCAATGTTTCTTTCATTTTTTGCTATTTGTTGAAAAGTATTTTAAATCATTTGCTTATGTTTTAGCTTTGTGATGTTAAACAAACAACACTCACTGTATTTCTGCAAATATAAATATTACTTGTATAAAATAATTTTACCACTTCACCAAGGTTTGCATTCATTTCCAAAGCTACACGTCTCGCAAGTGTTATTGCAGCAACACGGCGTGGTTGTGTAACAGCCAAAAGACCACTACCGATCAAACCTTCATTATAACAAATCTGAACAATTATGATTAGCAAAAAATGTAGTATATTTTAAAAATTGCAAGTCTGAGAGCATAAGCTTTATGAAGATCAACAAATTGGCTAAGAAATACGTGTCATCGTTTCTCGACAAAATTCACTTTAATGTAACGAAATAAAATAATAAATGGGATAGCCACATGTCATATTTTGTAGCGGTAAACTTGCAACTTCGAATTACGGATTCTCCTCTTACTGCTCAGCATAATTTGGAAGACAAAAGGTGAAATAGCTTCGGGATTCTCTTTTTAAAAGATTTATCAACATTTAAATATATCTCTCTAAAAAATATATTAGAATTTCATGGACAATAAGACAAGCAGCAAGATTTTTAAAACAAATCAGACAAAAAATTACTGAAACTCTGTAATCCCTTCTTAAAGACTTTTTGAAGAAAAAGACATCGTGCGTACCTGAGGAATCTGTGTGCTTTTACCACTTCCAGTTTCACCAACAATGACTGATATGCCATTTTCTCTTATCACTTCCGCCAACTGTAAATGAACACCATCGACTGGTAATTCCTTGCGACGAAATTTTTTCTGAAGAACAAAAATTTTTTCTCAGATTAGAGTTATGAATGATAGTTTGGAGCTATTTAGTAAGATAAGATTAACAGCAACAGATATGCTGATAACATATGGGTAACACAGAAATTTAGAAGGATACTGTTGCAAGGATTCTAACAAGACATGCATTCTGTTTTTAAATAAAAATGCAGAATCTTTCTAACAAATTCTATTCCTAAAACTTCATTGTTAAAGTACCAAACTCTAAAATTCTATGCTTAATATGATAATTCAGACATTAAACACATTTTCTGATTTAGAAACCAACACTCACCACAAATGTTGATATGTAATCTTACAAATCATTTCTGATACTTCATCAAAACTAGCTTACTTATTAAGCAGTTCCTCTGTTGTTTTTAAATTTTGGTAGTATTTAAAAAATGCCGTAAGAAAATGAACTATTTATAACCCTAACGAAATGTAGAGTCAAAAGAGGTGTAAAGTCAGGAGTTAACCTTAGTTACAGGATACTGATCGATGTTACATGCATTTTGTTTATACCGCTTCCCGCTCATAATCTCGTTTATGTCCAATCACTTCGTCCAAGTACTTCAATAGTGTCTGTCAACTCTGTAATTCTGAGGAAAAAGTAAGAATTACAACGATGAGAGAATCACAGCTAAAGTAAGTGATTACATGTGACGTACTAAATAGCGATAACGCAGGATTAGTTATAAAACGAGGAGAGAAAAAACATAAACTAATGGTAGGGTAGAAGTATATTCTGCATGATATAATGAGATGAAAAGCATGCACATGAAGTATCCACTTATGCTATATATATTCAACAACCACTGTAAACTATCATCGAAGAGAGCTGCATAAGCATCATCAAGTCCTAAAATGATTCCTTGTATTTTGAAAGAGTTTCTTGTGCATGTAATCACTTTAAGAATCGTTGACAGGATAGCAGCGGTTTAGTCAGCTGACTTACCGCATGACGGAGATGACTCATGCAGACTGGTTGCGAAATGAGTCTTTTTGTGGAGAGGGGGGATGGGGGTGAAGCCTGTGTGT
Source organism: Wuchereria bancrofti (assembly GCA_005281725.1). NCBI lineage: Eukaryota > Metazoa > Nematoda > Chromadorea > Rhabditida > Onchocercidae > Wuchereria > Wuchereria bancrofti. The sequence continues at coordinate 15,683,830 of SSBO01000012.1, read as the reverse complement.
GTGTGTGTCGTAGTAGGCGTCATAGGCGTTTCGTATACGCCAGGGGGCGGAGGTGCAGTTCTGCTGGGGTCGTATTAGGAACACAGACTTCTTCATCGCTGGCTCATCAGAAGTCTTTCCCGATCTCCGTTTTCACTTTCACTATGAGTTAACGTAGGCTTGAACTTTAATTCCTGTTTGTTCGTCAGATTTTTATTAGTATGTTCTAGTCATCAGAATTATATTTGATTTTTCAGCCTTCAAGGTTGTGATATATGCTTGTTCGGCATTTGATCGACTGTGAAATCAAATTGCCAAAAATGTCAAGAAATATCGAAAGTGTGGAAAGTATGTTAAATAACGGCACCTGTGACGGCCGCTATTCTATGAATATGAAAACTTTCGAAGGACGAAATCGTCTAAAAACTGTTACAGATAGTATTGCACAATCAGTCGATCGACAAGTAATTCATTGAGCTTTTCTCTACTTAATCGTTTCCTCGTTATTGTGCCCATTCTTTCATGCTTTGCCGGATTTGAAGAAATTTACTTTTATTATTCTTACATTATTTTCTTCTTCTTGGGCCTGGGGTGATTTATTAATACCTTACGTTTAGGGTTATGCGAAAGCGCTTATTTACCGGATTATATGATAGAGTTAAAGACTCAGTTGGTTAGGAAAGGAACCTTTTTGCAGTATGATGGAATTTTAGGATTCGCTAATGCTCTGTCAGCAGTTGCAAGAACAGGATGGTTTTGACTTTATGGATCAGAGCATGGACCTAACTCCGTATTTAAGGGATCTTCGAGGGATAGATGATGGCGGTGAAGATCTGGAGCCTATGGTCGATAAACAAAGAGTATTGGAATGTGACATACAAATGCAACATGGTGTTTGTGAATGTACTGCTCAGTATGCAGATTTGAGAAGCATTGGTAAGATTGCTACTTCTTTTCGATGTGTTAGGTCATTTTATGGGATATATTCATGTTCTTCTAATTTATTTTGTTACAGTGGAGCTGAATTCGGGATTAGAATAAATTCTATTAGAATTACCAGTGATTTTTGAAAGGTGTACTCGGCAGCTTCCTTTATATCATATTTCTCAAGGTAATTTTTTCAGCAGAGGCTATAAAATCGGACGCAAGTCTGGATGATGTGTCGGTTGCAGTTCCAGAAACATCGGGTTTTGCAGCAAATTTCCAGCCGGTAAAAATGGAAATAATAACTAATGAAGACGGGAAAGGAGAGCGAGAAGCTCAGCCGACAATATTTGTGAAGAAGGATACACCAGAGCAGATCGGAATTCCTTTTACACCAACTATCAAGCCTAGAAAGTATTCACTGAAGCCAGAAGTATGCTTGAACACCTTCATTTAGCATTCTTTGGCAGCTTTGAAATTGAAACTTAAAGTGGGGTTGAAAATATTGAGCTGATGAGTTAATCTTCTAATGTAACAATTTCTTACATGACTGATTATATTTACATATGTCCATCCTAATTTGTTGAAGATATAGTTACTTGGTGTTTCATTTTTTATAAACTAATAAATGCATAAATTAATTTTTTCTCTTACAGGCGGAGAAAAAAAATCCATTGTATCGGCTGAAACGTGAAAAGAACAATGATGCCGTAAGACGATCACGTACTAAAGCAAAACAGCAACAAAAAATGAAGGATGAGCAAATCAAGCAACTTCAGCGTCAAATTACTGATTTTAGTAAAGTAGTAAATATCAAAGATGAGCAAATCGTTCATCTTGAAAATGCAATCTGTGAAGTGAAAGAAGAAAACCGGCATTTACGTGTCGAAAATATGCGACTGAAGAGTGAATTATATCAAGCAAAAAAGCGGTACCCTGCTCGTACTGTTTAATCTGGCGCTTGCTAACTGGAAATAAATATAGGTTGTTTTCTCCATTTAACGAGAGATCATTCATTCTTGTGGATTCCTAATTTTGATTCATGCGGCGATACTGAATTTTTTATTTCTTTGTGAAATATCCGTACGAAAAAGAGTATTGAAATATCTTAAATCATCAAAAAATCATGTATCAAAGATGATCATTTCATTCCCAGTCTTGATCATAACCTCTTATTTCAGCATTGTTTAATATCTTCTTACTCAGTTAATTAATGCTGTATTGCCAGATTTTTCTTATGTTCTTATTCATTTCGAAAAATTTGCAAGGTGTGCTTTTTGTTCCAGTTGGCACGGAGATTTATACGTGTTTTTGTTCACAAAACAGATTTTTATGGCGTATCTTCTATCAGGTTATAGAGTGGTAGAGCTCCGTCTTCGCGGCAAGCCCTGATTTGCTTCTTAGTTTCTTTCTTGATTTTAAATTTCCGATTGTAGTCTTTATTTAATTCAATAAGTTCGGGTTGTTGTTGCCGGTAAAATTGTTGGGATATTGATGTTAACGTTTTTTTTTTTCCTTTTTTTTACGACAACTTTGCCATTTTTTAAAATTCAGTAGTATATATTATTTCATGTGAAGACATGCATTTTTCTGCCGGTTGAGATATACCAGTACGGCTTTAGTTTTTGTATTTTGATAAAATTTACAAATCGGTAATTTCCTAATTGTAAGTTTTGAAAAATTATCAGTGTATTCGAAATCTGAATCGTGCTCATTCTTTTTGTCGGTCTTCCAGTAAATTCTTTTAATGCAAGACCGAGTACGGTAGTAAATGAGGACCTTAAAAGGGTTTTGCAGACCGTAACGTGGTTCAATTAACATCAGCCGGTTACGAAATCAAGAATGTGGCTTATTCGATTATCAACATCGTTGAGAACTGCAGGTGTAATTCTCCGCTTCCCTGTGATTCCCGCAGCTTTTGGATAATAAGTAGTACACTGGAATACTCCAGGCAGGTGTTTCTGTCATACTCCAGCGCATTTTTATTCTAGGGTGTGAAATTGATGCAAAACCCTGGGAATGGGAGGGACAACAATAGTCAGAAGGGAAATGTGGAAAGGAATGTTTGAAAGAAGTGGAGAGTCGAGATCTTTGATGGCGAATGGTTCGCAGAAATTCAGGTGGAGTTCAATTACTGGACGAAGAGTATGAACTACACTTTATTTTTGTCTGCAAGGAAAGATTACTAAATACAGGATATGAAACACTCAACTGGGATTTACTGTTAAACAACTTTAATGCATATATGATTTAAGATAACAGTAAAGCATGATTTCGTAATATTTGCAGTGAGTAACTTTTTTGTAATGTCTTCAGAAACCTAGTGCTGTCCCATAGTCATTTATTTAGGTATTTCAAAAAATGTCAAATTGCGCAACCCTCAGAGCTAGACTTTTAGTCAAAGATGTAGTGGTAGTGGTTTATTATGAATAACAACCAACTTCAAATTTATTTCACATTGAATCATATAAGCAATCTAACAATTGCTTATATGTCTATCTTTTCTCTTAACACACCCAAGTTCGTTCACAATGGTGACTTCTTAGCCAATAAATTTGCGGCCGCCGCCTCAACATCATTTCCACACTGTATAAGCATTGCACGAGCTGCTGCTTCTTCAAAACCAAGTGCCATTAGTGAAGCCAGTTTTGCGCTATCCACTTCTACTGCAAAAAAAAAAAATTTTTTTGATTGCAGTTAATACGGTGAAATATCAAAAAACTGAGGTGATTGCAATCCATAATCAAAAAAAAAAAAAGAAAACTAAAACTAGCGACTGTTTTTAAATTTTAAACTTATCTAGGAAAATTTTACTAAGATACCATTCGCAGTAGTCGCATTTGTAGTTCCAAATCGCTCAAGATTTCTTTGTGGAACTTCTGAGTCTGGTAGAAAATGTGTAACTGCTGATTCACCGAATCTATGAAACCTTTTTATAAAACCTATACCATTCATCCTGGTAGATATTCAATGCCTTCTCTTTAATACATCAAATTTCGGCGTAATTAAAGATAAGGCGTTGAATACATCTCGGGATGAATGGTACAGCTTTAGATCACTGCTTAATTTCATTTTTCTTTCTTCATTTAAACACTTGGCGTATTGCATAGTTTTGTACTAGCCCAACCGACGACGTCAAGAACATTTAACATCGAGTATAAGGAATTATCTCACCGTAAACAATTGATCTGTAAATCAATAACACAACAGTGTCGTTTAAGAATGTCGAGACCAAGCAAAACATCAATATCACGATTTGCCAGAACATCAAAATTACATGAGAAAAACTGTTCTTCAATTTGAACTTGGCCTGAAACATTACAACACTAATATAAAAACATGCATATGACTGCCCGTTATTTGTAGTTGCAAGCACTGACCAATATTGTATTACAAGAAAAATTACCACTTACAGGCATGTATTTTTCCTAATAATTGTTGGGCGCCACCAACTCCATGCACCGTTGCTTGAAACCTTTTATCTACTAAGCGCATTAAATTACAACGCTGCGCAACGGAATCGGATAATATCGATACTTGTGCTCCTGGTAATGGGAACTTTTGACTTCGAGTTTAAAAGTTGGTCTGATGAACCAGTTGGCTTCTCAAATAAAGAAATCCATAACAGAACGCCATAATGAAGATTTTCATAATAAAAATACTAAAAAGGAAACCTTTTATAAAACAAAATCTCATTGCAAAAGTTGTCGTTACTTCAATATATCTGTTATTAAAATATTCAGAAATACCTGTTAGTCAAACAAACCTGAATCCACGAATGCTTTTACTTCAACCCCATTTATTTTCATCTTGATGTACAACATTGATACAGGTATATAAGCTTCTGGCATATGTTCCATTGCGAACTGATGTGAAAAATCGATGTTTTCACGTTGGATCTGTTCCGCAATTAGTCGCTGTCCTTCGGCACTTGTTGGATCAAGCATTGCTCGTTCTCGGGCAAACGCACTTTGTCGTTCGGCGATATATTTCATTTTGAACATATCTGCAACAGAATCGTCATCAGTATTTGAACACATGAACAAAATTATCTATTCCCAAGATATAAATGAAAACTGAAAACGAATATGATACACAAGTTAAGCGAGTCATATGTAAAGTCATGAAGATGATAGCTGCTATATTGATCTGCTAGCCAAAAGAGTTTTTTCTAAGCACAAATTAAAAAAAAATGAAGTAAAATACTTTTTTCACATATTCCTTTTGTATTTTTTATTTCTGATAAATTTTATCCGCTGTATAAAAAATGAGAAAGACAAAGAAGCTAATGCACCATCAAACTTTTTTCTTCAGACAACTGTCATCAAAACTTTACGCATATTTCAAATATTATGCTAGATTTCTTACCAAAATTATTTTGATCAACTGCAGCAACTAAATTTGGCACAACATTACGCAAACGGTTACGACGCTCTGCGCTATTCCGGAGTCCATCGAACAGCATACGAAGCTAAAAAAAACAAGTGTGTAAATTTGATTACCAGCACCGAATATTTTTGTTTTCAAACTATTATAACATTTTTCAACTAGAGATGGGACTACTACTCTTTCCTCCCTCTCTCCTCAAATAATTGCTGGTAGGAATTGGACGAAAACATAGCGTAGATTAAAATGCAAGGCTCACTTACTAATTATCTACGATAACAAAAACAAAGCTAACATTGAGAAAAGTTAGTATTATAAGACTAAAATGACACTTTCAGAAAGTGCATAAAGTATAGCTATAATAAAAATAACTTGAGCAAGTTCACTGTCTTTCAGATTCTTGTCGCGACGCATGCTGTCCTGTGGCACTCTGATTGACTTTACTAAATCGGTAATCAGAGTATTCGAAAATTGAGGTTGTATGGATGATGTTGTCGGCATGTCTGCCACCAGAACAATTATATCATTGTCATATATTTTCCAATCCTGCAAAAAGATGTCATGAATGAATTTTCCAGAAAGTTATCATTTCCATACGTTACATTTATTCAAAAATGCTAATCCGCAACAGAAGCTCAGTGTAAATGCAAGATCAAATTAAATTTATTCGCATTACCTGAAGCTCCCTTCAGAATTAAGTCTCTTTTTCAACAAGACTGGTTGATTATCAACACAAGTAATGAGACCATACATTTCCAAAATGTAGCATTTTTCGGAGTAAATTTTATGCTGGAGAGTTTTTGTTTATTAGAATATTAGACTCGAAAATCTTTAGAGTAGGATTTCCATAAACTGTACAAGTTAATTCACAAATAGTTTCCAATAGTCTATTTGACTTGACGTAGTTGTCACATTTTGTCAACCTATTAAGATTTAGTTAAAACCAACATTCAAAGTTGTTTTCAAATTATTTGCATTCACATTTACTGTATGACCATTATGAATGATTTTTAACTGCGACATTGGTACATCATTCAAGACAGGAATTTCGAATCTGCAAAGTGCCAAAAAATTTTCCATTTCCATGTCGTTGTTTACTTCGAGTGGAAACACATTTGCACCAGTCAAGTCGCATGTCACTGTAACCTTCATTGCAGGTGACTCAGGCAGATATATCTTTCACTTCTGAATATACTTGATTTGTAAGACTGAAATTTTGATTGATTGACTGGTTGAAATTTCTCACTTGGAAATTTAATTTATTCCATCCATTATATAAATATTTCTTTCCATAATGATGAGACGCCTCTTAAAACCATTATGGTAATACTGAATAATCGTAGAAATGTTCTCAATAATTTTCTACAATTAATTTACAGTATGGATTAATAAGGATAGATAGGAGAAAATGGAAGGAAACTTCCACGCCCTTTACTGAAATAAAATAGTGAATTCACGGTGATAAGCTTACTGAGAGAGTCTTAATAAAATTATCATTACTTATATAATTACTGTGTCAGTAGTTAATTCTCTAATCCTATGGGATTAACTGAGATAATGAGAGCTAACTACACTGGGAACACACAGAAGTTCCATGTAAACCTAACTAAATGGAATAAGCAAGTCATTCTTCTGCTGTCCTCAAACAACTTCATTTTCTACTTTTGCTCATACTTTCGACTGTACTATTAAAGAACAACTTTCTCGATATTTTAATATATCANTACTAGTAAGTGATTATCAATAGTAAAAATATTTGACATCACTTAAATTGTAAATAAAAAAACTTTAAAAATAATGGATGCGGGAAAGAAAGTGCAGTACTTCTTATTTCCATTTATTTTTCTTGTAGGTAGAACTAGCTTTGTGGGATACGGCTGGTCAAGAGGATTATGATCGATTACGCCCACTCAGTTATCCGGATACTGATGTTATTCTAATGTGCTTTAGTATCGATTCGCCTGATTCTCTTGAAAATATTCCCGAAAAGTGGACTCCTGAGGTCAGCTTCAATTTTCATAAATATCCGTTTCACTTGCATGAAACACGAACTTTCACATCAAAATATAAATATAAGTTAGTTTTCTAAGAATCCTCCCCTAATTTTTTGATATTTTGTTTCTTTCTGAACTTTAGGACTCTGCTGGTTCAGTTCGCTGCCTTTTATTCTCTGATAATGAAACTCGTAATAGAAACGAGAAATAAGAATGCTATGCTTTGTTCTTTTTCTGATTAATAAATTCAGGTGCGACATTTTTGTCCAAATGTTCCAATAATTTTGGTTGGTAACAAGAAAGACCTTCGAAACGATCAGCAGACTATTCGTGAATTGGCAAAAATGAAACAGGAACCGGTAAGACCGGAACAGGGACGTGCTATAGCTGAGCAAATAGGGGCTTTCGCATATTTGGAATGCTCTGCCAAAGCAAAGGATGTAAGTTTAGTTGGATTCAAAAGATGTTTTTTGCCATCTTCGAAGAAGCGGATAATGGCATAACATTGAGAATTGTTTAATAGTTGCAAATTCTGAATAATTTAAAAATAAAATATCAAAAAGTTGGGACACATTACACAGAATAAAAAAAAACACATTACACAGAATAAGAAAAAAAAAACTCCTTAGAGTGGGTTAATTTTTCTTTAATGATTAGAATAGCAGTAAGGAAAATTTGGAAAGCAGTATTGTACATTTATTAATCTGAAGGAATAATTTTCTGTTGTACCAAACAGTTAAACAGTTATCCATTTGTTTGCAAGTTGTCTAGAAGCTTTTGAAAAACATATTCACTAGAAAGATACTTGTTTCAATTTTAGAAGAACGAACAGTTAGGAATACGTGCGAAAATTGTATTGAACTAAGACAGGAGTGATAGAAGTGGAAGTAGATTTATTAAAATGTATAAATTTGCAATCAAACTCGGATGTAAAAATGCAAGTCATGAATCGAAGAAAGCAAAGCAATATTTTTATTTTAAAATAGTTTTTATTGGAAACTTTTGTTTAGGGTATCCGCGAAGTGTTTGAGAAAGCCACGCAAGCAGCGCTACAGCAAAAGAAGAAGAAAAAGAGCAAGTGTGACATTCTGTGATTTCATAGCAAATTTCAAGCTGCATAATTTCAGTTTTTTCTTCACATGTAACATTTTATCTGATGATTTATCTGATTTTTAATCGAACGCCAGATATTATCATTATAATCATTGTTTCTAAATTTCCTATTTAGATTTAAGCTATGCATTTTATCCCTGTAGTTATTTACTTATGAATTTGCAGAAATTGGAAGTGGGCGAGAATGTTGAGGATCTCCTGAAATTTAGTGATTAATAAGAAACCGAGGTGTAGTTTTTCAGCTTTTGATGCTTAACTACTGTCAGTGCCCTTAAGTAACTCCATTTTTAAATCGTTCATCTATCATTATTAAAAAAGAATAAGGGAGTTGAATTGAAGTATTTTTAATTTTTTACTGTGAAGGTTAATTGTCCCTATTTGACATAGAAGAAAGCTTCACATTCAGTTGCTTAGAAAACGATAAAAAAGAAAAGTCACGAACTATACATGTTTTTCTTTTTTGATGCGTGCAAGTAGTGTTAATAGCGGTATTGGATATGTTGTGACCGATATGCACACCTAAAAATTTTGGTTTGCATATTCATAGAATGACGAGAAATTAGAAATTAGTTGTGCACAGTTTTGGTCAGTAATTTTCGATCATACTTTTGGGAATGATAAGACCTCGTAGGAATAATCATTTATCGTTTTTCTTTGTCTAGCATGTTTTCAATATATTGAAAAATAGATATAAACACTAATAAGATGCGGTTTATTGTAGTAACATGCTCGTAGGGGCAGGTTGTTATGCATAACAGTTATTGTGATTGGGTGTTTTCTCGTACAAGTTACATTGTTAACTTTTTATTGTAGGTTATTTTACTTACTTGGACTTCAATGTATGATTAAATTTGAAAGAATGTATTAATTCCATTTTTTTCTTATATGTGTTCCCTTCACATTTATTTACGCATCAAATATTGCTGCAATTTAATCAACATTTTATTTCATATAATTCTATTTTTTCCTATATAAATGGGAAATCACGCCAAATGAACTTATATGAACTGCGACTGATTGCAAATTTTACAACAGCTTTTATGATTATTCACAATGACACAGGAAATGTTTATGTTGAAATTTGCTGCACTTCTAAAGTTAATTAAAACATCGTGCCACCTTAAATAAGGCACTTGAGCTTGCCTTAGAAGAGTTCCTAACCTGACAGAAAGGACGGCTGATTTGTTCATCATTGAAATCAAGGGTTATTAATCTGGATTCAGTTAATTTCTCTTGGAATTACAGTCCCCGTATTGATTAATTTATGAAGTCCAGATTTGATAAGAAATTCGCTGACGAAAGGATCGTAAAACGATACAGTTCGTAAGACCCATGGCAAGAAACATCTTGAGTATTCTTTGAAGGAAAACTGATAAACTTTTAGTAATATCATTCGAAAAGAACAGGAATGATTAGGTTCGACTTCGGTCAGATCCCCAATATTTATTAGGCAGTTACAGATACGATATTTCTGAAATGGTCTTAAAATTAACTAGGTCAATAGACGAAACGTTGTTCATTCCACTGGCAATACTGGTTTGATGATTCGAACTCATAGAAAAATTAGAAAAAAGTGATTTTAAAATCTCTCTGAGCAAATTTCCATTTCTCCTGATATCATTTTGCGTGATGCTTTAGTCAAGTTGTGGATAGAGATGGAGATTTTAAAATTTTCACATGATCTATGATGGACATTCCTATAAAGTCTCTTTACACTAATATTCCACAAGAGTAGAGGTAGCATCAAATTGAGATCCGAATGACTTCCATTATTTTTAGACCACTTAAAGTTCTGCTGATCCTTCTGTATTTTCCGCGTTATGATCTTTAGCTATTCCAGATCGACATCATAAAGAAGAATACTTAAAACTGTTTGAATCATGCAAAAAAGGTGACTTGTCGATCTTACTACAATTGCTTAAACCTGAAAAACTAAATCAGTATATTAGTTGTTCTTGTTTGTACTACTGATCCTAAAATGCTTGCGGTAATAGTAGTAATAGCAGTAATAGAAATGATGCATGTATGAAGTAGTTTTATTGAATATTGATTTTTTTTGGGTAATAAAGCGCAATCATAACAGTAAAAGATCATTTCAATTCTGTTTGGTAAATTCACAGCATGAAAATCAAACAAGTGGGAAATAAATCGTTTATGGCAAGATAGTTATTGCTTTGTTTTCCACTATTTAGATATAATCAAAAACATTTTTAAAGTTAATGTAACTTTTGAAAATTCCCATCTTCTTTGTGACTTGTTTTTCTCAGCCTGATCTGAACAATCGCAACTCATCGCCGTTACATTATGCAGCCGGCTTCGGGAAGGTAAAAAGTGTTCGAGCGTTACTTGCACTGGTGCAAACATAAGACTGATGATAGTGGTTTGGTTCTATTACGTAATGCATCCTTATTTGGTCATATTGAAATGGTGAAAATTTTGCTAGAAGATGGTGCTGACACAAATGTTAACGATCATTGGAACTTTACACCACTTCATAAAGCTGTTACATGGGGAAAATTACGTTTCCTTAATAAATTGTGGAGTAGAACTATTCAGATAGTATTATGTATTAAAGTTTGATATTAGATAGTTTTATATATTGTAGTTGTTATGTATTAATGTTTAATATCAGATAATATAATATATTGAAGTATAATATCAGTTAATGTTACACATATGTGAGATAATGCTCTATTAAAGTTTAATATGTTTTCTTATTAATAAGCTTTAAATATGATACGACGTTTCATCAATTTTTCATTCTAATTCCTTTTTTTTTCTGAAAAAAAAACACTATGCAATTTTTTTTTTGTGATGAGGTATAACGGAGATAATTTCGAAAATCGTTATCAGGCTGATGCTTGCGGTCTTCTGCTGCAACATGGTGCTTCAGCGTGGAGCGAAAATTCAGATGGTAAGACACCGCAATATTAGCGGATGGTGATGCTAAAGCGGTTTTTACAGGTCAGATGTTATAATTTACACTTATGTTGAAGAAATTTGTAAATTTAATAAATATAAAGATGAGAAGATTTGGAAGTAGACTTGTTTCTACTACTTGCAGGTGACTATAGAAAAAATGAGTTATTAGAAGCAGCAAAGAATGGAGATGAGGAAAGCTTACTGTCCTGTTTAACGTCCTTCAATATTAACTGTCATGCAGTTACTGGTAGAAAGATTAGAACTGGTTATTAATGAAGAAATAAGTGCAAAGAAACTGGCTGAAGATTCATTGGTATTTTCTTGGAATATACAATTTAGAATCTAAGTTTTTTGAAATTTAATAGGATCTGGTTCGAAATCTGAAAATTTTAGTTTAAAATTGATATATTTTTTATTGCAAAGTCGGATTTAATTTCACATTTACCGAGGTATTGCATTTCTTACAATCAACACCGTTGCACTTGGCTTGCGGTTATAATCGAGTATGAACAGTTAAAATTTTGCTGGAAAAGGGTGCCAATGTTCAGGCTGTAGATATTGGATATGCTATGTTTCAGAAGTACATAAAATCCCCTGTTTGTGTGTCTTAACAGTACACTACTTATGAAACTTTTTAAGGTTTTGATTTGATATTATAAGTTCATTATTATTATTAAATAGTACTTCATTTTTTCTTCAGAAATTTGTACCTTTTTGAAGCCACATGTTTTATAAAGTTTATGTTTATTTTAGAAGCTTATTACCATTCCATAATGCGTCTTCATTTGGACATTTGGGAGTGGTCAATTTATTATTGAAGCAAGTGCTGATACGCAAGCTGAAGATTTGTGGAATTGCACACCGCTTTATGAATCTTCAAGCAATAAAATTGGTTTTTTGATTTGCAGAATTGGTTTATCTTAGTTAAAGAGCCTACTAGCCTAATTATATGCATCTTTGTCTGAAAGTGACTCCACTACATGCTGTTGCAAACTCAGCTCATCAGAGAAGAAAAGTAATTGCTGAAATGCTTTTGAAAACCGGATGTCCTGAACAAAGAGTAAGTTTTATTTGAAGGATTCTTTTTATTGGTAGAATACTGTGTATTAGCCAACCTTTCAAATTGTTTTAGATTTTTCTTTCAGCACATATTGGTGAAGTAAGGCTGCTAGTATAACTATTATCAAGATATGAGTATTTAACTTTCACTTTTTTAACTTCCAGCGGTTCTTCTGCGCTGCAAATTGTAACAAAACTACGCTCATACGATGTATTGGAAGTACTGATAAGTCAACGTGTTAATATTAGTGAACCAAGTAGCCGTGGTAAGACAACACTCCATATTGCAGCCCAAAAAGGGGATTTTGATTTGTGCAAGTGACACAGTTGTTACATTTTTTATTTTTCTATAAAAACTTATGAAACTAAAACTTCTTTTATATATTAGTCTACTTTCTTCTCTGAAGCCATTAATTTGAAACAGTAAGGGCAAAGGGCAAAAACAACATATTCATATTTACTTTTCCCTATTCCCCAGGAATCCAACAGTTTTCTGCATCCGAATAAGTGATTGCTGTAATGGAAATTTTTAGTGAAGGGATGGACATTTATTTTAGACAACTGCTAAACTATGGCTTACCAACCGATCTGAAAGATAATGAACAAAAAACGGCAGCTGATGTTGCAGGAAATATTGAAATTAGAGACTTAATCAATTGTTGGAGCCTAGAAAAATAAACGTCATACAAAAATGAAGCATCTAATTTTATCTGATATTTATGCGAACTTCAGGAAAAAAGTCTATACTGAAAGGCCTGATTTCCCATTTTTTGCTGCCTTTTTGTTTTCATCTTAATTAATTAATCGAGTTATTTTCTAGTTTGACTTCATTCATTGGTTTATCTATTTTTTATTTTTCTTTTTTTTTGTAGGAATACATTAGAAAGAGAGTCGGCTTTGTCATTCATTTTTCCTGTCCCTGATACTTGTTTGAGTTGTTTCTAGTCGTACATGGTTAATTATACAATTAATCATAATTGCATCTTATTTTCATTAGTCGCTGGTTCATGTTCTCTGCTTTTTCTTAAAACTACGATAATATTAGGATTGTTATGCATTATGTGATCAGTATAATTCAGCTATAGACGGTATGATCCGTTATTGACAAACCAAATTAGAAGAATGAAGCATGTTTTAATTATTCCTAAATATTTTTTAAAAGGGGGAGCAAAGGTGTAAAATGTGGTAAGCAAAGAGGAAGCTACGAATATTGTCACGAAAACCGAAATCATAGTAGTGGTTCTGGAAATAATAAACTTGAAATACTGAAAGTATACCACAATATACCGCAATGTCTTACAACGAGAAGTACAAGCGATATATTGAGAAGAGCTACTTCTACTGGATGCTGCAAGATGCGATGATCTTAGTACAGTAAAGGTAAGATATATTTTCTGATCTGTCATAGATGGTTAATGTGCTCTACTATACCTTTTTATTTGGCTAGTTATTTGTTTTGTGTTTTCTGATTGGTGAGACGAGATCAAAATCATGTAAATTTGCCCTCTTTTTTCAAGTAATAATTAAAATAATTGTTTGTTTGCATCATTGTTTTAATAAGGATTATACATTTTAATATGATAGATCTCATTTTAATTTCATGTGAATGTGACACCTTTTAAATTTTTAGAAATGTTTCAGTTCGTTATATTTTAGTATTCGTGGTAATATGTTAGTCTCATAGAAATTTTACAGCGCATAATTGCAAGCTGTGGAACGAAAATTATCAACTGTAAAGATTTTGATGGTCGTGAATCAACACCCTTACACTTTGCTGCTGGATATAATCGAGTAGAAGTATTGAAATACTTGTTGAGAAAGGGTGCTAATGTTGAAGCAAGGGTTGTTATGCAAGAGCTGCGTTTTTTTTTCTTTTGTTAAAGTCTAGTTATTAGATTTTGAACACTGCGCTAATCTAAATGCCACCGATAAATAGGGACTCCCTTACACGAAGCTGCTTTGAAAGAGAAATTTGACGTCTGTAAACTTCTTATTATTAGTGGTGCTGACCTGAAGCACAAAGGGCGCGATGGCAAGACTCCATTGGATGCTGTCAGAGAGGGTATTATCCCGAAATTCTCATAAATAACTTTCCGAACTCTTACATTTAAATAGAAAGCAGTTTTGCAGATAAAATTTGCAGACCTCAAATATCCTTATCTCTAATGTCAGTTTGTAGCCTATTTGCATATTTAGGAGCAGAAGATGCATATAATCTGCTGCATGACGACGCAGCGGTACTTGAGACGTTTTTCAACACGGCTGCATTTGCCGGTGATTTTTTTCATATCATAAAAGTTTTTAGATTTGGTCCGGTTAGCTTTTCGTATGACCCATATTTCAAGTTGACTATGATTGGATCAAATTTCTAGTACAACACACAAGAAAACTATGCTTGTCCCTAAGTCTCAAAAGAGGTGTGAGGTTGTGGCACTTTCTCGTATTATTTTTGCAAAGTGAATTTTGAAAACTTAAAAGGAAAAGTATGTTTTTTATGATGCATGTTTTTTGGGTTTCTCTGTTAGCTGCAATGCCTGAGATGTTTCATACTGTAAATCGCTTTCTAAATCCTGAAATCCGTCTTTTGCAAATAATTTTATTCGGTAAAATTTCTCAAAACAGCTTCTCAAACATTGGTTTGCTTCAGCTGATTATCTGGAAGTTGCGCGATTTTTGCTTGAAAATGGTGCTGAAGTTAATTTGAAAGATAAGGATGATCTGATACCGTTGCACAATGCGAGCAGTTTTGGACATCTGGAAATTGCCGCTTTGTTAATGCCGAAGTGAATCATCCGGATAAATGGGGATATACTCCTGTGCATGAAGCAACTCAGAAAGTAATGCTGTCGAAAGATTTTCTAATATCTCTATATTGGCTTTTTTGAGAATATTATGGAATTACTGGTCTGCTTATTATTATCCATTGGAATTATCGTGCATGAGAAATCATTGGACAGAAGAAAATCAATGGTGATATGTACTATAAGATTCATTCATTTTAGGGTCGTATCAAATTTGTTCACTACTTCTAAATAATGGCGCAGATGTCACACTGAAAAATAACGAAGATTTTACTGCACTGGATATTACTGTTACGGAAGACACAAAAGAATTATTAATAGTAGTCATTCTTATATTTTTTAAATCTATATTCGGTTCAGTAGCAACTCGTTATTATTGACTTTCCATATTATCTGATCTGAAGAACTGTTTTGTTCAGAGTGCAGTCCTGGTTGATCTGAGAGAAATTATCAGCTGTTCATGTTGTGCGTAAGATAATGGATCAGCGGTTGATTTACCAATTTTATCTTTTGTGCGGGAGATCATGGTTAATGCCGTTGTTGACATGCAATCAGTCAATTGTTCGAGACAGGAAACAAATTTAGGGAATGAGAAAATAATGTTTTCTAAACAAAAAAAAGTAACAGTTTCGAAATTTTTTGTGAAAATTTCGTTTCATGGTTCGATGTGAAAAAAAGTATTTTTAATAGGTTTAATAATGTTTCATTTCTTCCTTTTGATTAAACGATTCAGCTGTTTGGTTAGACTGCATAGTTTATATTTGAGTTTAGTTAAACGATGGAGCATGGAAAGCATACACGACAGAGTGATAATAGGCTTGGGAATTTTGAAATTAACAAGCATTGTAACATTAATTAATGCATGCGGAAAAATTTTCACTGCGTTCGTTTTTACAACATTGTTTTTTACATTTTCGTGAGTGGTTGAATATAGTATTTTACTTCCAGGGAGGTAATGAATATGAAACAAAGTTTTCTATGAAAGACTATTTACGATCGATTGGTCTTAATTCGCTGTCAAATTTATTTGCTAAGGAAAGAATTACATTAGATTTTTTGGCCATTATGACACATGATGATTTGAAAGCGATGGGAACTGATGCTTTCGGGACTCGATTTCGATTGCTTAAGAATATTGGGAAATGTATAAGGAAAAGTGAAGATAATGCATTTGGATTAGAATGAATGGTCAAATATAAATCACTTTTTTCTTCCACTTGGTTACTTTTAATTCATCTTACTTATATGAGGTTTGGGGATGATTATTATTACATATGTAAAAATAGTTCAAGATGTAACGGATAGCTCATGGTATAATTTAAAAACTGATATATTTTCTTGTTTTCTTCAAAGCTCATTATCAGCATGATTATTTGCCAACTATGTTATTATATCAGACTTTTTAACAGAGTATTTGGAGAAGTGAAGCAGAGATTGAGATAATCGTAGTCGTAATGATTTGAAATATCCCGATCTTACGTTAATATTTGTTTCACTTTAACTTTACGTTAATTTATTGACCATTTATTTCACTTCAACTTTACGTTAATTTTAATTACCTCATCTAGTAGGAATTTCGTTTGTATACAATTCCTAAAACATGTATTTAGGTAACGAAAGTAGGAATTCGCCGAGTAATTTTCAGGTACAGTATCAATAGGCACAATATTGATACAAATTGAGTGTTCAAATGAAGTATTCCAACAAATTGAAAAAGGATTGAGTTCTACAGTTGTTTCACACCTAGATCTTGGCTTGGATGAATGTACACCAAGTTTGAAATGCTTGAAATACAGAAGATTATTAACGAAAAAATTTATGAAAGGTGATAAATTTTTGTCACTAAAGGACTTTCGGAATTAATGAAGATTAAGCGATACTTGGAGATGTTCGGTAGTACTGATTCATAAAGTCGGTTCGGGATGGGTAAAAAAATAATTAAAAATTATTGAATGCAAATTTTTAAGGTCTAATTTTTTAAAGTAGTCCTTTTCTCGAGTTAGCTTTAATTTTTTATTCTTCAAAGTAGTGTTCTTTACGAAGGTATATAAAACGCCGTGCAGATGTAGCGGAAGAACGGTAGTAATAGTTGTGGAATTTTCTATGGATGGTAGCGATGTGTACCAAATGACAACTGTTGTAAACTTTACAACGGACGCTTATATATTCTAGGCTTTTAGTTTCGATATTGCAGTGATATCTTCTAACATCTCAATTTTGCTGCTGTAACAAGGAGCAGTTGTAATAGTTGCTGTATCAGTCTTAACTTCATATATCAGTTTTTAAGTTTGCCTTAATCAATTCATTTTTATGGAATGGATTTGCACAGTCAACAGCTTGATTAAAAAAAGGAAAAGTTGTTTTCGAAATGTTTCTGCTAGTATGTACCGTTAAGTGAATGTGTGTGTGGTGAGCATAATGAAAAACTTTTGTATCATGGATCACCGTTTATGCGTTTTTTCCATTGTACAGAAAGATTTCGATGAAAGGTATTCACATATGGGTGGTATATTTGGTGCTGGTGAGTTAATTAGGATTTATCTAAATTTGAAGAGCTAATGAATGAAAGATTTTTAACATGAAGAGTTAATGAATATAAAAACAAATTTTATCTAATCATAATCAGTTAAAATATGAAACATATGAAAAGCTAATCAGACGTGTTATGTTTTGTATTTGGTTTAATATGACAGGCAGTGGATGCAGTCTTCATCGTGATTGTTCTTATCCGACATTTATTACTTTGTCGAGTGACGTTAGGAAGATATTTTATACAGGTTAGTTTGTTCTTTATTTGTTAATTTTTGACTGAAATCACTAAACAAAGGCATACATTGTTCTAGTATACATTGGATTAGGTAGTGGCAATTGCTTTCTTTTATTCTAACTTATTGCTTAACAGTATTTTTTATGCTCTTCATCCAGATGGTTTAAATATCCCTCTTTATAGAGTTCCTGTAACAAAATGGCACATTCACCACTCAATGATGGAGCAACCACGTGCAGGTGGTTTAAATTATCCGGAATATGTCATATATAGAGGAAAGCAAATGAGTAATTCTTTCGTAATTTTTAGGTTAAAATTTCTTAGTTAGTATTCTTCTCAGGAAATATCGTAATTTAGATATCGAGTATTTAAAAAGAATTGCTTATAAGAACAAACTTTGCATTTTGGGAATGAGATCGAAATTTTAATTTTTTTTTTTCAAATTGGAAAGCTACTATTGAATTTTTTGAATGGTATTTCCAAAAATATTACTTACTAGTGAAAACTAATCAAATCTAAATAGCCATTTTAATATAGTGCTCTGACGAATTCGACAGACTGTAAAAATTAGGTCTGTTATCACTTTTTGGAAAAGAATATTTTTTGCAGGCCTATCCAGAATATGTGACTGTTTATCGAATAGTTAACGACGATTTGAGGCCTGCTTTTTAATGGTTATCCCATTTTTATTCATTTTAATTACTTTCAATTGCTTCTTTATGAAACTGATTTTCACTCCAAAAAAGATTCAAATCTGTTGTGCAAAACAGGTATCCAAAGTGGTAGGAATGTTTCCCAAAGTTTGAAGCATTTCTAAGGGTGTTAAAAAAATGGTTAAATAGGTACTTTTCAAGCATATATTTTTGGTTACTTGATAAAAGAATGGGGAAATTTTTTTGAAGAAAAATGCAATATTTTTTCAACTATTATGAACGGACTTATTATTGATTAATACGTCATGCTACTGCTTTGCCGAAATTAAAAAGTTGAATTACTCGTTTTATGTAATCATATTCAGTGCTGTACTGGGAAATTGTTCGGAACTTTCGATTGTAAAGATAGATTTTTTGTGAAATTTGCTGAAAATTTTTTCAATTTCCTTGAAATTGTTTTTGAAATGGGTGGAACTTATGTAAAAGTAGAGTTCAACATTTCTGTTTGATTTTCAAAATTTTATATTTTTTTATTAAGAGATATGAAGGTCAAATTTATCTTGTCAGAAAAAATTTATGGTCATTCATTAATCTTCCCATTTTTTAAATTATACCTCATGCGGTCTTTGTGATGTTTTAGTCTAATAAAACAGTGTCAGTTAGATCACGTTATCATCAAGGTAATGTAATTTGTTCTCTCTGACACTGTTCTGTTAGGACAGGAATTGTAAGTCGAGCGGAATTGCTGGCTTTGGTAAATGTGTTTATAGGAGTTCACTTTACGATGATCTAAGAATGGTTTCTCTCGACGAAATTATTGCTTTTGCTTCGTCATAGTTTTTATATTTTGATATAATAACACAGTGTGCAGTATGAGACGCCTTTATTTCCAGTTAATTTATATTTTCTCAATTTCGTGCTATTCTTTTTTATCACATGTTGTATTGATCAAGTGAGCGTCACAATTGAAGTACTAATATGATATTTTGATTATATACGTGAGACCAGGGAACTGCCTGATCTGTCCGGCCTGCCTGCCTGCCTGATTTCTTTTTCCCAAACATTTCAAGAGAATTTTTAATTATGTTTCATACTTATTTTAGGAAATTAAAATTTTTGTGGTTTTGGTATAGGAAAGTGATATATGATTCATACAATAATTTTTGGTCAAAAAGTTTTATCAATCTTGTATTTTTGTGATATTTGCCTTCTTTTCTTCCCGTTGTTCGTTTGTTGCTTACATTCTATTCAATTTTAGCCGTGTTTTCAACTGTAAAAGCTGATAACTAATGTAATATTCCCACTGCCTGCTTTATGCTTCTGTCCTGTCCTCTTCCGCACTTCCTCGCTCACGATTAATCGCTTTCTGTATAGTACCGGGTTTAATAGTTTGAAAGTTTATGCATTCTTGCTTGCAAACTGAGGTTAAACGTGTGATGTGATAACTTTTCGTTTTGAAATTAAAGAACTTTTTATATGTATATGTAAAAAGTTTTGCAAACTAATTCTAGAATGCTTCGTTTTTTGCAAACATGTCCGGAAGGTCTCACTTTAAAAAAAGTTATTTTGGAAAAGGGACAAAATATATGACCAAAGGTCCTCGAAACTCAAGCGAATGTAGCATTACTTTTGCAACAAAGTGAGCATGTAAACTGGTACAGATATTTCATGGAACTTTTTTTTATGAGCGAATTTTTTGAGACATCAATATTTGTTTCTTCCATTGTTGTTCGTGCAAGATTTTTTTGCAAATTTTCAATATCAGCAGAAAACGTAGTTGGGAATTGTTGACATGACTTCATTTCTTGTCAGTGAGACGGGCCATGAAATGTAGATAGAGACTGTTCAGTTTAATGGAAGATTAAATGCGGGGATTAAATATACATCCGATTCACTTCCTGTTTTTATAGAGATCACGATATGCAATGTATAAAATATGTGAGTAACACAAGGGTTTGATTAACTTCAAAATTAGTGATTTGATGGTTTTTACCGTTCTACTATATGGATCCCTTGTTTATCATATCATACTCATATGTGTATTTGTACCAGTCAGGTTTCCGAAATCAGATGATGCAGGTGTACGTGTAGACTGTGTTGGAGGGGTGTATTGGAAAAAAAAGAAAGCTCAGATTCATACCTACAGATCCCCTTGATAATCACTGTTTGAAATACTAGAACTAGTAATTCGTCGGGTATCACTGGATCAAGGGTAGATAGAGAAATGTTTTAGTCTTGAAATATATCGAAAAAAAGATTAGATTTTTCAATGTTGCTTTAAATGAGATAATAGGAATTTGTCAAAGATAGAATTCTCTGCTTATATTTCTTTTATCATGGTCACCTACACTGCTAAAGATAGTATATTTTGCTTTGTAATTAAGCCATTTAAAATAATTAAACCATCTATTCAGCAGTGAACGACAATATATAGAGCTCTTTATCAAGTATGACAAATGATTTGAACTTCATTGTCTTTGATTAAATTTCCAAAATTCCGTATTTTGATTTTACAATGGACTTATTGTAAATTGTTTGGAAGGATTTGAAGGGAGTGTTATGACAGTTTCGAAAAGTTTATTGCTTGAAGAACTTTTCTTTCCTTTTGAACGGAGAAATAATTTCGATTCTTATGAAATCATCAAATAACTCTTTGCAATGATGGTTCAACTACAAACAAAGAACTGTCACAAATCGATCAAGAATGAAGCGACCATCATCAAACAACACGACGATAGGAATATGAAGTGCAGTGAAGTGACCTTTCCTTCTTACGGTGCACATTCGGATATTCGAATATCATATGGGAGGGAAAGTCGGTCACTCGATCCTATGCAATTCTCTCCTGCGTTGCAGTTGCTTTTTTGTTCACATGTGGAAGGTAGCTTTGTGTACGGTTTTGGAAATGTTGGATTTTGGAAATGTTACAACTTTTCCTAACAAACTTCTACCTCATTATCTGCTTTAGTATTGAAACTTCCATTTCTTTCTCATCATTTTAGAGTGATTACATAGTCGTTTAGAAGGAAAAAGCGCAAAAGTTGCTTCGGGCGGCATCAATCATATCTCAATGTCAAAAAAGTCCAGATTTTCTTGTTCAGTTCGTCCCCGCTTCACCACCTCACCCAGCATCAAGACTGGCTTTCGTATATGTATTCCTTTCTTTCAATAAAGATGCAACAACAAGGATGTGTCTTGTAGAGAAAATTCGCATACTGTATTGATGTTTCGTGGGTTAGATTTTGTCCAGTGAATTAAAGATTAAGTGAAAGTCTTTCAGCACTTCTTTACGCTGATAGTTCCCTGACTGCAGTTGAGACTGTTCGGTCGATGCGCAAATATGATTTTTTTTAATATTTGTCTGTTACTTGGATTCGTGATACACGAAATGATTTATTAGAAGTCAAGATTATCACTATAGATGAAATGCTAATAATATATATTTTAGCATCGAGTAGAAAGCTCTAGGATTTAGATGTCCACGGAACATCGGAAACGAATCACCAAAACTTTTACTGACCTTGACAATGGAATGTTTCGGAAAACTCGAAATATTGACAATACCAATTCTTCCAGATGCTCAAAAGCTGAGGTGAGCTATTATTTTATAAAAAATTGGTATGATATTTAGAAGCTTTGAGAAAGTAATTGAAAGTAACCTTCGAGGTGAAATATCTTATGCAGGAGATGATTCGCTGCATGTGGTTAATATTTCAGTATTGAAATAGCTGAGATTAGTTATCTCGGTGAATTAAAAAAAAAAATTGCACTCTCTGAAATCGCCTGGAACATTTAGAGCAACGATACGGTTGAGTCACCAAACAGATTGGCGTTAATAAAACCAGCACCGTATAGTGACGATCCAGAAGTCATTGCTCAACGAGCATGTATTGATTATTCGCAAAAAATTACCCTTGAAATGGCGAGAAGCGGCAAAGGTAATCGAGCACCAGAATAGAAATTAAATTACAATTGATTTAATTCCATTCACGACTTCAAATTTTAGAAACGGAAGAGAAAATAAAAAGTATGCAGAACTTCAAATTGCCTATTTAAAGTCATTGCGCTGAAATTGCCTAATTTCTTCTATGTTTTCATTATGAGTTTATCAAAATTTCATCTTTTTTTTTTGAAGTCCGCGGAGATTATGATAGAATTTTTCAGCTGGGCGCCCCGTGCGTGTTTTTGCTGATGGTGTCTATGATCTCTTCCATTATGGTCATGCCAATCAACTACTACAAGCAAAATGTGCTTTTCCAAATGTATATCTTATTGTTGGAGGTATGGTGCTGTTCTGGTTTTTTAGGCATTCTGGCTTTTCTTTTTTGTAATCTTCATTTTCATCTATATCAGTTCCTTTAATTTATTGCTGATATTTAGTATGTGGCGATGCGGAAACTCTTAAATATAAAGGCCGTACAGTAACATCTGAAAATGAGAGATATGAAGGTGTACGCCATTGCCGTTACGTTGATGAAGTCTACAGAAATGCTCCATGGTTTTGCACTGTAGAGTTTCTAAAAAACCTGAAGGTATTCGTCTTGTAACATTTTACGAGTGATACAACCTAAACAGCATTTGAAAACTTTTTTTTTACTTTGACTACTTCAATTGCTCCATAAACCTTTTTTAATATATTCTGCATTTTGTAACCTGACTTTGTGACTTTCAAAGTTGTACTTAGCATTTAAGGGTATAGTAGTTAATAACCTATCTATTTTGCTTACTTGACTATCATTTTCTACCGTAAATTGTATTAGTGGTTAGTTTTTCTTACGGCTTTAATCTCACCTCATTCATTCTATTTCGTTGAATGACTTTTTATATTTTAGGTTGACTTTATAGCGCACGATGCGATACCATATGTTGCGCCTGGCGATGCAGATCTTTACGAGAAATTTCGGCGAGAAGGTATGTNCTGAGATTAGTTATCTCGGTGAATTAAAAAAAAAAATTGCACTCTCTGAAATCGCCTGGAACATTTAGAGCAACGATACGGTTGAGTCACCAAACAGATTGGCGTTAATAAAACCAGCACCGTATAGTGACGATCCAGAAGTCATTGCTCAACGAGCATGTATTGATTATTCGCAAAAAATTACCCTTGAAATGGCGAGAAGCGGCAAAGGTAATCGAGCACCAGAATAGAAATTAAATTACAATTGATTTAATTCCATTCACGACTTCAAATTTTAGAAACGGAAGAGAAAATAAAAAGTATGCAGAACTTCAAATTGCCTATTCAAAATCACTGCGCTGAAATTATCTAATTTCTTCTATGCTGTCATTATGAGCTTATCAAAATTTCATCTTTTTTTTGAAATCCGTAGAGATCGCAATAGAATTTTTCAGCTGGACGCCCCGTGCGTGTTTTTGCTGATGGTGTCTATGATCTCTTCCATTATGGTCATGCCAATCAACTACTACAAGCAAAATGTTCTTTTCCAAATGTATATCTTATCGTCGGAGGTATGGTGCTGTTCTGGTTTTTTAGGCTTTCTGGCTTTTCTTTTTTGTAATCTTCAGTTTCAACTATATCAGTTTCTTTAATTTATTACTGATATTTAGTATGTGGTGATGCGGAAACTCTTAAATATAAAGGCCGTATAGTAACATCGGAAAATGAGAGATATGAAGGTGTACGCCATTGCCGTTATGTTGATGAAGTCTACAGAAATGCTCCATGGTTTTGCACAGTAGAGTTTCTAAAAAGCCTGAAGGTATTCGTCTTGTAACATTTTACGAATGATGCAACCTAAACGACAGTTGAAAAGTTTTTGTACTTTGACTACTTCAACTGTTCTATAAACCTTTCTTAACTTTTAGACGTTTAAACTCATAAACCTTTTTTAGTATATTCTCATAGTTTGTAACTTGATCTTGTAACTTTCAAAGTTGTACTTATTATTTAAAGGTTAGTAGTTATCTATTTTGCTTATTTGACTATCATTTTCTACCGTAAGTTGTATTATTTCTCACGACTTTAATCTCACCTCACTCACTCTATTTCGTTGAATGACTTTTTATATTTTAGGTTGACTTTATAGCGCATGACGCGATACCATATGTTGCGCCTGGCGATGCAGATCTTTACGAGAAATTTCGGCGAGAAGATATGTTTATTGAGACGCAACGTACGGAAGGCGTTTCAACTAGTGATGTTGTATGCCGAATAATCCGTGATTACGACAATTACGTGCGCCGTAACTTACAACGTGGTTATTCAGCTAAGGATCTCAATGTCGGATTTCTTGCTGTAAGTTGTGATAACTACATCACTTTGAGTGATTATTCTATAATTCTGCGTTAATATCTTTTCTGACTTATTTCTAACTTCTCTCAGTCATTTAACATCGAACTGTTACAGGCTAGGTGTTACCAGCTACAGAATCAGGTTGATCAACTGAAGCAAAAAAGTTTGGAAGTTATAAAGACATGGCGTAACAGAAAGGATGACTTTATTCGTGGTTTCTTGGAAACATTACAAAAAGATGGCGGAATCGGTTTCAGTGTGTGTTTGCTTCTTTTTTTGATAAATGGAAACAATATTTTAAAAAAATAGCGGCATTAGGTTTCTGTGAAAAATGAAATGAGCGAGGTTTCATGCTTCGGCTCTAAGAATACATGGTTCTGACAGTTCTGGAAACACAAAATTGTTTTGAGATTGGGTAGAAACACCAAATAGTAAAGAATAATTCTATGCATTAAAATTCGTCATTGCATTATGAGAGCTGTTTGCACACAAATTTTTCTCTGCCTAGATTAATTTCTAAAAAAAGATTTCTCAGACAATGACTGCATAAACTTTGATTAGCATTTGTCGAAAATGACTTTTTCCACTGGATATTTTTGTTAATTGCTATAAAATTAATTCATTTCGTATGCTTTTTAATAAATTGCAGATTGTTGGTAGTAGGTTGAGAACGCTTGTTTCACGTAGCCCGTCTCCATTGGAGTATGAAGAGCAAGCGGAAGAGGACACTGTGGATGCAGCTTCATGTTGTGAAATGTCTTCAACAACTAGTTTTGCAAATGCCAAGAACGAAGCGTACTAACGAAATATGCAGTCTAAATACTTAGTTGTCTACGAAGTGCCACTTTTTATTTAAATTCCGCATTTTACTCCCAGGTTATTGCATTATTATTCTTGTTCTTGCCTCTTTCACGAAGACATTAATTAATGCAGTATTTCTTATAGTATGTTAGTTACCATGCATTATTTATTTTACGTGAAAGTTTGAAAAATTTTATTTAGACAAATGTGAAAATAGTCAGCGTTTACTAATCTTTGCAAAATTGAATGCCCTGATTCTTGATTCTTGAAGAAGAAAGAAAAAGAGACTTACATTTACGGAAAATATTTTATTAATATTTCATAATCCTTATCTATTACTAAGCTTAAAATGTGACTAAAAATAATTTTAACTCATATTAGCTTTCTACTTTAAATTATTATAAATAACTGTTAACAAAAGTCACCCCCAACCAAAACAATTTTTCAGGACTTAACTGGAATCAAGACAAAATTATATTAACAACAAACAAATCTTACGGAAAGACCAATGGAAAAGATATGAAGAATTATGTGGAATGTTAGTCAATGAATTATGATGTAATAACAAGTCAAAGCAATGCTCAAATTTAACACTTAGATTTTCTCTCAAAATTCAATTTTTGCCAGCAGCTGATTTCATTGCAGCAAGCTTTCGTAATAATTCATCTTCAGTGAAACTTTAGCCTAGAAATTCGGAATTGCAAGATATCATTCAAATTTATGAAGATATTCTAACTTTTTCACTAATGAATATATTTAGGTATGGAGTTAATTTTTTAAAAGAGTATGTGATGTATGAAGTATGATATGAATATGTTTGAGCAAATCACCTCTAAGGAAATTGGTTTATATTTGAAACACTAATCTTGGCAGTCAATTTGTTGTACCAGGTCACTTTTTGTACATTTATGTTTTACATATACAGTTTGTGCAAATCTCATTTTTCTTGATTTGTTCTGTGAGAATTAAGTTGATAAAACTTTTATACACCTAGTGCTATCCACATTTTCTGGAGATGACTTTCAGTCCTCTAGCCATGAATGCTTTTTGCCATTACTGTACATATTTTCCCTGAAATATGTTCTCATTATCTCTCTGAATTTCAATTCTAGTAATTCAGATTTTACTGTTGTTATTTCACACAATGCGTGAGTGCTTCCCAATCATCTGGTCACAGTTATGCAGTGATTGTTTCCTCTAAACAGATTCTGGCCTACCAAATTCCAGTAATTGTGGAATTTGGGTTCCATTCTTGATAAGCGGGAGAAACGGGAGCAGTGGTCGGGATCACTGCACTGACATTACTTCAAACGCTAGACGTATAAGTTAAAGTTCTAAATTAAAGTTTCTTTGAAATTTTTAAATTTTTTCTAAAATTTTCTGAGGCGAGGCAAAGTTATTCTGTTTTAAAACTTATTCTTCTGTGATGTGATATGATGTTTGCATTTTTCGAAAATTCTTTGACCAAATTTCATTTCATATTACTGCGTGTTTATTGTTATTAATTCATGGTTAATGTATTAAATATTTTTCAATCGATCTTGATGAATTGTATAATATTTCGAAACTGTTACTATAGTATGAAAAATGATTCTTCGAAGCCGACGTCAGATGCGGTATCGTCCAGAAAAAAAAAACTAGGCAGAAAATGCCGCTCAAAGTAAGGGTTTTTTTTATTGTTCTAATTCCAAGAAATAATTTTTTTGAACAAATCCGAGAGTTTTGAAAAATTGCCAAATGCAAAATAAGAAAGCTAGACAATTTCTGCAGTGGAAAATATTAAGTTAACTTGGACAATTTCTTAATCGAAATCTTTTATTCGAATCTTCTCTTGAGTATTAATTTTCGGATCCTTTTACGTCGACTACCGGCAGCTATGACATGGAGCTGTTAGAAACTCAACTAAGTCCAATTCCGGAATTCGAATCTTCTGAATTTGTCGCCGCAAAATCAAGATCCTCTCGTCTTTACTTTGCTGTTTGTAATTTTCCCTTAATTTTTGCTCGATTTTATATGGATTTCTTGCTGTAAGATGTGATATTCAATGGAACTGTTACAGATAAAATCTTGTAAATTGCTTTATTCTATCTAGCATGGAGTTGTGTTAAGGTTTCGTCAGACGTGGAAGTGTGGTTTTAGTGTCTTCTGTATCTTCTGGTTTTTCGGCTTGAACAGTATTATTCACGCTTAATTAAGCTTTCTACCTTTTCCTCCTTCTTTCCTCTCAAATTTCTTAAACCTGATGTTATTTATATTCTGAGAACTTTAGTTACCTTCTCCTTTTTTTTTAAAAAGTTTTTTCGGCCATCCAATTAACTAATATATTTATCTTTCCCCTGTATTACAATTATTTCAAACCGATTATCACCTGAGTCTGTCAGTGTCAGTACCGCACGAACGAAAAATCAGTAAATTTTTTGAGCAAATATCGCGCAGTTGTCTTCGAGTTTTGAAAACAGTATTAAGTAATCGCTGGTGGATATCAAATACTTCACACCATTCCTTAACAAACAGTAGAAAACAGTAAAACAATATCAAACATAATTTGAAAGGTATGTAGAAATAAAATAAACCTCTGTTTTTATTAAACGTCCATGCACATGTTACTAGAACATCAGTCCAAACCTCAGAGAATGTGATGTACATAAATATAAGATAATGAAAAAATTAAATGCCACGTCCGACAACCACGAAAAATAACATAGTTAAAGAATGGACTTAAATGGCATACAAATTATAACTCGATCAAGTTTACGTTCAAGTCAAGTTAGACCAAAAAACACATAAACATAGAGGATCAAAATAAATTAATTAAAAAAGAGAAACTTTAAGAATACATGAATTACCTTTAACTTCTTCTCTTTCCCAGCTAAACGATATCCCCGATAAACGTTCAGCAGAGTGCAGTGATCACCTTCGGGTGCTTCAAATTTACGCTTCGATAAATTTGTTCGTTCATGACCTACAGCTGGACTAAAGAAAACGGAATCAGTGAACATAAATGCCACAACTTTCAGAACTTCTTTTAAACACTCATTCTGCGAAGCTGCTATCAGAACACTGAAAAAATAAGATAGCAAATTTCGAAAAGGATTAATAAATTAAAACTTGAAATAGTTACCAGTAACTTATCGTGCAAAAGATGGATCAATCGGAAATGATGATAACCTTGCACCCATTTCAGTAAGTTTCAATCTCCTTTTTATCANCAGAACACTGAAAAAATAAGATAGCAAATTTCGAAAAGGATTAATAAATTAAAACTTGAAATAGTTACCAGTAACTTATCGTGCAAAAGATGGATCAATCGGAAATGATGATAACCTTGCACCCATTTCAGTAAGTTTCAATCTCCTTTTTATCAGATTGCTTTACTGCATCCAACAGACGATGTTTCTCAGCAGCTTCCAGTCCTTTTTTTTGGATTTGAGATTAAAGCTGATTTATTTGTCGTAAACCAATACTTAACAGTTCGAGTAGCACCTGCAATGGACAAAATAGAACAACCTACATATCTAAATCTTATACGCAAAGCTCCACTGTTCTAAATACTAAATTTTGTCAGATATCAAGGAACAGCTCCTAAGCAAGGAATTAAAATTTCTTTAGAAATAACGAGTTATTTTAAGGCTTTTGTCTTTCAATCGTATCGAATCATTTCCCAATGATTTAGAACATTCAATTAAAAAATCATTTGATTCAACCCATTTGATTGCAAAAATTCATCATATGAATTATTCCACTATCTCTGAAAAGAACTTTTTCTGCTAAATTTTACCACCGCTAAATTGGATCGTAAAATTTCCGGAACTGTTATTTTGGATAATGAATAAAAATGTTTTCCCAAATAAAGCCGATAACATTTGCACGGTGCTTCACGTTCAGGACGACCAGCTTCTCTGCGCTGCTGAGCATTGTGAAATATTTTCCACAAGAAAAATGTCGATATGATAATCCGGAAGAAAGGTTCTAAACAGACATGACAAATCTTTAAAAAAATTTTACCTCGAATAGATTTTAAAGACAAACAAAAACTCAGTTCAGCTTGAGCCACAGAATTCATGAACTTTCGGAACTAGAAGAAAACTGATATGAACCCTTACTTCGGGGTTTGAATTCATCTCTAATTAAAATAGATAAGTCCATAAGCTGTGCTCAATAATAGCCTCACTTTTTCTCTATTTGCATGCATGGTTCTTTAAAAACAAATAGTAATGCAATATGGGCTTCAATAAAAAAATAACATCCTTCTAAAACAGACGAAAAATAGTAAAGACAGAAATAAAAGGCTTCAGTTGAAGCCTATTTCACTTTTTTTTCCACTGTCAACAATAACCCATATACCTGGTATGGTAATGGATCTTTTCGCTATATTTGTTGCGAAAATAACTTTTCGTGTGTATTGGAAACAGAAAATAAATTTTAACAGATTTTTTTTTTTTTGAAAACTTATTTAGTTCTTTTTCATTTTAACCATTAACGATATGAGTTATTTAAAAGCTTGATATAACAGTTAGCGTATGCTAGTCAACGGATAGTATATATATCAAAACCATTGTGAAATCAAAAGCATTAAATATTGGATTTATTTCAACCATTATTCGACATAACCACAAATTAGTAACATCAAAACCGATTCCTTCAAAGCTACTACATTTGTTCATTGGTTGGTGTTATTTGTTATTCTCATCCTTCTGCATCAAGCAGAGTGACTTGATTACATAAAAGCTTTACTACAAGACAAACAACTACAACTAGCTATAAAATTTACAATAATGATTTAAAAAATTTACACTAGTGATTAAAACTCTGCTGTTTCGTTCTCTCTAACCAACCGCTGAAAGGAACCTTAATTAGACAATAAATTTTAATGACCTTAAAATCTTACTGGTATGCCTGCCGGTTCAAAAACCCGCATTTGTGCCGATGGTGGGAGACCCATATAGAAATTACAAAAATAACCATATAGAATGGGGGAGCTACCAAATTAACCGGTAGAAATCTCGAAGCTTCCTGCACTTTCTTACACGCAGTTCCAATTTCTTCCTGTCCAGTTAAAAATGCCAATACATCAGAGCTGAACAGTAAAATTCAGAGCTTAAAATTAAACAGCAGATAGAAGTGGAAAAGAAAGATAAACATAAAGTACCACCAAACTTCAATCTGGTACAAAAAATTAACTGATATAACTAGATTTTAAAGAAATCACTTACGGAAAGAATTCACCTTAGTGGTTCAGTACGATGGATTTGCAAAATTGCTGTCAAAACATTGAACACATAACCATCTTTTTTATCCAATGAATTCGCATAAAAAATCTGTAAAGTAAAAACCGTATTTCACATGCGCAAAATAATGAAGACTTTCCTCTTAAACAAAGAATTTATTTTACTCATAACTAAAACTGGTGTCATGTCTTATGTTTTATATGCATAATATACTATAATTTTCTATATTATAATACCCTATATTTTTCTACATGCGGCAACTAGTGCTCAATCAATGCTAATATGTCCAGAAGTTGGTAAATTTAACTGCACATTACATATGCTACGGGTTACATTTCCCCTTCTCAAACAGTGAAGAGAGACTTCTATATGTTTGATAACAAAGGCTTTTCACAGTTTAGTACAATAAATTAGTCTCTTACCTTCACTGGATAAATCCTTCCCTGCATTCAAAATATTGCATCGTAAATATTAGTTTCCAATGTAGTAATATGATAAAATTAGGGATCTAAAACAATCTAAAATTAGAGACTGATATTTGCGCAGTTCCTCAGAACTTAGAGATAAACTATTTTTAGTTACAATTAAGAATCAGTAATCAAAGAAATTAATAAAAAACGTAACTTTAATGGATTGGATGTACCTAACCGCTGCTTATAACAGACCTTCACCAAGTATAACAAGACATCTCTATGAACGGAACGTTCATGAGATTTATCGACAATTACAACAAAATAATATGTGAGTACTGAGTCATAAAATGTTTCGTGTAAAAAGATACCATCGGTACCGTAAACAATCTTTTCATCACTTCGGTATTTTCAAACCTCACTTTATAGGCAACCTGAAATTTACTTTTCGCTTACTCCCCGTTGGTTACTTCATAATTTTAACCAAGTAATGTTAATTATTCACTAGTTTTAGTGGAACAAATATTTCGCTTTTAGCAAATTTGCATTCTATTCTAAAACATAATATTGATATCGCCAACACACGATTTGTACGCACTATTTTCAATACACTACTTTCAATAGAGCTAAAATTGTAAAAGAAATATCGGACTGACATTTCTTTTACAATTCCAATGTTTCTTTCATTTTTTTTATTTATTGAAAAGTATTTTAAATCATTTGCTTATGTTTTAGTTTTGTGCCGTTAAACAAACAACACTCTGTATTTCTGCAAATATAAATATTACTTGTATAAAACAATTTTACTACTTCACCAAGGTTTGCATTCATTTCCAAAACTACACGTCTCGCAAGTGTTATTGCAACAACACAGTGTGGCTATGTAACAATGAAAAGACCACTACCGATCAAACCTTCATTATAACAAATCTGATCAATCATGAATAGCAAAAAATGTAGTATATTTTAAAAACTGCAAATCCGAGAGCATAAGCTTTACGAAGAAGGTCAACAAATTGACTAAGAAACACGTGTCATCGTTTTTCGACAAAATCCACTTAATGTAATGAAGTAAAATAATAAATGGGATAGTCAAATGACATATTTTGTAGTGGAAAACTTGCAACTTGGAATTACGGATTCTCCTCTTACTGCTCGCATAATTTGGAAGACAAAAGGTGAATAGCTTTGGAATTCTCTTTTTAAAAGACTTATCAACATTTAAATATATCTCTCCAAAAAACAAATTCGAATTTCATGGACAATAAGATAAGCAGCAAGGTTTTTAAAACAAATCCGATCCAGACAAAAAATTACTGGAACTCTGCAACCCCTTCTCAAACACTTTTCAAAGAAAAAGACATCGTGCGTACCTGAGGAATCTGTGTTTTTTACTACTTCCAATTCCACCAACAATGACTGATATGTCATTTTCTCTTATCACTTCCGCCAACTGCAAATGAACACCATCGACTGGTAATTCCTTGCGACGAAATTTTTTCTCTGAATGATAGTTTGGAGCTATTTAGCAAGACGAAATTATCGGCAACAGATAAGCTGATGATATATGGGTGACACAGAAATTTGAAGGATACTACTGCAAGGATTCTACCAGATATGCATTCTGTTTTTAAATAAAAGTGCAGAATCTTTCTAAAAAATCCCCACATATGCAATTATTCCTAAAACTTCATTGTTAAAGTACCAAACTCTAAAATTCTATGTTTATATGATAATTCAGACATTAAACATGTTTTCTGATTTTGAAATCAATACTCAACTCAAATGTTGATAAGTAATCTCACAAATCATACTCCGTCAAAATTAGCTTACTTATTAAGCAGTTCCTCTGATGTTTTTAAATTTGTAGTTGGTAGTATTTAAAAAATGCTGTAAGAAAATGAATTATTTATAACCCTAACTAAATGTAGAGTCAAAAGAAGTGTAAAGTCAGGAGTAACCTTAGTTACAGGATACTGATCGATGTTACATGCATTTTGTTTATGCCGCTTTCCGCTCATAATCTCGTTTATGTCCAATTACTTCGTCAAAGTACTTCAATAGTGTCTATCAATCCCATAAGGATCCATAGGGACAGTCACAGCTAAAGTAAGTGATTACATGTGACAGGGATCTGTGGTAAAAATTTGAACGTATTAAATAGCGAAAACTCAGGATTAGTTATAAAACGAAGAGCAACAGAGAAAAACATAAACTAATGGTAGGGTAGAAGCATATTCCGCATGATATAATGAGACGAGAAGCATGCACATGAAGTATCCACTTATGCAATATATATTCAACAGCCACTGGAAACTATCATCGAAGAGAGCTGCATAAGCATCATCAAGTCCTGAAATAATTCCTTGTATTTTGAAAGAGTTTCTTGTGCATGTAATCACTTTAAGAATCGTTGACAGGATAGCAGCAGTTTATCAGCTGACTTACCGCATGACGGGGATGACTCATGCAGGCCGGTTGCGAAATGAGTCTTTTTGTGGAGAAGAGGGGTTGGGGGTGAAGCCTGTGTGTGTGTCGTAGTAGGCGTCATAGAGGTTTCGTATACGCCAGGGAGCGGCGATGCAGTTCTGCTGGGGTCGTATTGGGGACACAGACTTCTTGATCGCTGGCTCATCAGAAGTTTTTCCTGATCTCCGTTTTCACTCTCACAAATGTGTTAAAGGCAGGAGCAATTGCATTCATCGAATTTCGGGGAAAGGCTTTGGCAGAAATGTTGTATTCTAATATTGCAATTACTACTATTTAATTTGTATTGTTTGTTGATTACAAAAATTTGGATTTCTATTTCTTTTCTCAATATTTTTTAATATTAAGTGTTCGGCTTCGTAATCTAAATGTAACTAATTGAGGACAAAGTGAAAAGTGAACGATGGTAATCGAAGTGACAGCAGTAATATGTTGATTAGAATTATCTCGTCTACATCGCTTTGTTGAGACGTTGGTTTGGCAGGTCCGGTGTTATTTAAGTATTTCTCTGTCTATTTTGTTAAACTGATCGTTTAAATTTGGTGTTTTCCCGGTTTATGCTCAGTTTTACGCTGATCTTCAATTTCACGCTTTTTATTGTAAAGAGATTTACATACTTTCATTACTGTTGTGTGGTATCCTTGTATAATGGAAGTAGTTCGATTCAGTTAGCGTACTTTACATTCCTTGTGTTTGAGTTACTTTTCAGATAGGGACGCAGAAAGCATTTAAGTAAGAAGTTATTATTAAGTGGTGAAACATGTGAATGAAAAATTAACTGTGTTTCTTTGTAAGTTAACTTAGGCTTGACTTTAATTCCTGTTTGTTCGCCAGATTTTTAGCAGTATGTTCTAGTTATCAAAATTATACTTGATTTTTCAGCTTTCAGGGTTGTGATATATGCTTGTTCGGCATTTAATCGACTGTGAAATCAAATTGCCAAACATGTCAAGAAATATCGAAAGTATGGAAAGTATATTAAATAACGGCATCTATGATGGCCGCTACTCTATGAATATGAAAACTTTCGAAGGACGAAATCATCTAAAAACTATTACAGACAGTATTGCACAATCAATTGATCGACAAGTAATTCATTGAGCTTTCCTCTACTTATCGTTCCCTCGTTCAGTCTTCCTCCCGTTATTATACCTATTCTTTCATGCTTTGACAGATTTGAAAAAATTTATTTTTATTCTTATTCTCACATTTTCTTCTTGGATGTGGGGTGATTTATTAATACCTTACGTTTAAGGTTATGCGAAAGCGCTTATTTACCGGATTATATGGTAAAGTTAAAGAATCAGTTGGTCAGGAAAAAGAACCTTTTTGCATATGATGGAATTTTAGGATTCGCTAATGCTCTGCCAGCAGTTGCAAGAACAAGATGGTTTTGACTTTATGGATCAAAGCATGGACCTAACTCCGTATTTAAGGGATCTTCGAGGGATAGATGACGGCGGTGAAGATCTGGAGCCCATGGTTGATAAACAAAGGATGTTGGAATGTGACATACAAATGCAACATGGTGTTTGTGAGTGTACTACTCAGTATGCAGATTTGAGAAGCATTAGTAGATTTCTACTTCTTTTCGATGTGTTAGGTCATTTTATGGGATATATGCATGGTCTGCTAATTTATTTTGTTACAGTGGAGCTGAATTCGGGATTAAAATAGATTCTGTTAGGATCATTAATGATTTTTGAAAGGTGTACTCGACAGCTTTATATTATGTTTCTCAAGATAACTTTTTCAGCAGAAGCTATAAAGTCGGACGTAAGTCTGGATGATGCATCGGTTGCCGTTCCGGAAGCATCGGGTTTTGCAGCAAATTTTCAGCCGGTAAAAATGGAAATAATAACTGGAGAGCGAGAAGTTCGGCCGACAATATCTGTGAAAAAGAATACACCAGAGCAGATCCATTTTACACCAACTATCAAGCCCAGAAAGTATTCACTGAAGCCAGAAGTATTCTTGAACACCTTCATTTAGCAGTCTTTGGCAGCTTTGAAATTGAAACTTAAAATGAGGTTGAAAATACTGAGCTGATAAGTTAATCTTCTAATATAACAGTTTCTTGCTGATTATTTATAATATAGCTGATTATTTACATATAAATGCATAAATTTAATAAATGCATAAATTTTTTGCACCCTAATTTGTTGAAGATATAGTTACTTGATGTTTCATTTTTTATAAACTAATAGATGCATAAGTTTTTTCTCTTACAGGCTGAAAAAAAAAATCCACTGTATCGTCTGAAACGTGAAAAAAACAATGATGCCGTAAGACGATCACGTACTAAAGCAAAGCAGCAACAAAAAATGAAGGATGAGCAAATCAAGCAACTTCAGCGTCAGATTACTGAATTTGGTAAAGTAGTAAATATCAAAGATGAGCAAATCGTTCATCTTGAAAATGCGGTCTGTGAAGTGGAAGAAGAGAATCGGCATTTACGTGTCGAAAATATGCGACTGAAAAGTGAATTATATCAAGCAAAAAAGCGGTGCTCTGCTCGTACTGTTTAATCTGACGCTTGTTGACTGGAAATAAAGGTTGTTTTAACGAGAGATCATTCATTTTTGTGGATTCTTAATTTTGGTTCATGTAGCGATACTGGATTTTTTATTTCCGTACGAAAAAGAGTATTGAAATGTCTTAAATCATCAAAAGATCATGTATCAAAGATGATCATTTCATTCCCAGTCATGACCATAACCTCCTACTTCAGCATTGTTTAATATCTTCTTACTCAGTTAATTAATGCTGTACTGCCAGATTTTTCTTATGTTCTTATTCATTTCGGAAAATTTGTAAGGTGTGCTTTTTGTTGAGTTGGCATGGAGATTTATACATATTTTCGTTCACAAAACAGATTCTATCAAGTTATAGAGTGTACAGCTCCGTCATTGCAGCAAGCCCTAATTTGTTTCTTAGTTTTTTTTTTCTTTTTTGAATTCTCTTTTTAAATTTCCGGTTGTAGTCTTCATTTAATTCGATAGGTTCGGGTTGTTGTTGCCAGTAAAATTGTTGGAATATTCATGTTAACTTTTTTCTTTTCACGGCAACTTTGCCATTTTTTAAAATTCAGTGATATATATTGTTTCATGCATTTTCTGCCGGTTGAGACATACCAGTACGGTTTTAGTTTTTGTATTTTGATGAAATTTCGAATTGTCAGTGTATTCGAGATCTGAATTGTCTCATTCTTTATAATGGTCTTTCAGCAAATTTTTTGCCGGTTACGAAATCAAGGGCGTGGATTATTCGATTTCAACATCGTTGAGAACTGGGTGTAATTCTCCGCTTCCCAGTGATTCCTGCAATGCTATGCATCTTTACCATTTACTCTTAAACAACTTTAATGCATATGTGATTTAAAATTAACAGTAACGCATGATTTCGTAGTATTTGCAGTGAATATCTTTTTTGTAATATCTTCAGAAAATTAATGCTGTCCCGTAGTCATTTATATTTCAAAAAATCATGTCAAACTGCGCAACCCTCAGAGGCAGAATTTTTTCAAAGGGTATAGTTTATTATGAATAACAACCAACTTAACATACCCAAATTCGTCCAATCCATAATAATAATTAATAATAACAATGGTAATCATAATTAATAAAATAACAGTGGAAATAATTAATAATAATAATGAATAATAATAATAATAATGATAATAATAACAATAATAATAATTAAACTTATCTAGAAAATTTTTACTAAGATATACCATTCGCAGTAGTCGCATTTGTAGTCCCAAATCGCTCAAGATTTCTTTGCGGGACTTCTGAATCTGGTAGAAAATGTGTAACTGTTGATTCACCGAATCTATGAAACGTTTTTATAAAACCTATACCATTCATCCCGGTAGATATTCGATGCCTTCTCTTTAATACATCAAATTTCGACATAATTAAAAATAAAGCATTGAATACATCTCGGGATGAATGGTACAGCTTCAAGTCGCTGCTTAATTTCATTTTTCTTTCTTCATTTAAACACTTGCTATTGAATGGTTTTGTACTAGCCCAACCGGCAATGTCAAGAACATTTAATAACGAATATAAGGAATTATCTCACCGTAAACAGTTGATTTGTAAATCAACGGTATCGTTTAAGAATGTCGAGGTCAAGCAAAACATCAATATCACGATGTGCCGGAATATCAAAATTACATGAGAAAAACTGCTCTTCAATTTGAACCTGGCCTGAAACATTACAACACTAACATAAAGACATGCATGCAACTGCTCGTTATTTGTAGTTGCAAACACTGACCAATATTGTAAGCTTCTGGCATATGTTCCATTGCGAACTGATGTGAAAGATCGATGTTTTCATGTTAGATCTGTTCCGCAATTAGTCTTTGTCCTTCGGCACTTGTTGGATCAAGCATTGCTCGTTCTCGAACAAACGCACTTTGTCGTTCGGCGATATATTTCATTTTGAACATATCTGCAACAGAATCGCCATCAATATTTAACATATGAACAAAAGTATGTATTCCCAAGCAATAAATTAAAAGAAATATAGGAAACTTTCCACTAAACTTGAAGTAGAAATTTCACTCCAGAAATCATTAGGTTTAGATACCTATCCTAATTAGATAACCGCTCTAGAAACCACTAATAAAATTTATCAAATTTAAGCAAAATAGTCAAATACATTCTTCAAAACTTATGAATTTATTAGAAGACAATAAAATATATTTGTTAAGCGGTTTCACCAAAGTTGAGTTAT
The DNA here is from genome assembly GCA_005281725.1 of Wuchereria bancrofti. Lineage (NCBI taxonomy): Eukaryota > Metazoa > Nematoda > Chromadorea > Rhabditida > Onchocercidae > Wuchereria > Wuchereria bancrofti. The sequence continues at coordinate 15,645,310 of SSBO01000012.1, read as the reverse complement.
CTTTCAATTTTAAGCGTTTTGCAAAATGTAGTTCACCGAGAAGATCCTATGTGATGTAAATTATATCGGTTTATTGTTGTTATTATTTGATCGTAAAAACTTTGTAGCTGCAAACTTCTCATTTTTCGTTGAAGGCGCTCAAATTGTTCACGTTTCATTAATCATAATAACAATAAACCGTAAAAACCTTAATGACAACAACCTTAGAAAGATAACTGATTTAAAAAAAAGAGAGTTCTGCTCAAGAGTTATTTTAAAAACAATAAGGTCAATTTAACTGTACAGAGAAATATTACATGAAGCGAAACCAATTTTAACTAAACACTTTTCAAATGTATGTTATGCACTAAAATTTAATTTCAAAAAGCTAAGAGAGTTCTGCTCAAGAGTTATCTGTTCAGATAACTGATTTTAAGAGATGAAGAAAGAGGCATTGAAGTGGAAGTTTATGTAGCAGACTTATCCCCGGATTAATAGGGTTGAATAGTCAGTAAATAATCAACAAGCCAAATTCACTGATTGTACTTAGCAAACTACGTAATTGAGATCAATTAATAACTCCATCAATAATTATCAGTGCTTGATTTAAATATACCTAGACATATTGCATGAAGCAATATAAGGCCAATTTGAACCAAAAAACTTTCAAACATATATTATGCATAGTAAAATTTAATTCAATAGTTTCGCTTGCTACCAAACTCAGCAAAAGGTGCTCTAAACAATGCGTAACAATGTATATCAATTGGCAAACTTCCTTATCGACGGCCTGCATAATGACACTCATTAAGTTCAGATAAGAGCTATGTAATTCACAGACCATTTACACAGTTAAACAAAAACAAAAAAAGAAAAATATTTGGAAACTCCTACAGATGGCAAAAATGACTTTGAAACAAATTTTGATTTTCGAATTTTAACATAGCGAAACTCTAACTTACTATATAAGAGTTGAAAATATAAGTAAGAAATATGTTATATGAGATTTTGCAATATTATATGAGATTTAATGTTTATACCTTGAACCCTTTTTTTCAAATCTTATGTTTAGGCTGTAAATCTTTTATATATTGTTTACACGGTATCTGCTCCTCATTTAGTTGATCTCATTATTGTGTCGTCACTAATTGTAAATTATCCTTGAATCTATGAAGTTAACAACTTTTGCTTAACTGATGCCTTTTGCGGTTTGTCAACTAGTAATTAGATTTGCTTGTGAAGCAGGTCAACAGTTCTTTGTTAGACCGATTACTCTTTCGGCAGGTCAACCTCATACTGTAAATCATATACTTTGTTTACGCATTGCTTGCTATATAAGAAGGTCACCCTTGTTGAGCTGGGAGCATTGTGTATTTTTACCAAGAACCAGGAGAGTTCAATTTCAACTGTTCTCTATCGAGGTATTGTACCATTGCTTCTGCTAATAAAGGAATTATTATATTCCTCTATTATCCCACATATTTACATCTACATCCAACGAATCTCCCTGCAATCAACAACCCTCCCAAAATAATAATTAAATTTTCAAATCTTCCACGACAGTGAAATCTTCATTTGGAAATGATTCTAATTCATTCCATCCATTATATAAATATCTCTCTCCATAATGATGAGATGCCACTTAATAATAACACTATGGTAATACTGAATAATCATAGAAATAATGTTCTCAATAAGAAATGTTAACAATTAATTTACAGCATGGATTAATAAGGATAGATAGGAGAAAATGGAAGAAACTTCCATGCTCTTTACTGAAGTAGAATAGTGAATTCATGGTGATAATAAGCTTACTGAGAAAGTCTTGATAAAATTACCATTACTTATGTGATTACTGTTAGTAATTAATTCTTTAAGCCTATGGGCCTATGGGTCTTTAAGCCTATGGGATTAACTGAGGTAATGACAGCTAACTACAGTGGAAACACACGAAGTCTCCATGTAAACCTAACTAAATGGAATAAGCAAGCCATCCTTCTGTTTCTTCAAACAACTTTATTTTCTACTTTTGCCCATACTTTCGACTGTACTATTAAAGAACAACATTCTCGATGTTTTAATAATATCAGTATTAAAAAGTAGGGCATCCATACAATTCATCTTAAAAATCTCCACCAACGATTATTCAATTTTGATATCCTTTTTTACGCTTATAATGATCTAAGAAGTACAACAGTACAGCAATGATAGCATAGAAGTTAAGCTATCAGGAGCGTACTAACAGCACATGGAACTGTTTATGAGCTACCATGATTGTTCAGTACCAGCGAGAAGTGTCTGTACAAAATCGTCAGGAAAAAATTGAAAAAAGAAAGATTTTAAATCATGAAATTTTATAAATAGTAAAAGAAAACAATGAAGTACTTTTGTAGACTTAACAACTGATAACGAGTGGCACTCTGAACACAATTTATCGATCGATGAACGAAGATTAAATTAACATCTTCAAAAGGTAACAAGAATTATGAAAGTAATGGATCTCACAGTACTTTACACTTTTTAAAGTAGCTAATTTAACAGGATTACTTGAAAACTCAATAGTCACACAGAAAGTAACCGAAAGAAGAGAAATGGATGGTACAACAGACACCGAGTTCCCAGCATTGCCCAGCAAACAGTACACTTCACCCCATCCACTGCTCTGAGATCGATATTTTCGTATTGTCCTTGCTATGCTACGTCATTACCAAGTGGTTATGGTTGACCATAAAAGAAACTACGGATGAACCTCTTCCGGCACATGTTGGCATTGTTGTATTGTTTTTAAATATGCTTCTGATGAATACTTGTGCTGGAGAAGAGCTATACATACATTCAGCACTTTGTCTTATACATTTTATGCATCCTCCATGTTAGACATTATTACTTGATTTACCATAAATAACCAAAATCCATTCTTTCTTTTTCAACAGTGAAATAAATCTATTATGGAAAGTTTGTATCACGAAACAAATAGTCTGCTGCAGCAAATACACTTTAACTGGGTACTTTGGAAGACATGCGAAATGAAAACGATGCTCAAAAAATTATCCAAAATATTTACCAGCGGTTGAAGTAAGTTTTGGTTCCACTTTTCATAAAAATCTAGTCTTTTCATAAAATATGCGTATACATCTGGTCTTTCCATAAAGTAATCTCTTTCTTAATCTCAAATTTAAACTTTTCGAATTTAGTTGTAACATGCAGGCAAATTGATGGAAACTGTGAACGTCTAGATATATTTGTCAGCAGGGAACCACCACATCGTCGACGTACTGCCAAATATAAAGTGGATCAGTTGAAATTCGAATGTCATTCACTGCACTCGACAGTTGACAATATGCATATGCGTATGACCAGTAAATGGAGGGCTTTTGCTGAACTCAAAGGTATTTCATGTTTATGGAGAGATGGAAAAAATTTTTTTTGAAAGGAGTTTGCGAGCGTAATTGAATTCTTAGTTTTTTCAGCTTGGTTCTGTCAATTCGACTTTTTTTCTAATTTTCTAAATTTATAATTCCAGTGTCCAGTTTATCTGATTCATCAATGCAATTTCAGATTTCGCCTAAACGACACAACACGTGTCCCAATCGAAGACTGCGAACTATTTTTCCATGACCATTTACATTCCTCTCACAATGCTATTGATGAACTTATTAGCCACGGAAGCGTGATACTGGAGCAGACTCGTTCACAGGGAATGGGGTTGAGAGGGATCAAGCATAAAGTTCTGAATATCGGGCATGCGGTAAGTAGTTCTTAAAATGCAAATTTCTAGTGTTTCAAAGAGAAAAATTAAGTGACGCAAAGATGTCAACTGGAGAGGCCGCAGATTATGTTCATTTAAATTTTTTTTGTTCCTTGCTGTGAGAGGAAATCCTCCGCTTAGTACGTATACCGTAGCATATGGAAGTATTTTGTAAAGTTTTACACTTAAAGAAATGCATTAATGAGAAGGAAATAAATGCTTCTAATGGGCATGAAATGTAGCTGAACATGCGGTTTTTATCATATCGAATGAAGGTTTAGGTACATAATTATTGCCCATTTTAGCTTGGTTGAAAGACAACTGAATAAAGACTGGATTATTTTTTGTGTGGGTTGCATGACTTTCATTGTTTCTATGCTTTTCTTTTATCGTTTTTGGAAAAGTTAAGTGTTTTTTAAGGTAGCGTTCCTTTTTTAGCACAGTCTTGCAAGAAAACAATTTTTATTTTGACCATTTCCAGTGAATAATTTTGTGGAATATTAAACAGTTGATGAGATGAAGTCATTGACTCTTCTTTCTGCCAAATTTTGCTTCGATACAAAATTTTAATACATAGTAGTCCTTTTCTTTTATCGTTTTTGGAAAATTTAAGCCAATTTGATAGGTTTCACCAAGACTTGCAGCTAAGTTCTATGACTTCAATACAAATCAACTTTTTGTGAAACAATCAAAAGTGAAACAATCAACTTTTTCATAAAACGGAACTTTCTGTTGTCTCTCTTTTTCCCTTTTTTCAGTTGCAAACTGTTGTGTGAGTTAAAGCAAATCGATTTTCAACGTT
>SSBO01000012.1:15528565-15640762 GCA_005281725.1 Wuchereria bancrofti | reverse complement strand
ATGACTTCAATACAAATCAACTTTTTGTGAAACAATCAAAAGTGAAACAATCAACTTTTTCATAAAACGGAACTTTCTGTTGTCTCTCTTTTTCCCTTTTTTCAGTTGCAAACTGTTGTGTGAGTTAAAGCAAATCGATTTTCAACGTTCAAAATATTGTTTTTTTATAGTTTGATTTATATGATTGTTATGTTTTTTATTAATTTTGAAAATACTGAATAAACGAAATTTGTTTTCCCGACCTATAAAGACGGTAGCACCTTAATATTATTCCCAAAGAGTTGCTTGACTAGCATTTGCTTCCTCTTCCACATTCTTCTCCATGATTTTATTTTTATTTTGTAAACAGTTTGTAAAATTGTTTTGACAAAATGTATTAGTAAATGCTTTCCAACAGTATATGTTACCTCTATTATTTTATTGAATTATTTCTATAGCAAATCACGTTGCTGCCTTATTCATTTAACCTCTGAATGAATGTTGAAAATTCATTTAATCGAACTTTTTATTTATGCCACTAATCACAAATCTATTACTTTTTTAGCGGTAGCCACAAAATCCACTTATTCATAGCACAATATGGTTTACATTACAGAAAAAAGATTAGATAACAGAACCAGACATGGTTTTTTCGTTTCGTTGGTTTCTTTCAGGCATTATTTCTTTTTCACTCATGAATAATCGTTCGATCTCTTCAATACGTCTTCCACGCGTTTCCGCGAAAAAAAAAATATAAAATCAATGAATGAAATACCAGCATACAAGAGCACACCTAAAATTATGACATCAAGGCATTCTGAACTTTTCAGTTTTCTGCCCTTTCTTGAATCCTCTTGAAATAACTTCTATTCTTATGATAGTCTAATGCAGTAGAGCCACGTTATTATTTTTGTCCTTAATCCTTTCCTTTTTGTTAAGGAACGTATAAGTCAAAAAAAAACTTTGAAAAAAGTGCGAAGATCGCCAGAACCATGTTTGGTGATAGCTTGACTTAAGCTGAGGTATGTTAACGACATCAAAAGATTGAAGGTTCAATTTGTAAATGTAGATAAAGCAACGCGTGTGCCTCTCGCCCAAATGGATAAACCTCGGCATTGAAAACCCATGGGATTGGACCTGAAATACTGATGACTTTGGGGAATGATCAAGAAAATTTTTTCATAGTCTTTCAGTAACTTGTTTTGAACTATAGAAACCAAGAGAATAAACAGAAATTTAGAGTATCATAATTACTACTGATAATGCCGTAAATCGGGTTTTACAAAAAGTATCAGTAAATAAATGAGCAGTTGCATTGTTTATGCATTGTCCTGAACATAACATTAGTGCAATTATTCCGAATAAATTCGTAACGATTTTTTGATGGGTCAGTGCAACGCATTTCTGGTGATAATGCATTTCAATTAATCTGTTACCGATGAGCTATCAACAGCTCAAACAGTTTTGGTCTAAGTTGCCCAATAATTCCTTTAGTCTTTTTCGAAATATGTCTCATCATTTCAGCAATAATTTTCTTGGAGATCCCTTATCATAAGGTACAACTGACAAGATCCATAAATTTTAATCGACCCCACAGATTTAAATCTCATTTATTAATCAGTCTAGAAAAAGACTCACTAATTGTCACTTTATCCTTAACTAGTTTTTTTGACTTAGGTTTATGCAGTGAATAACCTTTACTGATCTTAAGTGTAAGATACGCCTACTGAAGACGTGCCTTACAGTATCCATAAAGTGAGCGTTGAATATTTTCTGAATTAACAGGTAAGCATCGCCCAAAAGTTGTTGGTAATGATGAAGATTCTTCCGTCAAGCTACAATATCCACAGTGTTCTAATGTTACACAGTCATCGCAATTTCTGTAACACCGAACAAATTTCTCGGATGCTGCATATTTTGCCTGTTATTTTGAAATGACTCAAATTGATAACTCAAATTGATACACGGAAATAATATCAATTCTGAACACGAAATGCACATCAAAATTAAATCTTTATTATTCGAAAAAATAGTAACACTAACGCAAATCATAATCTATTACGCACTTACATATAATAATTAGAGCAACTTAATTACCGATGCCGACCGTAAAGAACAATTCCTGATCATCATCAGCAGTTATCACTTACCGGGATTAATTTTTGTAGAATCATAGTTGATAAGGATGAACGCCACCCATCATACACAATGTAATAACAACACCTCCTCAAAGACGAGAGCACAAGAGTACGCCTCCCCAATCTTTCGATCAAGTTCAGTGGCAGTATTGTCCCTACAGCTACAAAATTTTTAAAAGAAAATTACAAAAAAATATGAAGTTTATAGATTTTAGTAATTATTAGATTTTTGAAACAAGGTCAACAGAGATTGGTCGGTTAAAAAACTACTTGAAACAAAAAAGTATTTACTTGAAATACCACATGAAATCCAAATTGTTGTAATTTTATCGTGTACGTCAGCAGAACGAATAATGGTATATCTTAAATTGATTAAAAATTTTTCGAAAGACGTTTCTTAAATCAAAACGATAGGATAACACTCATATTCTCATAAGATTGACCGATAAGCATGGATGAAATAATTGCCAAATTTCTAACAATTATAACTTTGAAAGAAAAGAATTACAAAATAGTATTTATTCCAGCAAGCTGCTGAAACATCTGCAAAGCACAGCCGAGTGCCAGAGCTTTTCGTACATGCGCCGTCCTCAACACTCTGCGAAGGACGAATTCATCTCCTGTCAATAAAATATCATTTTCAAATCTCTTCAAATTTGTATGCAAACTATTTCACACAGTTCCTGATACTTAATGAGAGAACAATTTGCATCTAAAAAACAAATGTGTAATTGAAGATCATTGCAATGAAAGTCTAACTTTTAGCACAACTAAAGTGGAAAAGACGATCAAGTGAAAAAGGAAATTGAGGAGAACAAAATCCAGCTTACATACTATCACTTAACCGGAGAGAATGCCAGTATCATAGCCAAATAGTAACCCACTAATTGCGGCCATCAAGGTTAAAAGGTAAACATATGCATTTGTTTTTACTTATTTCTTTGGGTCTTGATATCCCTGATGGTTGTTGTTGGCCTAAAAAATAGCCAACGGCAGCTACTAGACTAATGATAGCTTTTTTAACCAAACGTGTTCTCTAGCCTCGTTGAGAATTAATCTCTTTTAATCTTTTTATCACCTGATTGTATTTTCACCCTTAAACCTCTAAGAGTGTGGAATCTTCAAGTATCATTAAAGCAAATTTGCCTCGGACAAGTCAGACAAGCGAGGCAAAGATTTGGGAACGAACGATCAAATGCTGAGCTTCGGGATATTGTATTATCTTTTTTGTTTCATTTTTCACTTATCATTTAGTAAGAAATATTTCCACAAAAATTTCGACAAAATTTTTTAGAATGGCCGTATTAACTCGCTTTCTTTAGACCCTTGAAATCAACATTTTAGACCTATAAGAGTTCAACCCAAATAGGATCTATTCAATATAATTCCAAACAGTTTTTTCCAAACACTTGAAAGATTTTATTCTTCGACAGACATTATTCTTTTAGCAATATTATTGTTTCTACAACTTGCTATTAGTTGAGTAAATAGAGTATTTGAATGGAATGGTAAATCGAACACGAAAAGTTAAGAGCTATTTTAAACTATTTACATATTAAAACATGCCGAAAAAACTTCTTTATACAAAATCAAGGTGAATCTAAATATAAATTTGATTATGAAAACTTCAAAACCTCCCAATTAAAAAAACCGAAAATTATCAGAAGACATAGGTGTGAATTTTTAGGACTTTGATTATATTTAAGTTACTTTTACATAAATAAGAAAGCTTACAATTCCAATATAAACCATCAGAAATTTCTGCTCACTCGGAGGATTCCTGAAAACAGAAATTGAATATTATTCGATCAGAGAAGGTCAAATAAATTTAATAAGACATGTAGCGGAAAGTATTATCTAAAAACGATGAAGTAGAAGGAAAAAAATTTTTGAATTACAATGCCGAAATGGATAGGCAACATGGGATGATGTTTGCATTGTCATAGAATGTAGTAAGAAAAGAACAACTTTGACAACATTCCATAAAGTGATAGAAACAGAATTTAAAGAGAATGATATCGACATTTTAATAAATTTAACGAAAATATTTGGATAGAGCGATTCATCTACTCTCAGAAATAGATCCATCGAATCAAGTATTCAATGTCGAATCTTAAGATCAGTTGAAGATATTGGCGATCTTTTGCAAAATATAATTTTATAGTTTATTACAGCACAGATCATTTTTCAGTTAGGAATAAAAAAAGCATCGTCCGATAGGTTAAAATAGGAAGAAAGATCATTTAATGAGAGTAAATATTCAGAAATTAGTGTGTCCATAATTTATATGACACAATTTATGAAATTTTGGTTTATATTGGTTTGCAGTTTAGATTGTAATTTATGTTGCTATAATTTACATTGTTTTACAAATGCCTCATAATGTTACAATTAATAAAGGTCTAATAAATTTTTTAAGTTTTGTAAGAAAAAGTAGGAAAAAATATTTGGAGAAATAATAATTATGTTGAAAATCTTGCAACCTGCCTGGATATTATTGTACAACATATTTTAAAAAATTTAAAATTTGTAACATGGAAATATAATGCTTTATTAGAAATGTAGAGTAGAATATTCTGCAAAAATATTATTTATTTAAATATAAGAGTGAGAATTTAACACAGCTAGTACCAACACAGCTTATAATAATTAATAATTAATTAATAATGTTAATAAATTATAAATAATGCATGGCGAAGATTGTATTACCTNGTTACATTTATTCAAAAATGCTAATCCGCAACAGAAGCTCAGTGTAAATGCAAGATCAAATTAAATTTATTCGCATTACCTGAAGCTCCCTTCAGAATTAAGTCTCTTTTTCAACAAGACTGGTTGATTATCAACACAAGTAATGAGACCATACATTTCCAAAATGTAGCATTTTTCGGAGTAAATTTTATGCTGGAGAGTTTTTGTTTATTAGAATATTAGACTCGAAAATCTTTAGAGTAGGATTTCCATAAACTGTACAAGTTAATTCACAAATAGTTTCCAATAGTCTATTTGACTTGACGTAGTTGTCACATTTTGTCAACCTATTAAGATTTAGTTAAAACCAACATTCAAAGTTGTTTTCAAATTATTTGCATTCACATTTACTGTATGACCATTATGAATGATTTTTAACTGCGACATTGGTACATCATTCAAGACAGGAATTTCGAATCTGCAAAGTGCCAAAAAATTTTCCATTTCCATGTCGTTGTTTACTTCGAGTGGAAACACATTTGCACCAGTCAAGTCGCATGTCACTGTAACCTTCATTGCAGGTGACTCAGGCAGATATATCTTTCACTTCTGAATATACTTGATTTGTAAGACTGAAATTTTGATTGATTGACTGGTTGAAATTTCTCACTTGGAAATTTAATTTATTCCATCCATTATATAAATATTTCTTTCCATAATGATGAGACGCCTCTTAAAACCATTATGGTAATACTGAATAATCGTAGAAATGTTCTCAATAATTTTCTACAATTAATTTACAGTATGGATTAATAAGGATAGATAGGAGAAAATGGAAGGAAACTTCCACGCCCTTTACTGAAATAAAATAGTGAATTCACGGTGATAAGCTTACTGAGAGAGTCTTAATAAAATTATCATTACTTATATAATTACTGTGTCAGTAGTTAATTCTCTAATCCTATGGGATTAACTGAGATAATGAGAGCTAACTACACTGGGAACACACAGAAGTTCCATGTAAACCTAACTAAATGGAATAAGCAAGTCATTCTTCTGCTGTCCTCAAACAACTTCATTTTCTACTTTTGCTCATACTTTCGACTGTACTATTAAAGAACAACTTTCTCGATATTTTAATATATCAGCATTAAAAGGTAGTGCATCCACACAATTCATCTTAAAAATCTCCACCAACGATTATTCAATTCTGAGATCCTTTTTCGTGCTTATAATGATCTAGGAAGTACGACAGTACAGCAATGATAGCATAGAAGTTAAGTCATCAGGAGCGTATTAACAGCACATGGAACTGTTTATGAGCTACCACGATTGTTCAGTTACTTAGTGAGAGGCGTCTGTACAAAGTCGTCAGGAGAAAACTGAAAAAAGATTTTAAAACTCACAAAATTTTACAAACAGTAGAAGAAACACAATGAAAGTGGCACTCTGAAAGCAATTTATCGATCGATGGAAGAAGATTAAATTAACGTCTTCAAAAGGTATAAGAATTATGAAAGTAATGGATCTCACAGTACTTTATACTTTTTAAAGTAGCTAATTTAACAGGATTACTTGAAAACTTAGATGCACAGAAAGTAACCGAAAGAAGAGAATGGATGGTACAACAGACACCGAGTTCCCAGCATTGCCCAGCAAAAAACTACACTTCACCCACCTCCACTGCTCTGCGACCGTTATTTTCGTATTGTCCTTGTTATGCCTCATCATTTCCAAGTGGTTATGGTTGACCATAAGAAACCACGGATTAACCTCTTCCGGCACATGTTGTCATTGTTGTATTGTTTTCAAATATGGTTTTGATGAGTACCTGTGCTAGAGGGGAGCTATACATACATTCAGCACTTTGCCTTATACATTTTATGCATCCTCCATTGTTAGACATTATTGCATGATTTACACTAAATAACCAAAATCCGTTCTTTCTTTTTCAACAGTGAAGTAAATCTATTATGGAAAGTTTGTATCACGAAACAAATAGTCTGCTGCAACAAGTACACCTTGACTTGGGTACTTTGGAAGGCATGCGAAATGAAAGCGATGCTCAGAAAATTATCCAAAATATTTACCAGCGGTTGAAGTAAGTTTTGGTTCCACATCTGGTCTTTTCATAAAGTATGCGAAATTGTATTTTAGTGTGACATTCCATATGTTATGATTTCATTAACTGAGTATTAATGTAGAAAAACTGAAGAATGCTATGAAAGAATCTTACGGAACACTAGGTTCAATTAGTCAAGGTTAACAGTTATGCCTTCTGCATGAGTAGGAATTTGACGTTGGCAGAAAAAATGAAGGAAAGATTATTGGTAATTATTTTTGATACCTCGATTCTTGATCAAACACACTATGATTAGTCGATAGACTCTTGAAAATCTCTTCCTTAATTTCAAATTTAAACTCTTCGAATTTAGTTGTAACATGCAGGCAGGTTGATGGAAATTGTGAACGTCTGGATATATTTGTCAGCAAGGAACCAGCATATCGTCGACGTATCGTCAAATATAAAGTGGATCAGTTGAAATTCGATTGTCATTCACTGCATTCGACAGTTGACAATATGCACATGCGTATGACCAGTAAATGGAGGGCCATTGCTGAAAGAGAAGAACTTCTTACTCAAAGGTATTTCATGTTTGTGGAGCGATGAAGCTTTGAAAGGAGTTTGCTGGCGTAATTAGTTTCTTAGTTTTTTTCAGCTTAGTTCTATTAATTCAATTTTTTGATTTATAATTCCAGTGTCCAGTTTATCTGATTCATCAATGCAATTTCAGATTTCGCCCAAATGACACAACACATGTCCCAATCGAAGATTGCGAACTAGTTCTCCATGACCATTTACATTCCTCTCACAATGCTATTGATGAACTTATTAATCATGGAAGCGCGATACTGGAGCAGATTCGTTCACAGGGAATGTGGTTGAGAGGGATCAAGCATAAAGTTCTGAGTATCGGACATACGGTAAATAGTTCTTAATATGCAAATTTCTAATCTTTCAAAAAGAAAAATTAAGTGACATAAAGATCAACTGGAGAGGCTGCAGATTAATTATGTTCACTTAAATTTTTTTTTGTCCCTTGCTATGAGAGAAAATCCTCCGCGTAGTAGGTATACCATGGCATATGAAAGTATTTTGTGAAGTTTTACACTTAAAGAAATGCATTAATAAGAAGGAAATAAATGCTTGTAATGGGCATGAAATGTAACTGAACATGCGATTTTTGTTATTGTTATCGAATGAAGGTTTAGGTACATAATTATTGCCCATTTTAGCTTGGCTTATCATCGACAACATTACAAATGATTGAAAGGCGATTGAATGAAGACTGGATTATTTTTTGTGTGGGTTGCATGACTTTCATTGTTTCTATGTTTTTCTTTTATCGTTTTTGGAAAAGTTAAGTGTTTTTTAAGCTAGCGTTCCTTTTTTAATACAGTCTTGCAAGAAAACAATTTTTATTTTGACCACTGCCCGTGAATAATTTTGTGAAATATTTAAAAACTGATGAGATGAAGTCATTGACTCCTCTGCCAAATTTTGCTTCGATTTCGGATATATAGTTGTCCTTTTCTTTTATCGTTTTTGGAAAAGTTTGATAGGTTTCACCAAGACTTACAGCTAAGTTCTGTGACTTAACAGTGAAACGCTACCAATAACAAGAATTTCCTGCAAAGGTCTTTTGACTGCTTCCAACTTTCTATCGTCTTTCTTTTTCCTTTTTCCAGTTGCAAACTGTTGTGCGAATTAAAGCAAGTTGATTTTCAACGTTCAAAACATTGTTCTTTTTTATAGTTTGATTTATATGATTGTTATGTTTTGTTATTAATTTTGAAAATACTGGATTAACGAAATTTGTTTTCCCGATCTATCAATACAAAGACGGTAGCACCTTAATACTATTCCCAAAGAGTTGCTTGCCCAGCACTTGTTTCCCTTCATATTTTTCATGATTTTGTTTCTTATCTTGTAAACAGTTTAAAATTGCTTTGACAAAATCTATTAGTAAATGCTTTCTAACACTATATGGTATCTCTATTATTTTTTTGAATTATTTCTATAGCAAGTCACACTGCTGCCTTATTCATTTAACTTTTGAATGAATGTTGAAAATTCATTTAATCTCAGTTTTTTCTTTATACCACTAATCACAAATCTATTACTTTGATAGCAGTAATCACAAAATCCACTTATTTCATAGCACAATATAGTTTACATTACAGAAAAAAGATTAGATAACAGAACCAGACACTGTTTTTTCGTGTCGTTGGTTTCTTTCAGATGTTATTTCTTTTTCATTCATGAATAATCGTTCGATCTCTTCAATACGTCTTCCACGCGTTTCCGGTGCAGAAAAATAAAATATAATGAAACCAAAGAATGAAATACCAGCATACAAGAAGAACGCACCTAAAATTATGACATCAAGGCGTTCTGAACTTTTCAGTTTTCTGCCCTTTCTTGAATACTCTTGAAATAACTTCTGTTCCTATGATAGTCTCATGCAGTAGAGCGACATTATTATTTTTATCCTTAATCCTTTCCTTTTTGTTAAGTAACGTATAAATCATCAGTTTCACTTAAAAAAAAGCTTTGAAAAAAGTGCGAAGATCGCCAGAACCATGTTTGGTGATAGCTTGACTTAAGCTGAGGTATGTTAACGACATCAAAAGATTGAAGGTCCAGTTTGTAAATGTAGATAAAGCAACACATGTGCCTCTCGCCCAAATCGGATAAACCTCGGCATTGAAAACCCATGGGATTGGACCCATACCTGAAATACTGATGACTTTAGGAGATGATCAAAAAAATCTTTTTCATAATCTTTCAGTAACTTGTTTTGAACCACAGAAACTTACCAAGGGAGTAAACAGAAATGTAGAGTATCATAATTACTATTGGTAATACCGTAAATCGGGTTTTACAAGAAGTATCAGTAAATAAATAAGCAGTTGCATTGTTCATGCCATCCTGAAAATAACATTAAACTCGAAAATAAAGTGAACATGAGGTAATTAGTGCAATTATTCCGAATAAATTCGTAACGATTTCTTGATGGGTCAGTGCGACGCGTTTCTGGTGATAATGCATTTCAATTAATCTATTACCAATGAGCTATCAATAGCTCAAACAGTTCCGGTCTAAGTTGCCCAATAATCTCTTCAGTTTCTCTGAAGGCTTTTCGAAATATACCATGTTCAGCAATAATTTTCCTGGATGTCCCTTATCATAAGGTACAGCTGACAAGATCCATAAATTTTAATCGACCCCACAAATTTAAATCTCATTAGTCAGTTTAGAAAAAGAGTCACTGATTGTTACTTTATCCTTAATTAGTTTTTTTGACTTCGGTTTGTGCAGCGATTAACCTTTACTGATCTTAAGTGTAAGATATGCCTACTGAAGACGTACCTTACAGTATCCATAAAGTGAGTGTTGAGTATTTTCTGAATTGACAGGTAAGCACTGCCCAAAAGTTGTTGGTAATGATGAAGATTCTTCCCTCAAGCTGCAATATCCACAATGTTCTGATGTTACACAGTCATCGCAATTCCTGTAACACCAAACAAATTTCGAAATCTCGGATGCTGCATATTTTGCCTGTTATTTTGAAATGACTCAAATTGATAAAAAGAGGTTCACGGAAATAATATCAATTCTGAACACGAAATGCACATAAAAATTAAAATCTTTATTATTCAAAAAACTGCATCGTGATATTCTCGAGTATGCAGAAGGCTATTTTGACAAAATTAGTGTTTTTCATATCTAGTTGAAAAATTGGAAAATCTTTTGGTTCACCTGAATCCGAAGCATAAGTCTAGTAGTTCCTTATTCGTGCTGGTAGAATTCATATCTATGCCGATATAAGCCTGCGCTTTAAAAAAAATTGGTTTTTGTAAAAGGGAATATTTCATAACTAAATCTTGTCGAGATAACAACACTTTTAGGTAAAGTATTTCATGATTCAATACCAAGCTTTCTTACTTCATTCCTTTACAGAACTTTCCTGAAAAACTTGTATTGCGCTAACAACACTAACGCAAATTATGATCTATTACACATTTACATATAATAATTATAGCAACTTAATTACCGATGCCGACCGTAAAGAACAATTCCTGATCATCATCAGCGGTTATCACTTACCGGGATTAATTTTTGTAGAATCATAGTTGATAAGAATGAACGCACCACCCATCATACACAATGTAATAACAACACCGATTAGAGACGACAGCACAAGAGTACGCCTCCCCAGTCTTTCGATCAAGTTCAGTGGCAGTATTGTCCCTACTGCTTGCACAGCTACAAAATTTTTAAAAGAAAATTACAAAAAAATATGAAGTTTAGTTTACAGATTTTAGTAATTATTAGATTCTTACGTGCTGAAACAAGGTCAACAGAGATTGGTCAGTTAAAAACTTATTGAAACAAAAAAGTATTTACTTGAAATACCACATGAAATCCAAATTGTTGTAATTTTATCGTGTACGCCAGCAGAACGAATAATGCTGCTGGTATAATATCTTAAATTGATAAATAATTTTCCATTTCATCTTTATAAACTCAAGTTCATTTCATACTTTAAAAAAAATTTTCGAAAAATGTTTCTTGAATCAAAACGACAGGATAACATTCATATTCTCATAAGATTGATCGATAAGCATGGATGCACTATTCTTTATAAACATCTAAAAAAAGAAAAAGAAAAAAAAAACAAAACAAAACGAAACAAGAAACAGTACCGTTAATTTTAAAAGGTTTGTTTTTCCATGCTTACAGCACTGAAACAGTAAATTAGTTCAAGCCTCTCACTTGAGAAAATAATTACCAAATTTCTAACAGTTATAACTTTGAAAGAAAAGAATTACAAAATAGTATTTATTCCAGCAAGCTGCTGAAACATCTGCAAAGCACAGCCGAGTGCCAGAGCTTTTCGTACATGCGCCGTCCTCAACACTCTGCGAAGGACAAATTCATCTCCTATCAATAAAATATCATTTTCAAATCTCTCCAAATTTGTTTGCAAACTATTTATACAATCCCTGATACTTAATGAGTATTAATAAATGTATTTTGTGACGATGAGAGGAAATGTCAGGATGCTGAAGAGAAATATGAGCTCATACCGTAACATATTTTACCCAATTTCCATCTAAAACTCGAAACAAGACTAAATTACATGGAAGAAATGTTAACCAACGATATATTGTGAAAAGAAATGTGACATAATGTTGGCATGAAAATCTTAGTTAATTAAATTATTTAGATCTCTGCACCTACCATTTTCTTGACGAAGTATTGCCTCACGTCGCATTTCACGTGCTACTTCACCCATCTCATAAGCAATCCATTCCTTATCATCATCATATAACCTGTGCAAAACCTCTTGTGCTTCTTTTTCATGCCCGTGATTGATCAGGTAACGTGGTGTTTCTGGTAGGAAGAGGAAACCGATTAGCTAAATTGATTTCATTAGTTCCACAGTGAAAGAGATATATTGAAAATACATTTTTCGGTGTTTCTTCAATTTTGAATTTACATCTAAATTTTTAAAAGCCATCCCTTCAAATAATTTTTTCTGGAAGTTTTTCAATTTCCGAAAAATGAGAATTATGAACCTATGTGAAGTCATAGAAACTCCTTTTACAGTGACGTTAACGTTATAGAAACTTTTTACACAGTAACGTCAATCTGTTTTGTGAGATTACAACTTTAAACAAGTCGAAAACTTTGAAAGAAAGTGAAGATTATAGTACCTGAATTAAAGCCGGCACCGCAGCAAATGCGAACATCAAGCGCCAACCAATATTCACTGGATCATAATGAGCGAACCACGCCGCCACAGCGTTGGCGACTGTAAATCCAAATGCCACCATGAACTGATAAATTGTTACCAATTTCCCCCGTATTCTCGCGGGGGCCCCTTCGCTTATGTATACGGGTACAACCATGGACGCAAATCCTGTAATTCTGTATAACAGTAAAGTGATTACAAGTGATTAGTGTGAAAATTCACAATAGTTTACATCGGTATCTTAGCATTTTCCTGTTAATAAAAGAACTTCCATCTTTGGTTCCATTACTTCCAATTTTAATACTTACTGTTAGAGAAAATATTAAATCTTTCATTACAAATAACATTATTTTCCTGTAAATCAAATTTTCCTGTAAATTAATATGAGACATAAAATATTCAACTGGTACCAATAGCGATTCCCAACAATATGCGTCCAATGAGTAATGTCCACCTACCGAAAGCGACACCGCAAATAATTGCGCCAACGATAAAGAATACAGTGGCCGATATAATCACTTTTCGACGACCGAATTTATCGCTGCTTTTTCCTATGTTTGATAATTTTAAGTAACTTTTACAGGGTTTGTTACTTCATAAAATTTAAGTGAGTTTTAAACTACTTCAAGAAACTGATTCCAAATAATTTCTACAGCAAATACAATTTGCTTCCCATAAAATTCGTATCTGCTAGCAATGTGATGGTATGGTTATGACTGGGAGAAGAAGTCCAAGGACAACTGACTGGAATGTAAAGAAACTTTCGAATCTTTGCCAAAAAAAAAAAGATAGCAAATAGGGTACTCATCAAGAGTGCTAACATCCTTATCGATTAACCGTAATGATGCATTTTCTTCTTCGAGATATTCTTGAAGGCAAAATATTTAGAATGGCTTAAAAACTAAAATTCAAAAGGAACTTCAATAACCTGCGATTAGAGCAGCAATACCAGCCATTCCGGATGTTATGCTGATTATAATTTCCTGCCAAACAATTGATAAACCATCCATATATTTATTATGCGGCAAGTATAGCATTATGCTGAAAATTGATTCTGCTTCTTTTAAAATAAAAAGGAAACAAACTTTTCTTAATTGCAATTCTTATGGGATTATAATGAAGAGCTGCGACAACAATTTGCATCTAAAAAACAAATGTATAATTGAAAATCATTGCAATGAAAGTCTAACTTTTGGCACAACTAAAATGGAAAAGACAATAAAGTGAAAAAGGAAATTGAAGAGAACAAAATCCAGCTTAGATACTATCACTTACCCGGAGACAATGCCAGTATCATAGCCAAATAGTAACCCACCAATTGCGGCCATCAAGGTTAAAAGGTAAACATATGCATTTGCTTTTACTTGTTTCTTTGGGTCTTGATGTCCCTGATGGTTGTTGTTGGCCTAAAAAGTAACCAACGGCAGTTACTGGACTAATGGAAGCTTTTATTGACCAAACCTGTTCTCTAGCCTCATTGAGAATTGAACTCTTTTAATCTTTTTATCATCTGATTGTATTTTCACCCTTAAACCCCTAAGAGTGTGGAATCTTCAAGTATCACTAAAGCAAATTTGCCTCGGACAAGTCAAACAAGTGAGGCAAAGATTTGTGAACGAACGGTCAAATGCTGACCTTCGGGGCATTGTATCACTTTTTTTTTTGTTTTATTTTTCACTTATCACTTAGTAAGAAATATTTCCACAAAAATTTCGACAAGAATTTTTAAAATGATCAGTGCCGTATTAACTTGCTTTCTTTAGACCACTTGAAGTCAACATTTTAGTCAACATAGACTTATAAAAGTTCGACCCAAATAGGATCTATTCAATGTAATTCCAAATATGCTTGAAAGATTTCACTCTTCGACAGACATTATTCTTTTAGCAATGTTATTGTTTCTACAACTTGCTATTAGTTGAGCAAATAGAGTATTTGAATAAAATGGTAAATCGAACACGAAAAGTTAAGAGCTATTTTAAACTATTTACATACTAAAATATGCCAAAAAAACTTAGGATTTTTTACAAAATCAAGTGAATCTAAATATAAATTTGATTATGAAAACTTCAAAACCTCCCAATTAAAAAAACTGGAAATTATAAGAAGACGTGGGTATAAATTTTTAGAACTTTGATTACATTTAGGTTACTTTTACATAAATAAGAGCTTACAATTCCAATATAAACCATCAGAAATTTCTGCCCACTCGGAGGATCCCTGAAAACAGAAATTGAATATTATTCGATCAGAGAAGCTCAAATAAATTTAAGACACGTAGCGGAAAGTATTGTCAAAAAACGACCAAGTAGAAGGAAAAAAAAATCTGAATTACAATACCGAAATGAACTGACAGCATGGAATGATGTTTGCATTGCCATAGAATTTTTTACAACATTCCATAAAGTACATAATAGAAACAGAATTTAAAGAGAATGATATCGACATTTTAATAAATTTAACGAAAATATTTGGATGGAGCGATTCATCTACCCTCAGAAATAGATCCATCGAATCAAGTATTCAATGTCGAATCTTAAGATCAGTTGAAGATATTGGCGATCTTTTGCAGAATATAATTTCATAATAGCGTTTTTTTATTACAGCGTAGATCATTTTTCAGTTAGGAATAAAAAAAAGCATCGTCCGATAGGTTAAAATAAGAAGAAAGGTCATTTAATGAGAGTAAATATTCAGAAATTAGTGGGTCCATAATTTATATGACACAATTTATAAAATTTTGGTTTAGATTGGTTTGCAGTTTATATTGTAATTTATGTTGTTATAATTTACATTGTTTTGCAAATGCCTCATAATGTTACAATTGATAAAGGTCTAATAAACTTTTTAAATTTTGTAAGAAAAAGTAACAAAAAATATTTGGAGAAATATTCCAAATAATTATGTTGAAAATTTTGCAACCTACTGGATATTACTGTACAACATATTTTAAAAAGTTTAAAATTTGCGACATGGAAATATAATACACATGGAAATGCGACATGGAAATATAATAAATAGAATTTAACACAGCTAGTACCAACACAGTTTGTAATAATTAATAATTGATTAATAATAATATTAATAAATTATAAATAATGCATGGCGAAGATTGTATTACCTGCAGATGACGCATGCCAGTGCTATATATGCATGTTTTTCATTGTCATTTTTTCAAAGGGAAATGTTTGACCACATTTGTTTGTCATTCAGTATCGGCAAACATATGACAACAAGAATAAATGTTGAATCCAGACTGTCTACAAAGTTCAAAGATTGACAGTCCCTTAGGACTGACACTATAATTACAACTAGAGGTCGATTACTCCATGGAATTATACTTTTCTTTCCAGATTTAAATACTAGATAGTCAGTTTTTCGATACCATAAATAAAAAAAAAAAGGACAAGCTGATGAATGGCAACTTTATCCTCTGATAGGACTTATAAGTAATTGTTATAAATTTCAAATAATGAGCATGCTTAAAACTGGTATCGCCATGACAAATTTATTTTCTGTGATTGTTCGTTGCCTCTTTCTAATAATGTATAATTTTTTATTATACATAATGATTCCAACTACAATTTTTTAGGTTTTCCATTTTTCGAGGATACATTTGATGAAGCTTAAGTTATGTAAGCTGAATATGCATTAGGAAAGGACTGTTTAAAGATATAATAATTTATCGATCGATAATTGAAGTTACAGTTGACAACAGGCACAGCACAAATTGTTTTTAAATGATAATCCGGTTTTCGGTGTACCAAACATTGTCCGAGTAATATCAGTTCTGAAATGCTATCCAGATTTCTAGAAGGATTTTCTATTCCTGAAACTACATCTCTTATGTTTCGAGAAACCTAACCCACAGAGACAAGTGAAACAACTTATACTTCTTCAGTTACCTTTCTACACCAGTAACATCTACATTTAATTTAAATTTGTTTTCTAATTCTGATTAATCTCTTTGCACAAAAGCGAAAAAAGGAACATATAGTAGTTTGTTTTGATCAGTTTCTTCATCCAAATTTGAGAATTATTCATTATTTCAACTTTTTAAACTAAAACTTTTATCGTTGCTT
Source organism: Wuchereria bancrofti (assembly GCA_005281725.1). Lineage (NCBI taxonomy): Eukaryota > Metazoa > Nematoda > Chromadorea > Rhabditida > Onchocercidae > Wuchereria > Wuchereria bancrofti. The sequence continues at coordinate 15,624,049 of SSBO01000012.1, read as the reverse complement.
GGAAACAGTCATTTCAGGGATATATTTACATGATCAGGTGCACTGCGGGAGACTTTCTCGAATGGCCATTTGCCTCCTTTATAATAGCAATAAGCGAAGGTTGCAATAACAGCTGCTGCGGTTACCGCTAACATTGCCGTACACATGTGCTTTGCGCTTTTCTGCAATATTTCATGATAAATTCAAAGGGGAAGAATGAACTTAGTCCCATCATTTATTAAACTGATATTCTATTAATGAAACAGTTTCTGGTTTGTTGACAATGAATTTAGAATTATAGCAAAATAATTTGAATGTGACAGATTCTGGAAATCCTGGATTTCATAAAACTAATTAATAAATATTTTTAACCTCGTTTAACTACAATTTAACTTCCCACCATTTATTATAATAAATCAAATCCAACCAGAGGTTTATGATGGGTATAAACTTCTTCACCAATCAAAGGGAAAGAATGAACTTAGTCCCATCATTTATTAAACTGACTGTCATGTTTCTTTGAAAACAGTAACTTATGAGGAAAGGAAAGAGAGGATATGGATAGGAAGAGGGAATGATGGATTTGGGCTAACCACCAACATCAGTCGTCATTAAGCCGGCTCTTACGATTGTATGAAGAACAATGACCGATACTGCCACTTGGAAGCATTTTATTTAAGCATTTTATTTCTTAAATCTGGAATTGTTTTCTGATCATTTGATAGAATAAACCGTTTTCATTTGAAATGATAATGTTTATAGTGGTACACAAATAATAAAAACAACACATATCGTACAATATAAACCTAATAACCATGGATCAAACCAATCACTATAACATATTATAGCACACCATCAATTCTGAAGCATATTAAAAGACAAATAAAATTCTTGAAAATGAACAAAATAATGAATTAGCAAATTAAGCAGCATTGAATTCAGAAACAGAACGATGAAAGCTAAAGTTAACCTACTCACTTTTCAGTAGTTTCTTATAATGAACTCAACTTTCAGTCAGAGATACACAACGACTGAAAGAAAAAAAACCCTACATCCTGTTCCATCGTATAATTGAAATACAATTCAACTGTTCTGTAGGTTCACAGTAGTTGCCAATACAACTATACAACTAGGAGGACATACGATATTTATTAAAGGGAACGATTCTTTTTTTTTTACTTCCTGATAAACTGATTGCTGAAACACAGGGACAAATGCAAATCCGAAATTTCATAATAAAGAAGGTCCAGTTTAACTGCAGATTATGAGTCTCAAAAAATGTTTACAAGGGAGGAAACGACGGACAGCAGAAGAAAGACAACATTTTGATACTTACCCAAGTACTTGTTGAGCAAAAGGCTTGAAAAAGAAACGCTGAAAAATTATTTTGCTAGTTAAAAGTTATGAAAATTTCAATTTGGAAAAAATTCGACAAAGTAACTTTCATTGTCAAAAAAGGTCTGGAAGAAATAAAAGATTGCTTCGTTAAGATTCCAATTAAGATATACATAATTAAAGAAGCATCAAAGAGAAGAGGAGAATAAATGCGTATCTTTCATCAATACATACATTAAATCTTGTCAGATAAGGCATAAATCACTCACCATACACCTGCATCTCATTAAAGTGAGAAACTGCTTCAGTTTCACTTTTGCAGCAACAACTAGTCTACTAAATATACTATAAGTCTTTCTGAACAGAGAAAAAACTTTCCTATATCTTATAATTTTTATGAAAAGCACTGAAGTACAGAACTTTGTTCTCATATATAATCCTTCAACAAATTGAAAGTTGTAACACAATAAATTCTTTAAGAATCTTATTTTTGCTAAAAAAAATCCACTAACTTCCGGATTCTCCCCCGCTTCTCGTCCGTCCACAGTGTAAAAGTTAGAAGTGATGATGGTATCAATCATAATGTAGATAAAACATAAAACAAAATAACAGCAACAAATACACAAGGCATTCCAAAAATAAATTTTAAGGAAAAAAAACTTGCTTATTCCAAAATCTTCTTAAATAAGGGCTGCAGCAAACTTGTTAACCTCCAAAACATTTACCAATTTGATAACCCGGGTTTATTCAACGTCATAAAGTAGATCTGGCATGCTCCTCCTCCTTTTGCACTCGAAAAGAAAACCTGAATAAAGTGAACGGTCTACGAGTATAAATAGAAACTTAATGTACTTTCACACTAGAATGTATTACTTAAAGTTGAGATACTACCAGAACATGATGAGGCCCAAGACGTCAGATACGTGCAACGTACTAAACAGAAGTACCTACGTGCCATTAATATCAGCAGAAAGACTAAGACTGGAAACCTCAAATTACGCAAAAATTAAAAGATAAGCAGCCAGTACTAGCATTTACGTCAATAACTGGCACTTGAAGTGTAAAGAACGAATGCTTACTTTATCATTGCGTTCACATAAAAACTTCAATTTCTGCGCCTTTTTGTGCATGAAAACACCATCCAAATGGCCAGTATCAACAGATCTGATTTCTATTGCTTTATTACCCCATCCCATTATCTGACCCGTTGAAATATAAGCTGAAAAGAATAAACAGCTAGCTTTAAAAAAACTCTAAGGATCAAACATCAATTGCGATTAACCTATGATTATTACGATTGATGCAATAAGCTGCTCATTGAGTAAATGATTTGAAGTAAAGATAATAGAATTCACGAAAAAAGATTGACGAGTGCAGCATTAATGTTCATATATTTCAACTGACGAATTTGCTTTAGATTAACAGTTTGCATCAAAAAACTTCATACATACTGAATTCTACCCAAAATTGGTCAGAACTTCACTGTGAACAAAGAAGTGTAGTTTTTAAATTTAACTCAACTCACCTACAGAAGAAGGAGTTTCTCCCCACTGCAGAAAGACACTCTTTGTTGCTTTACCATATGTGCTAACATAGACGCCTTCGTTATTGTAGCAGAGCAGCAGCTGCATCCCGTTACTGTTCGGCATTATCACTATGCAGTGCGGTGTAACTACGGTTTCCGTCTAAAAGGAATAAACATCGCTCTAAGAAGCAAATTATTTCGAAACCATCAATATTACAGTATCCCGTTTAAAGTGTCTGCTTATTCTGGGTTTATTTCATCTCGTAGCAAAGAACTAAACTCCCTTGGTTAAGCTGATATTTTTTCTGCTCAAATTCAGTACTCCTATCAGTTATAAAATGAATTTACAATTTGCTGTCCGACACTGTCATAACTAAGATACTTGGGGATTAATTACCAAATACTATGCCAATGTATCCACAGTAACCAAAAATGATGTTAAAAAATTATGAGTGCTGAGAGTAGCCTTTATAGAGCAATAGAATAATCTTACTAAAACTATCCTCTGCAGTTCCATCAGGAATCAATATGAGCTATAAGAACATACATTAGCAGGTGTATAAATGTCGTCAATAGAACCGGAATCCAAATCTATGGCATGAAATCCTTCACGAGAACCATAAAGTACTTTTAAACGGGAATTTTTCTCCACTGTCAAATCAACAATAAGCGGTAAATGAGTAAGTTGGCTGAATGCCTAAAAACAAAAATAAACCTCACAATCACCACCAAAAAAAGAATTAAAAAAAAGATGATTAAAGAAAGCACTAAACAGCTCACATATTTTTTTTTCTAAACATTGTTTCCTAATATCGAGTCATATTGACTTTCATAACACTCAATGATGTAACCACTTAAGCAATGCTAAGAACATAGATGATTCTGTGATAATAGTGCATATGAATACATATGCACATGAAGTTATGGAAATGTGAAGTCTGAAGTAAAGCTTGAGCCCCATTTATTTTTAACGTGAATTGATACAGTAGCTCCATTTGCTAAATTGGGCTCCACATCGAAGGAAATCTTCAAAAATATAATGAGTATAAAAGAATACAAGAAAATTAAACCTTAAATGCCATGAACTTGTGATAAGGCTTCGGGGCCCACGCGTAAATCTCAACCGTACTTTCCAGACCCACCACGAGAAATTTGATCCTTTCATAACGGACAATTTTAAAATGCACGGCACCTTGCAAATCACCAACATTCACCCAGCCATTTCTTTTTTCTAACTGAAGTTTTTAAACTGATTTTTGACCAAGATTGCAATTAAAGGGAGCACTGAAACAGCTCACAGTCAGAACAGGTCGTTGATGCCAATCACTTAAACACTGCTAAGAACATTAGTTCGGATAATTCCATGGTCATAATACATATGTATATGATACCAATTGGTAGGTTCACTATCACGACTGCAACTTATGATGGACTGACGGCTCTCTATGTTTTTAAATTTTGAAGTATAAGGGTTTGTGACGGAGTATCGACTTCATAGAAGTTCTGCCTCATTTTCTGCAAAAGGGCCAAAATTATATCCCTCAGAATTGTTTTACATACTTACCTCAACACCACTTACACCTTCAGTTCGAAGAATTTTTTGTTTGAGCCATGATAAATAATATACACGAATTCGCCGTTTTCGTCCACTTATCGTTACGAGTATATTTTGACCTTCAAGCACCGTCATTTGCTCAAAGCGTCGACGCGTTATCAACTGATACACTACAAATGAAATAAACATAGATGCGTTTATCACTGCTATCACACGGAAGCAAACAATCGAATTTCCGCAATTCTACGTCCCTTTATCAAATTATCGCAGCTAAGTAATGAGATATTGATATAAGAAATAGTCTAGCATAAGTGCAATGAGATATTGACACTACTCCACAATACTTATTTTCGATCAAATTTTGTATGAATTACAAATTCTGATTTGGAAAAAACAAGCAACATCACATTTCTGATACGATTTACATATACAACATAATTACCTTTGCCCTGACCACTCCGATCAAGTAACATAAGACCTGAATCAGTCCCTATCAATAAATTCACTCCCCAAAGTGCTGCACACAGAATCTGAAATGGAAAAAAACTGGTTCCCAAATTATCATTGAAAATAGTGACACTAAGTGCTACTGACTTAATTCGAATGTACCTATTATTATAATCATAAATAGAAAAATTCCGCCCCGTCAGCTGTGAACTTTATATTTTCATACGCGACTTTTTCTCTCAAAAGATTCATATCATTACACTGGTACCATCTTTGCCAACGGTATCATCAAATTAATCATATTCCAATATAATTCTTTGGAATAGAATGATTTTAAGGTTTTTCTTAAACAACGTACATCACCGCTAAACTTTTTTTTGTATTTGCGAATTTCAGGGGTATCACCATCAGAATGCAAACCATTGCTTGCTGCTGCCGGATTTGGATTAACATTTACTTGCACCTGAAAAATTTCGAAACATTATCCAAATAAAAAAAAGCTATTTTATGTCAAAACTGACAAGAAATCTTTCGACAAACTGAATGATTCAAAATGCGAAAGGTTATGATAATGATAAAACAACAAAAACAGTCGGAAAACAACCTCGAAAAAGACCAAAAACAGACTCAGCAAGTTATTTTCACAAACCTTGAAATCCTTAACCATATATAAAAAACAAACTTGATTAGTATCTTGCGCTCTTCCTGGTCGATTCACTGTACCAGATCCGCTCATACCAGCACCGAAATAAGCAACGAACGATTTCTCGCGATCGCGCGCTGCCAACGGTGCTTGAATTCTCGGCAAGCTATTCACGCCAGAAGGAAACTGAAAAGATAACACGTAGATTTACACCTATATATAGAGAGAGAGAGAAAGAGAAACAACACTCAAGAAATAGAAATTTGCTGTAAAAAATGAGAACACGCACAAATACACTGAGTTTTACAGTTGTGAATTCAAGAAGTGCAATTTTGTAAAATCTGATCCAGAAAAAATTAAGCCTATCTTGTGAAATCTTTAATATCTTTAATGATTCTTTAATACTCATATCATAAAACTGAATAAGAAAATGAGAAGACCGACACTGTTCATATTTTTCGGACCGCAGGTAATTTAGCGATGGCAAAACTTCAGTTGCGATCAATCAGTGCAATATTCGCCATATTGATAGCTTAACTATATTTTATATATAACTACGAATCGTGCTTTCAATTGAGTGGTTTTCTTCCTTCATGCAATTATTCAAATCCGGTATCAGTAATTGAAAAAAATCACCAAAATTTAGGAAGTGAAAAGGGTGGTATTTTGCCCGAAAAGTTCATCCGATATTCTTAAAAATGTACAAAACTTCGGTAGATCTAGTAGATGTTTAGCACATGGGGACAAACTTTAATCTTTACATGTTAAAATGGGTTTTGGAATATTTTATCTGAATTAAATCTAATTGCAACAACATCCTCAATACTGCTACCATGGAACTAACTGATTAGCAAAAATCGAAAAATTCTTCACAAAAAAACAGAAAGTTTAAGAAATTTTTTCAACAAATATTTTGCTCCAGCCACGGTTATTTGCAAAAGTCATAAAATGAACTATTATATGTACCCACTGCCGTGTTTCACTTGACCCTACCATCACATCGCGAATTCTGTAATACCAATTTCAATTGGGGTAATATCAACCTTCATAACAGCGTTATTAAAGGAAAATTGGAGTACTTGTTAGTATAGCTCAGTTAGTTATACATAAGGATGAGTTATCAGATTGCTTTTAAAATGAAAGAGAACGTTCTAAATATTATTGGATGAAAATCGCTGTTTTGTAACTTGTAACATCATTTGACAAAAAAAAAAAAAAAGGAATGAATATCCTACCAATGAAAAGTGACATTTGTTAATCATAGGATTTGTACTGCAAAAAAAAAAAAATTCAACAATTGCAGAATGGTACGACATTCATTACAAATTTTGAAAATTGAACCAAAGATCTATACGTGACACCGAAGAACTACACGTGCTCACACTGCAACCAAATAAGGAACAAAATCAAATCAAAAAGAATCATTCTAACACGACAAAAAGACGAAATGAACTCACGTAAAAGCTTCCAAACAGCGAAGTAATCTGTCGAAAATGTAAGCAAAAAATAAAGTGGGTAAATAAATAATAATAAATGAATGGCAAATGGAAATCCACGCTACAGCTAATTATTTAGATTGACGAATAAAAAAGCAAGAAAATGCAACATAAGTTTGTTTCAATTCTTATGTTAGTGCATTAGCCATCGAAATATTGTAACGTCCTAGTTCAAGACTAATAAAGCACAAAAGAATAGAAAATCGGGACATAGAATTGAAATCGGTTGCGGAATAATTTATTCATTGGATCAGCCTTTTTTAGTAATAAAAAGATGAACCAATTAATAATTGATCAACTTTTTAGTAACAACTCACAAGCCTGCTTCAATTTTCTAGAGTTATGTCGAAATACAATTTTCAGCAAGAAATTACCTCTTCAACGCTTTGTGAGTCAATACTTGGAGAGCTACCATCTTTCGTAAAAGCGAGGAATGCTGTGGAACGTTCAATAGGCGTCCTCGGTAACAAATCGGGCATGACACCACACCGTTGTCCACTTGCTGCTGCACCGGAAATTCGATTGTTGCTTTTGCGAGCGTCAAATGGTGATGCGTCAGGTGATGATCCAGAACCTTCACTACCACTCGAGCCGGAACCAATAATTATTTCGGCTGCTATTGGTGTTTGCTAAACATTTTACCCAGTACTTTTGCAGAAACTTTGCATTCCTATTTTGTGAGTTTGTCCTCTCTACAGAGAGTGTAACTCGACCTATATGCTTTTGATTGTTCCTCTGTTAAAGGCTTTACAGTGCAACGGGAAAAAATAAGCAATAAACTAAAAAATTATCTCAACACTCAGTAGTACTCCACTTTTCATCTAATGCACTACTCGCTGCTATTTCAGAACATAAACAAATCTATCCAAAATGTGAAAATACATCAGGCACTGAGGCTGCTTTCACCATCTGAGACTGTCGATTTCTGCTCAACGAATCACTATTACTACGACGATGATCTACACTGCCATTTACCTTAAATTGAAAACATTTTCCATAAAATTCAAAATTTAAAATATTCTCTAACAGGTTAAAAAACTAGAAAATGTTTTAGCCTTCATCATTTCCCTTATTTTTATCGGAATGAATAAATGGAAGTTACAAATAGAAACAACCTTGTGAGAAGCGAGCAAAGTTCCATCGTCGCCTGGAATGTCAGATACTGGTGACTGATCCGTTGGTGTTGGTGGTAATGGTTTATTCGGACCACGAAGTGTCCCTTCTTCCAATGCCTGAAATTAATACTTGAAATAGACAATTCTAAAACCTACTTTTAGCTGAAGATATTATATTGCAGAATAACATAAAAAGGTTGAAACAAAAAAAGAAAACTTAAATTTTCATGATGTCCATGTACGGATTCACCCACAAGAAGAGTACCATCATGAGAACCACTAGCTTCATCCACTGCATTCATTATCGACGTATCGCGCGGTGGTGGAGCTGGTGGTGGTGGACTGTAACTACCATTTTGTTGATGTCTTCCCATCCGCGTTAGCTCATTTGCTAATACATCCAAATCTTGATTCTAAAAAAATTAAAAACTAATATATATATATATATAATAAAACAAACAACTGTTACTTTATTGGTGGTTTCAAAATCGAATTGAATTAAATTGATGACTTACTTCAACTTTACCATTCAGAACAGGTTCGCTCATCTTTCGTACAGGTGTTGTAGCGGCTACTGAGGCATTTACACGGGCAGTACGTGGAGGGGTCTTTAGTTCGTGATATGTCTCTCGAGACATATCACGAACCTGATCACGTGATGCAACACTTCTATCACGCCGCTGTTCAGCTGCCACCCGAGTTGCTTCTTTTTCGCTGCGACGTTTCCGGTCGTAATTGGCAAGATCAGCAAGGTGTGGGGCAGCGGGATGGTTCGGTTGAGGCATAAGAGCATTCGCATGATGTGGTGATATACCACGCTGAAACTGAAAATTTTTGTACTAGAAAAAGCTCTTCAATCTAACAGAAATTCTTAAAATTAAAAACATCCAACAGGATGGAAAGAGAGCAAANAGAATTTAACACAGCTAGTACCAACACAGCTTATAATAATTAATAATTAATTAATAATGTTAATAAATTATAAATAATGCATGGCGAAGATTGTATTACCTGCAGATGACGCATGCCAGTGCTATATATGCATGTTTTTCATTGTCATTTTTTCAAAGGGAAATGTTTTACCACATTTGTTTGTCATTCAGTATCGGCAAACATATGACAACAAGAATAAATGTTGAATCCAGACTGTCTATAAAGTTCAAAGATTGACAGTCGCTTAGGACACTATAGTTACAACTAGAGGTCGATTATTCCGTGGAATTATGCTTTTGTTTCCAGATTTAAATACTAGGTGGTGAGTTTTTCGATACAATAAAAAGACAAGCTGATGAACGGAAACTTTATCCTCTGATAGGACTTACAAGTAATTGTTATAAATTTCAAATAATGAGCAAGCTTAAAACAACTGGAATCACCATGACAAATTTATTCTTTCTGTAATTGTTCGTTGCCTCTTTCTAATAATGCGTAATTTTTTATTATACATAATGACTCCAACTACAATTTCTTAGGTTTTCCATTTTTCGAGGTTATATTTGATGAAGCTTAAGTTATGTAAGCTGAATATGCATTAGGAAAGGATTATTTAAAGACATGATAATTTATCGATTGATAATTGAAGTTACAATTGGCAACAGCACAGCACAAATTGTTTTCAAATGATAATCTGGTTTTCGGCGTAGTAATATCAGTTCTGAAATGCTATCCAAATTTCCGGAAGGATTTTCTACTCCTGAAACTACATCACTTATGTTTCAAGAAACCTAACCCACAAAGACGAGTGAAACAATTTATCTTATACTTCTTCATTTACCTTTCTACACCAATAACACCTACACTTAATTTAAATTTGTTTTCTAATTCTGATTAATCTCTTTGCACAATAAAGCGAGAAAAGGAACATATAATAGTTTGTTCTGATCAGTTTCTTCATCCAAATTTAGAAATTACTCATTATTTCAACTTTTTAAACTAAAACTTTTATCATCGCTTGGAAACAGTCATTTCAGGGATATATTTACATGATCGGTGCACTGCGGGGGACTTTCTCGAATGGCCATTTGCCTCCTTTATATGGCAATAAACGAAAGTTGCAATAACAGCTGCTGCGGTTACCGCCAACATTGCCGTACACATGTGCTTTGCGCTTTTCTGCAGTATTTCATAATAAATTTTAACATCGGTTGCATATTCTATTAATGAAACAGTTTCTGGCTTGTTAACAATGACTTTAGAATTATAGCAAAATAATTTCAATGTGGCAGATTCTGGAAATCCTGGATTAATAAATATTTTTAACCTCTTTTAACTACAACTTAACTTCTCACCATTTATTACAATGAATCAAATCCAACCAGAGGTATATGATGGGTATAAACTTTTTCACCAATCAAACGGGAAGAATGAGCTTAGTCCTATCATTTAACTACTGTCATGTTTCTTTGAAAACAGTAACTTATGAGGAAAGAAAAGAGAGGATATGGATAGGAAGAGGGAATGATGGATTTGGACTGACCACCAACATCGGTCGTCATTAAGCCGGCTCTTATGAATATATGAAGAACAATGACCGATATGCCATTTGGAAGCGTTTTATTTCTTAAATCTGGAATTGTTTTTTGATCATTTGATAGATCGTTTTCATTTGAAATGATGTTTATAGTGGTACACGAATAATAAAAACAATACATATCGTACAATATAAACCTAATAACCATGGATCAAACCAATCACTATAACATATTATAGCACACCATCAATTCTGAAGCATATTAAAAGACAAATAAAATTCTTGAAAATGAACAAAATAGTGAATTAGCAAATTAAGCAGAATTGAGGAAAACTAATTTTTTCAGAAACAGAACGAGAAAGCTAAAGTTAACCTACTCACTTTTCAGTAATTTACTTATAATGAACTCAACTTTCAGTCGGAGATACACAAGGACTGAAAGAAAAAAACCCTACATTCTGTTCTATCGTATAATTGAAATAAAATTGAACCGTTCCGTAGTTCACAGTAGTTGCCAATACAACTACGAGAACATACGATATTTATTAAAGGAAACAGTTCTTTTTTTACTTCCTGATAAACTGACTGCTAAAACACAGGGATAAATGCAAATCCGAAATTCCATAATAATAAAGAAAATCCAGTTTAACTGCAGATTATGAGTCTCAAAAAATGTTTACATGGAAGGAAATGACGGACAGCAGAAGTCTGATATCATCTTGATACTTACCCAAGTACTTGTTGAGCAAAAAGCTTGAAAAAAAAGAACTGAAAAGTTATTATGCTGGTTAAAAGTCATAAAAATTCCAACTTGAAAAAAATTCGACAAAGTAATTTTCATTACCAAAAAAAGTCTGGAAGAAATAAAAGATTGCTTCGTTAAGATTCTAATTAAGACATACAGAATTAAAGAAGCATGAAAGAGAAGAGAATAAATACGTATCTGTCATCAATACATACATCAATAAAATTTTGTCAGATAAGGCAGAAATCACTCACCATACATCTGCTGCATCTCATTACAGTGAAAAACTGCTTCAGTTTCACTTTTGCAGCAACAACTAGTCTACTAAATATATTATATATCTTTCTAAATACAGAAAAAACTTCCCTATATTTTATAATTTTTATTATAAAACATTGAAGTACAAAACTCTGCTTAATATTTCATAATAATCATTCTTCAATAAATAGGAAGTTGTAACACAATAAATTCTTTAAGAATCTTACTTTTACTAAAGAAAATCCACTAACTTCCAGATTTCCCCCGCTTCTCGTCCGTCCACAATGTAAAAGTTAGAACTGATGATGGTATCAATCATAATATAGATAAAACAAAATAACAGCAACAAATACATTCCAAAAATACAAGGCATTCCAAAAATAAACTTTAAGGAACAAAATTGCTTATTCCAAAATCTTCTTAAATAAGGGCTGCAGTACACTTGTTAGCCTCCAAAACATTTACCAATTTGATAAACCGGGTTTATTCAACGTCATAAAGTAGATCTGGCATGCTCCTCCTCCTTTTGCACTCGAAAAGAAAACCTGAATAAAGTGAACGGTCTACGAGTATAAACAGAAACTTAATGTACTTTCACACTAGAATGTATTACTTAAAGTTGAGATACTACCAGAACATGATGAGGCCCAAGATGTCAGATATGTGCAACGTAATAAACAGAAGTACCTACACATCATCAATATCAGCAGAAAAGCTAAGACTGGTAACCTCAAATTACGCAAAAATTAAAAGATAAGCAGCCAGTACTAGCATTTTCGTCAATAACTGGCACTTCAAGTGTAAAAAACGAATGCTTACTTTATCATTGCGTTCACATAAAAACTTCAACTTCTGCGCCTTTTTGTGCATGAAAACACCATCCAAATGGCCAGTATCAACAGATCTGATTTCTATTGCTTTATTACCCCATCCCATTATCTGACCCGTTGAAATATAAGCTGAAAAGAATAAACAGCTGACTTTAAAAAATTCTAAGGATCAAACATCAATTGCGATTAACCTGTGATTATTACGACTGATGCAATAAGCTGCTCGTTGAGTAAATGATTTGAAGTAATGATAATAAAATTCATGAAGACTGACGAGTGCAGCATTAATGTTCATATATTTCAATTAATGAATTTGCTTTAGATTAAAAATTTGCATCAAAAACTTCTACATACTCAATTCTACCTAAAATTGGCCACAACTTTACTGTGAATAAAGAAGTGTAGTTGTTAAATTTAATTCAACTCACCTACAGAAGAAGGAGTTTCTCCCCACTGCAGAAAGACACTCTTTGTTGCTTTACCATATGTGCTAATATAGACGCCTTCGTTATTATAGCAGAGCAGCAGCTGCATCCCGTTACTGTTCGGCATTATCACTATGCAGTGCGGTGTAACTACGGTCTCCGTCTAAAAATAAGGAATAAACATCGCTCTAAGAAGCAAATTATTTCCAAACCATCAGTATTACAGTATCCCGTTTAAAGCGTGTGTTTATTCTAGGTTTATTTCATCTCATAGCAAAAAACTAAACTCCTTCGCTTAAGCTAATATCTTTCTTGCTCAAATTCAGTACTCCCATAAGTTATGAAGTGAATTTACAATTTGTTGTCCAACACTGTCATAACTAAGATGCTTGGGGATTAATTACCAAATACTATGCCAATGTATTCGCAGTAACCAAAAATGATATGTCAAAATGTTAGTACGTTAAAAAATTATGAATTCTATGAGTAGCCTTTATACAGTAATAGAATAGTCTTATTAAAATTATCCTCTGCAGTTTCAGGAATTAATATGAGCTATAAGAACACACATTAGCAGGTGTATAAATGTCGTCAATAGAACCGGAATCCAAATCGATGGCATGAAATCCTTCGCGAGAACCATAAAGTACTTTTAAACGGGAATTTTTCTCCACTGTCAAATCAACAATAAGCGGTAAATGAGTAAGTTGGCTGAATGCCTAGAAAAAAAAAAACCTTAGAATCACCACCAGAAAAGAACTTAAAAAAAAAGATTAAAGAAAGCACTAAAACAGCTCACATTTTTCTAAACACTGTTTCCTAAACTATCGAGTCATATTGACTTTCATAACACTTACTGATGTAACCATTTAAGCATTGCTAAGAACATTGGATGATTCTGTGGTAATAATGCATATATGTATACATATGCATATGAAGTTATAAAAATACGAAGTCTGAAGTGAAGCTTGAGGTCCATTTATAGTTCCATTTACTAAATTGGGCTCAAATCGAAGAAAATCTTCAAAAATATAACGAATACAAAAAGAACACAAGAAAATAAACCTTAAATGCCATGAATTTGTGGTAAGGCTTCGGGGCCCATGCGTAAATCTCAACTGTACTTTCCAGACCCACCACGAGAAATTTGATCCTTTCATAACGGACAATTTTAAAATGCACGGCACCTTGGAGATCACCAACATTCACCCAGCCATTTCTTTTTTCTAACTGAAGTTTTTAAACTGATTTTTGGTCAAGATTGCAACTAAAGGGAGCATTGAAACAGACAGTTATACTGACTTTCAGAAGAGGTTGTTGATGCCAATCACTTAAATACTGCTAAGAATATTAGTTCGGATAATTCCATGGTAATAATGCATATGTATATGATACCGATTGGTATGTTCACTATCACGACTGCAACTTATGATGGATCGACGGCTCTCTGTGTTTTTAAATTTTGAAATATAAGGGCTTGTGGAGAAGTATCGACTTCATAGGAGAAAGTTTTGCCTCATTTTCTGCAAAAGAACCAAAATCATAACTCATTCTCTCAGAATTACTTTACATACTTACCTCAACACCACTTACACCTTCAGTTCGAAGAATTTTTTGTTTGAGCCATGATAAATAATATACACGTATTCGCCGTTTTCGTCCACTTATCGTCACGAGTATATTTTGACCTTCAAGCACCGTCATTTGCTCAAAGCGTCGACGTGTTATCAACTGATACACTACAAATGAAATAAACGTAGATGCGCTTATCACTGCTATCACACGGAAGCAAGCAATCGAATTTCCGCAATTCTACGTCCCTTCATCAAATTATCGCAGTTAAGTAATGAGATATTGATATAAGAAATAGTCTAGCACAAGTGCAATAGCACTACTCCACAATACTATTTTCGATCAAATTTTGCACGAGTTATAAATTGATTTGGAAAAAACATGCAACATCATATTTCTGATACGATTTACATATACAACATAATTACCTTTGCCCTGACCACTCCGATCAAGTAACATAAGACCTGAATCAGTCCCTATCAATAAATTCACTCCCCAAAGTGCTGCACACAGAATCTGAAACGGAAAAAAACTGATTCACAAATTATCGTTGAAAATAGTAACATAGAGAAAGTAGTAGAACTAACCTAATTCGAAAGTACCTATTATTATAATCGTAAATAGAAAAATTCCGCTTCGTTGCGAACTTCATAGTTTCATATGCGACTTTACTCAAAAGATTCATATCATTACGCTGGCAGCATCTTTGCTAACGGTATCATCAAATTAATCATATTCTAATCTCTTGCTATAATTCTTTGGAATAGAATGATTTGAAGGTATTTCTTAAACAACGTACATCACCGCTAAACTTTTTTTTGTATTTGCGAATTTCAGGGGCATCACTATCAGAGTGCAAACCATTGCTTGTTGTTGCCGGATTTGGATTAACATTTATTTGCACCTGAAAATTTTCAAAACATTATCCAAATAAAAAAAGCTATTTTATGTTAAAACTGACAAGAAATCTTTCGACAAACTGAATGATTCAAAATGCGAAATGTTATGCTAATGATAAAGCAACAAAAACAGTTGGAAAACAACCTCGGAAAAGAACAAAAACAGACTTAGCAAGTTATTTTCAAAATCACAAACCTTGAAAATCCTTAACCATATATAAAAGACAAACTTGATTAGTATCTTGCGCTCTTCCCGGTCGATTCACTGTACCAGATCCGCTCATACCAGCACCGAAATAAGCAACAAACGATTTCTCACGATCGCGCGCTGTCAAAGGTGCTTGAATTTTCGGCAAACTATTCACGCCAGAAGGAAACTGAAAATATGACACATAGATTTATACCAATATATATATATATATATATATAGAGAGAGAGAGAGAGAGAGAGAGAAACAACATTCGAGAAATAGAAATTTGCTATAAAAAATGAAACATGTACATACACTGAGTTTTACAGTTATGAATTCGAGAAGTGAAAATTTGTAAAATCTAGTCTAGAAAAAATTAAGCCTATCTTGTGAAATCTTTAATGACTCTTTAATGCTCATATCATAAAACTGAACAAAAAAATGAGAAGACCAACGCTGTTTATATTTTTCGGACCACAGGTAATTTAGTGATGACAAAATTTCAGTTGCGGTCAATCAGTGCAATATTCTTCATATTGATAGCTTAACTATATTTTATATATAACTATGAATCGTGCTTTCAATTGAGTCGTTTCCTTCCTCCATGCAATTATTCAAATCCGATACCAATGATTGAAAAAAATCACCAAAATTTAGGAAGTGAAAAGGGTGGTATTTCGCCCAAAAAGTCCATCTCATATTCTTAAAATTGTACAAAACTTCGGATATCTTTAGATATTTAGCATAAACTTTAATCTTTATATGTTAAAATGGGTTTTGGAATGATATTTTATCTGAATCAAATCTAACTACAAAAAACATCTTCAATACTACTGCTAACCATGGAACTAATTGATTAGTAAAAATCAAAAAATTGTTCGCAAAAAAAAAGAAAGTTTGAGATTTTTTCAACAAATATTTCGCTCCAGCCACGGTTATTTGCAAAAGTCATCAAATGAACGATGATATGTACCCATTGTCGTGTTTCACTTGACCCTACCGTCATATCGCGAATCTGTAATACCAATTTCAATTCGGGTAATATCAACCCTCATAACAGCGTTATTAAAGAAAAATTGGAAAAGTACTTGTTAGTATAGCTCAGTTAGTCATTATACATACGAATCTATAGATGTTTAGTTATTAGATTACTTTTAAAATGAAAGAGAAGGTTCTAAATATTATTGGATGAAAATCGCTGTTTAGTAACTTGTTCCATCGCCTGAGCAAAAAAAGGAATGGATATCCTACCAATGAAAGGTGACATTTGTTAATCACAGGATTTACGACATTCACTAGAAATTTTAAAAATTGAACCAAAGATCTATACGTGACACCAAAGGACTACACGTGTCCACACTGCAACCAAATAAGGAACAAAATCAAATCAAAAAGAATCATTCTAACACGGCAAAAAAACGAAATGAACTCACGTAAAAGCTTCCAAATAGCGAAGTAATCTGTCGAAAATGTAAGCAGAAAATAAAATGGGTAAATAAATAATAATAAATGAATGGCAAATGGAAATCCTCGCTGCAGCTAATTATTTAGATTGACGAATAAATAAAAAAGCAAGAAAATGCAATACAAGTTTATTTCAACTCTTATGTTAGTGCATCATTAGCCATCGAAATATCGCTACGTCATAGTTCAAAAGAATAGAAAATAGGGACAGACTTGTCGGCTACGGAATAATTTATTCATTGGACCAGCCTATTTCAGTAATAAAAAGAAAACCCAATTAATAATCAACTTTTTAGTAGGAACTCATAAGCCTCTTTCAATTTTCTTGAGTTATATCGAAATCCATTTTTCAGCAAGAAATTACCTCTTCAGCACCTTGTGAGTCAATACTTGGAGAACTACCATCTTTCGTGAAAGCGAGGAATGGTGTGGAGCGTTCAATGGGCGTTCTCGGTAACAAATCGGGCATGACACCACACCGTTCTCCACTTGCTGCTGAACCGGGAATTCGACTGTTGTTTTTACGAGCGTCAAATGGTGATGCGTCAGGTGATGATCCAGAACTTTCACTACCACTCGAGCCGGAACCAATAATTATGTCGGCTGCTATTGGTGTCCGCTAAATACTTTACCCAGTACTTTTGCAGAAACTTTACATTCCTATTTTTTGAGCCTGTCCTCTGTACAAAGAGTGTAATTCGACCTGTATGAGTTTGATGGTTCCTTTGCTAAAAGCTTTACAGTACAACGGAAAAAAATAATAAATTAAAAAATTAGCTCAACATTCAATATACTTTTCATCTAATGCACTACTCGCTGCTATTTCAGAACATAAACAAATCTATCCAGAATATGAAAATACATCGGGCATTGAAGCTGCTTTCACCATCTGAGACTGTCGATTTCTGCTCAACGAATCACTATTACTACGACGATGATCTACACTGCCATTTACCTTAAATTGAAAACATTTTCCATAAAATTCAAAATTTAAAATATTCTCTAACAGGTTAAAAAACTAGAAAATGTTTTAGCCTTCATCATTTCCCTTATTTTTATCGGAATGAATAAATGGAAGTTACAAATAGAAACAACCTTGTGAGAAGCGAGCAAAGTTCCATCGTCGCCTGGAATGTCAGATACTGGTGACTGATCCGTTGGTGTTGGTGGTAATGGTTTATTCGGACCACGAAGTGTCCCTTCTTCCAATGCCTGAAATTAATACTTGAAATAGACAATTCTAAAACCTACTTTTAGCTGAAGATATTATATTGCAGAATAACATAAAAAGGTTGAAACAAAAAAAGAAAACTTAAATTTTCATGATGTCCATGTACGGATTCACCCACAAGAAGAGTACCATCATGAGAACCACTAGCTTCATCCACTGCATTCATTATCGACGTATCGCGCGGTGGTGGAGCTGGTGGTGGTGGACTGTAACTACCATTTTGTTGATGTCTTCCCATCCGCGTTAGCTCATTTGCTAACACATCCAAATCTTGATTCTAAAAAAATTAAAAGCTATTATATTGGTTGAGATAAAAAAAGAAAAATTTTCATGATGTGCACGTACGAATTCACTCACGAGAAGAGTGTCATCATGAAAACCACTAGCTTCATCCAAAAAACAAACAATTGTTACTTGTTATTGGTGGTTTCAAAATTAAATTGATGGCTTACTTCAACTTTGCCATTCAGAACCGGTTCGCTCATCTTTCGGGTAGGTGTTGTAGTAGCTACTGAGGCATTTACATGGGAAGTACGTGGAGGGTTCTTTAGCTCTCGAGACATATCACGAACCTGATCACGACACGCAGCACTTCTATCACGCCGCTGTTCACCTGCCAACCGCGTTGCTTCTTTTTCGCTGCGACGTTTCCGGTCGTAATTGGCAAGATTAGCAAGGTGTGGGGCAGCGGGATGATTTAGTTGAGGCATGAGAGCACTCGCATGATGTGGTGATATACCACGCTGAAACTGAAAATTTTTGCACTAAAAAAAGCTCTTCAATCTAACAGAAATTCTCAAAATGAAAAACATCCAACAGGATAGAAAGAGAACTCGGTTTAAATTAAGATTAATTTCCTGAATTGACCTACCGTTTGATGGTGAGAAAGAGGTCGTTGTGATCGTCGGTTATGATCACCATGACGTTGATGGCCCAAACCATTCAGAGCCATGTGTGGATCTACTTGTTGCTGCCGTAATTTGACATGTTCTCGAGAATCATCGGCACCAAACCCTGAGAATTTTCGATAAGTTTTTTTTTTCTTCGAATAAAGCTAGTGGAAACATTTCCGTTACTTAACACATCTATACGTGTGATTATTTCTTACGCAAAAACTTTTAAAATTACTAAAATTGCGTTGAAATGCTTGCGAAGTGGATGGGTGCTTTTGCTGTGAACTGTGATGTTGCCCGGATTGTAAAACGATAGGTCCAGCAAGAGCAGAACGTTGTCGGATCGGCTGCGATGGTGAATGCTCGAACATATTCTTGTTATTTTCTTGCAAGCGTTGAAAACCTTTCCGTAGAGTGTTGTCCTGTGTTGACTGTACTACGCCAGCTAATTCTGCAATAATAAAAACTGGACTAAGATGCGTAGGTTAACATGCCATGCTATGTTTTCCTTTTCTATAGTACGTTCCAACTAATTCACCCAAACGCTGATATTTTGAAATGAAGCAGTTCTAAGTTCCGCAACTTTACAAATAAAAGAACTAAGGGATTCTTATCAAGAAGATTACACTTTAAACTCAATTGCTTAAACTTATTGTATATGTACAGTGTTTTAAACTTACGGTATAGAAGTATCCAAAATGTATAAAATCTAATGTTTGAATAATAAAGAAAACTCACCTGCGGCTACATCAAGAAGTTTTCTTGCCTGTCCATGACTTTCATCATCATCGCTTCCCGAATATTCATATTCTGTTTCATCTTTTAAAAAAAAGTTTCATTTTTAAAAAAAGGAAGAAACTTTCATAAAATAATTCCGAAAACAGATGCAATAAGGAATTTTTCAGATTTAAGATATTTTCTCATGCACCTTTCTTAGTGGTGATTCTGCGATGTCTATCCTGATGATCCTTTATTGCTGTACGTGTCTGTCTTTCAGGTGGTTGTTCCCGAACAAATGGATGCCTCAAAAGTTGATCGGTATACGGACGCTGATGATAATCTTTTACTAGAACCGTTTCGATGAAAGAATCGAATTTTTTCGACCTGTTTAGAAGAGGACAAGATTCAATATAAAACACTAGAAGCAAATAAGTGAAACAGAATCATCAAATAATATTGTCTTATATTTCCCAGGTTGTTTATTTTCTAGTTTGCTAAGTTACGAAAAAAAATCTTAAAAAAAGGATCTGTTATTACCAAATATCTTTTCCCTAGTAAGAAAATTATGCCATTTGGAAATGTATTAGATGTGAATCTCTATATTTGCAATTCCAAAATAAAAAAAAATTCTCACCTCTATACTTTAATTGCTTATTAAATCTTTTGTTAAACTTATTAAAAAGAAGACTATTTCACCATCGCATACACATTAATTTGTTNAATTATGCCATTTGGAAATGTATTAGATGTGAATCTCTATATTTGCAATTCCAAAATAAAAAAAAATTCTCACCTCTATACTTTAATTGCTTATTAAATCTTTTGTTAAACTTATTAAAAAGAAGACTATTTCACCATCGCATACACATTAATTTGTTACAGCTGAAACCATAATAGAGCTGTACCTTGCTGCGGTATCTTTAATTATTCCTTCAATTTTCTGACTTCAACAACTTGAAATAGTGCCACCATTAAATTCAGATTCATTTACTAGAGAACTGTACATATTTTAAAAAACCGATGCACTAAAAACGCCGTCCATTCAAGTTATAAAATTTGAACAGCAATATAATCTTCTCCATACGAAGAATAATACACTTAAAGAATGATGACTATAGAAAACACATAAGATAACTAAGCTTATCTCTACGAAAATTTGAAATAAACAAATTGTTGAACCATTTTTTGCCTCGTTTCAATCGTGGTGGTGCGTTCCGAGGAATAAGAAAAAGTGCTCTCATAGGATGCATATCAACTAGTGGTGGATGGCCTTCTGCCATTTCTAATGCTGTAATACCTAATGACCATAGATCACTTCGAGAATCATATGTTGCATCTGGGTTTTCATCACAAGCTATCACTTCCGGTGCCATCCTGGAACAAGAAGTTGAAAAAGAAAAACGTATATGTTAATCACTTTATTCAATTTTTTTTGACTCGTTTTGATATCACATCCAAAATAATTTCTCGCCCAAGTATTTTAATGAGTATTATCGACACGAATAAACTATCCAATCTTCACAATATAAAATGCAGAATATTAAAATAGAAGGTTGTGAATAATAAAAATGAACGTGTTTTCATAAAAATAACATTGCCACTGGTCAAAATTAACACATAAGATTTCGCAAACTTCAAATTTCATACAGTTGTTAGCTTCTCAAGCTACTCGTCAAAGATTCATTTATAATAATAGTTCAAATCAAACAGTAAATTCAAATGTATAAAACAAGAATTACGAATGGCATCAGCAATAATCTAGTACAATCTAGTTTTAAAAATATTGCAAAACAAAGTTACGTACCAGTAAGGAGTTCCTATAAAAGTATTTCTGCGCCCAACCGTCCTATCGAGTTGAGCACTTACACCAAAATCAACCAGTTTAACTTCACCACTGTCAGTAAGCAAAACGTTTTGTCCTTTGATATCACGATGAATCACCTTATTTTGGTGCAAATGATATAGACCCTACAAGAAACAAAAAAAAATCGAAATGAGAAAAATGACTGAAAGTTAGTAGTGAAACTCTAGTAACTGAAACGAGCGATACTAGCTTACCCTGAGGATTTCACGACATATGTAAGCTATCCAGTCTTCTTTAAGTGAATTGCCTTTGGTGCTTTTGACAAGATCCGTTACCGAACCACTACCACAGAATTCCATCACTAACCATAGCTGATCTAGTTTCCCCGTAGATGAAGGCAGTTTTTTGATAAAAGCTCCATAATAAGTAGCAATGTTACGATGATGAGAGTACTGAAATAAAAGAAAAAAAATTTCATACAAATTAAAACACACTTCACATCCTTTAACATAGTGTGGAAGGTCAAAAGATTCGACAGTTGGAGTCGTGACGATCTTTCAGAGAGTTCATTAAGTACAATAACATCCGACATGTCAGTTGCCTTACCGGCGAAGAACACAATGCAGTTGACAAACAAATCCTTATAATGATCATTATAAAAATAACGTATTTCAAAGATACTGCTTCATGAATATTGTATATCTAGACATCAACTAAAAAAATGAGCAACAGATTACCTTTTTGAGCATATTGATCTCCATTTTGATTTCTTCTTCCTCATCCTGAAAAGTTCTTTTTACGAATTCTTTAACTGGAATGAAATATGCAGTCCAGTCAATTAAAAGGAACACCTAATAAATAAAATTCGCATGTAACCAATGAAAAGAATTTAATTTTGACGCATGTAATTAATGAAAAGAATTTAATTTTTTTTTGCTTTTGTGATACTAAATTACTACGGTGAGCAGGAATTTTAAAATAAGTACCGTAACGGTGCTCTCAATTTTTAATCTCATATAAAAGTTTATGCAAACCTCATTGATATTCATGATTTTTATGGCGGCCAACTGCGAAGTTTTAACATGCCTTNGCTTTTGTGATACTAAATTACTACGGTGAGCAGGAATTTTAAAATAAGTACCGTAACGGTGCTCTCAATTTTTAATCTCATATAAAAGTTTA
Organism: Wuchereria bancrofti; assembly: GCA_005281725.1. NCBI lineage: Eukaryota > Metazoa > Nematoda > Chromadorea > Rhabditida > Onchocercidae > Wuchereria > Wuchereria bancrofti. The sequence goes on along the minus strand of SSBO01000012.1, from coordinate 15,601,271 downwards.
TGCAAACCTCATTGATATTCATGATTTTTATGGCGGCCAACTGCGAAGTTTTAACATGCCTTCCCTGAAAGTGAAGCAATTTTTAACGAATACAAAGGTTCCAGTTCTTTATTTTTACTAAAATAATCTCATACTGGCAAATAAATTCAAAGCCAAACTTCACAACCATTTTGTAGAAAAATTTTTCTTACAAGTCTAATCAAAAAACATAATATTACCTTATAAACTTGGCCGTATGTGCCATTACCGACTACTTCGATTAATTCGAAGATCCCAGCCGGATCCTGCAAAACCTTAACGAGAATTTTGGAAGTCTGCACGAGAATTTCGAAAAACTTCCCACTTACAAATCGATTTGAAAATATTTCCATAGAATTTAAAAGTATCAATAGTATCTCTTTAAGCGGATATAAAGAGTACATAATTTGCGACGGTATATGCAAAGCGAGTCAATTAATCGTGTTACCATAAATTTATAAATCCATTAAAAACAATCATTTACTTTTTTATCCAGTACAGAGTGTATTTCTACACAAACCTGATCACACACAACACGTATCTTCAGGAGGATAAGTGATTGCCACTTATCTTCGATTTTAGCTGATATTAATATAAACTAGCTTACTTCAAAACTAAATTTTCACGAGCATTTTGGAACCACCACATTTAGATGAGTGTGTTTTTTTATCTTTTTAAAGAGCATATATAACAATTTTGCAAAGTTGGAAGTGAAAAATCACACAGACGAATTTGTGAATTGAAGATCTGTGAAAAGCTCCAAATGTTTTCCCGTTCACCTGCCCAGTCCCTGCCTGTTTGTCTATCAACGCGGTGCCACTTCGTATAATTCGCTTGTTGTTAGAAGCGAAAAACCTTGTTCTCTCTCGGTCAAACTTCCAAAGTCTTTAATGGGGAATTTCAAATTTCCATAATAAAAGCTGCGTGTGATTCACACTACAGAAGGTCGTCGAACCTCACCGTGTATAAAGGAAAGACAAAGAGACAGATGAAGTGTACATAGCATGCAATAGATCAGTCCTTTGTTCCTTACGTATGCAGAACCAATCAATTTCATCTGTAAAATTATTTTCAAATGTACAATAAGATTAACCATTAATTTGATAAAGGAAAATTTTCAACATGAAGTGAAATACAACACCATTCCAAGTGCGCGCATCACATTTCCAATTTTTTGCTTTTTAAACAACTTTTGATAAATAATGAAAATGAGCAAGCCTTAATTGGAACAACTAGTATCTGCATTAAGAGAGAAAATATTTCTTCTAAATGCATGGAGAGTGGATTGGATTTATATTTTTTCTTACCCATAAACTTGGCATCTAGTCATAACTTATACATAGGCGGTACTGACGAGATACATATAACCATCACTAAAGACTGTGAATATCCCAAGTTTAATGAAATAATATGATAAATCTTTCTACAATTCCATAACTGGCCTTCCTGATATCCCTAAATTAAATTTGTCAAAGAGCTGCCTGTTCCAAACTGTTCACAAGAATAAAAAGGATAAAATGAAATACTCGATCTTAATAAGTTACTTCTATATTGCTAACATAATCTTCTTGAAAAATCTACCTTAACAAACTTCATTCACTATGAAATTATGATCTGATGAATAACACGAGAACTACTATTCCTGCAGGGACAAAATGCGACCGTAAACGTCCGTTTTTATTGCGCCAGTAAAAGTACAAAATTTCCAGCAATCGATTGAATAATAAATTGATAATGACTCAGGAGACATGTATTTATATATACAATAACCTCTCACCTAACAACCAAAAAACGCGCTTGAAAAAATAAGCCAAAAACTCCCTCGAGTTTCTTTATCCATCCCATCGATCAATTTCACATCAATAGACGCCATCATACCAAAAATTCAACAATATTTCAATCAAAATTAAATCCCTAATTTTCATTTAACAAGTAAATCTAGTCAGTGTAAAAATTTATTAAATACCAAACGCATACTATACTTAATCAACTCTAACGACAGCTAAGTTTGCAGCATCGTCAATTGTATCAAGCTTTTTGGATACAGAATGAACAAAGAAAGCAATAAATAAGATTTGGATACAGAATGGAAAAGGAAGCAATAAATAAAATTTTGTTAAGTATGTTTTATTAGATGCTTAATTAGAAGAAAAGATAAAATCATCGTTGAAATCGAAAGTTTAATGATATAAATGATCTCGAACAATAACCTACTGAACAGCTCAATAGCTAACTAAGCAGTATCAAAGCAGCACATTAAATTAACAGATAAATTAAGCCGACAAAAGTGAATGCAAAAATATATTTTTATGCATCCAAAAATCTACTTAATAAAGTTTAATAATGCTCTTAAAATGATTATAAATGTGCTTTGATACTGCTTAGTTAGTTAGCTATTGAGCTGTTTTGCATTCCTTGCCCGCTCTTTTACCAGCCAAATATAATACAGTATTCTTTTCTCTCAAATCACATTTCTTAAATTTTTCTGTTTAATGCGTTGCAACCTTCAATCATCTTATCGCATCAATGAGCTTTTCGAAACTGGCTAGGGGGCAGTAAGATAGTATTAAGCACAATGTCATGTTTACAATATAAAAATCGCGGATAGCAAAATGGTCATCGACCTCCTTCCTGCAACAAAATTTCACTTACCCTGAGAGAATTCAAGTCAATATCATCAAGCGAGCTTGCAGACATCATCTAGACTGCCACTGCAACAACAGATCTTTCCCGAACGATATATTTCTATCCTCCACTTCTACGCACACAAGCCAGCAACACCCTACAATTACAGATCGATGGCATAGCATTAATAATACCAGAAAATAGCACCCTTCCGTGCTCATTTCTTCCGGACAGTGATTACCTTTGTTAAGTGTACCGGTAATTGAAGAGTTTTATCACAAAAACTCTTGACTCGAAAATTATGGGACATATTATGATGCCTTCCAAAACTTTTTGAGTAATCAGAGAGTACTTGTAATATTGCATTGTAGTAATACTCAATTAGATCGATCCGTTACTGCTAAAAGTGGTAGATAGAGAGTCAGCTAAAATTATCGTAAAACTTTACTTTCCCCAGAAATCCCTATTTAATTGTTCAATCTTTACTCTTTAGTCTTAACTGATATGCTAACCATTAAGTGATAATAATAGCAACAATAATAATGGTAATAATAAATAATAAAAATGTCATAAAAATCTTACAGTTTGAGGCAAAAGCTTCGATATTTGCGACGTCATATGGAAGGTATAAAAAGTTACGTTGGATGTCACGTAATGGCATCAACTGTATAAGCGATAGCAATATGTCCTGAGTATGATCACTTTGACGAAGTAATAGGGAAGGATAAAAGGTCGAAGGTCGCTGGATCTATGAAAACCTTTGCAAAATTGCAAATATAATTTGAAAAAATAACGGAATGAAGTAGAGGAAAAAGGCGAAGAGGGGTAGGGGAGGGCTGTATGTATCAGCGACAACAGCAGTAAGGGTGGAAGGTTCTCCTCAGGATACCACCATCAACACGATAACAGATAGCAGTAAGTGCTGCTCCCCTCCGCACACAAACGAAATGTGTTTTATGGTTGCGAGTTCAGACACATACACACATACATATATATGTATGTGTGTATNNNTTTTTTTATATATATATATATATATATATATATATATATATATATATATAATAAAACAAACAACTGTTACTTTATTGGTGGTTTCAAAATCGAATTGAATTAAATTGATGACTTACTTCAACTTTACCATTCAGAACAGGTTCGCTCATCTTTCGTACAGGTGTTGTAGCGGCTACTGAGGCATTTACACGGGCAGTACGTGGAGGGGTCTTTAGTTCGTGATATGTCTCTCGAGACATATCACGAACCTGATCACGTGATGCAACACTTCTATCACGCCGCTGTTCAGCTGCCACCCGAGTTGCTTCTTTTTCGCTGCGACGTTTCCGGTCGTAATTGGCAAGATCAGCAAGGTGTGGGGCAGCGGGATGGTTCGGTTGAGGCATAAGAGCATTCGCATGATGTGGTGATATACCACGCTGAAACTGAAAATTTTTGTACTAGAAAAAGCTCTTCAATCTAACAGAAATTCTTAAAATTAAAAACATCCAACAGGATGGAAAGAGAGCAAAAGTGTTCAATTTAAACTAAGATTAATTTCCTAAATTGACCTACCGCTTGATGGTGAGAAAGAGGTCGTTGTGATCGTCGGATATGATCACCGTGACGTTGATGGCCCAAACCATTCAGAGCCATGCGTGGATCTACTTGTTGCTGCCGTAATTTGACATGCTCTCGAGAATCATCAGCGCCAAACTCTGAGAATTTTCGATAAGTTTTTTCTTTTCAAATAAAGCGGATGGGAACATTTCTGTTGCTTAACACATCTATACATGTGACTATTTCTTAAGCAAAAATTTTCAAAATTACTAGGATTGCGTTGAAATGCTTGCGAAGTGGATGGGTGCTTTTGCTGATGCTGTGAAATGTGATGATGTTGCCCGGATGGTAAAACGATAGGCCCAGCAAGAGCAGAACGTTGTCGGATCGGCTGCGACGGTGAATGCTCGAACATATTCTTGTTATTTTCTTGCAAGCGTTGAAAACCTTTCCGCAGAGTGTTGTCCTGTGTTGACTGTACTACGCCAGCTAATTCTGCAATAATAAAAACTGAACGACTAAGAAAATGGGTAGGCTAACATGCCATGCTATGTTTTTCTTTTCTACAGTACACGTGCGTCCTAACCAATTCACCCAAATGCTGATATTTTGAAATGAAGCAGTTCTACGTTCCACAACTTTACCAATAAAAGAACTAAAGAATGCTTATCAACAAGATTGCACTTTAAATTCAACTGCTTAAACTTATTGTACACTGTTTTAAACTTACGGTATAGAAATAGCATTCCAAATGTATAAAATCTAATGCTTGAATAATAAAGAAAACTCACCTGCAGCTACATCAAGAGGTTTACTTGCTTGTCCATGACTTTCATCATCATCACTTCCCGAATATTCATATTCTGTTTCATCTTAAAAAAAAAAAAAAAAAAAAAAAAAGGAAGGAAACTTTTACAAAACAATTCCGAAAACAGAGATGCAATAAGAAATTATTCAGATTTAAATTATTTTCTCATATACCTTTCTTAGTGGTGATTCTGCGATGTCTATCCTGATGATCCTTTATTGCTATACGTGTCTGTCTTTCAGGTGGTTGTTCCCGAATAAATGGATGCCTCAAAAGTTGGTCGGTGTATGGACGCTGATGATAATCTTTTACTAGAACTGTTTCGATGAAAGAATCGAATTTTTTCGACCTGTTTAAAAGAAGACGAGATTCAGTATAAAACAGTGTAAGCAATTAAGTGAAACAGAATCATCAAATAATATTGTTTTATATTTCCCAGGTTGTTTATTTTCCAGTTTGTTAAGTTACGAAAAAGAAATCTTAAAAAAAGGATCTGTTACTGCCAAATATCTTTTCCCTAATAAGAAAATTATGCCATTTGGAAATGTATTAAATGTGAATCGCGCTCTATATTTGCAATTCCAAAATAAAAAAAACTCTCACCTCCATACTTTAATTGCTTTTTAAATCTTTTATTAAACTTATTAAAAGTTCATTAGACCACAAATGACTTCAGTTTGAAAATGGGAACTAGTTATATCATTTAAATTAAGTGAGGACTATCTTCAACATCGCATACAAATTAATTTGTTACAGTTAAAACCATAATAGAGGTCTGTACCTTGCTGCGGTATCTTTAATTACTCTTCAAATTTCTGACTTCAACAACTGTGAATACTTAGTGCCACCATTGAAATTCAGATTCATTTACTATAGATCTGTATATATTTTAAGAAAACGACGCACTAAAAACGCCGTCCACCCAAGCTATAAAATTTGAACAGCAATATAATCTTCCTCTTAGTATGTCCATACGAAGAATAATACACTTAAAGAATAATGACGATAGAAAACACATAAGAGAACTAAGCTTAGCTCTATAAAATTTGAAATAAACAAATTGTTGAACCATTTTTTGCCTCGTTTCAATCGTGGTGGTGCGTTCCGAGGAATAAGAAAAAGTGCTCTCATAGGATGCATATCAACTAGTGGTGGATGGCCTTCTGCCATTTCTAATGCTGTAATTCCTAATGACCATAGATCACTTCGAGAATCATATGTTGCATCTGGGTTTTCATCACAAGCTATCACTTCCGGTGCCATCCTGGAACAAGAAGTTGAAAAAGAAAAACGTATATGTTAATCACTTTATTCAATTTTTTTTGACTCGTTTTGATATCACATCCAAAATAATTTCTCGCCCAAGTATTTTAATGAGTATTATCGACACGAATAAACTATCCAATCTTCACAATATAAAATGCAGAATATTAAAATAGAAGGTTGTGAATAATAAAAATGAACGTGTTTTCATAAAAATAACATTGCCACTGGTCAAAATTAACACATAAGATTTCGCAAACTTCAAATTTCATACAGTTGTTAGCTTCTCAAGCTACTCGTCAAAGATTCATTTATAATAATAGTTCAAATCAAACAGTAAATTCAAATGTATAAAACAAGAATTACGAATGGCATCAGCAATAATCTAGTACAATCTAGTTTTAAAAATATTGCAAAACAAAGTTACGTACCAGTAAGGAGTTCCTATAAAAGTATTTCTGCGCCCAACCGTCCTATCGAGTTGAGCACTTACACCAAAATCAACCAGTTTAACTTCACCACTGTCAGTAAGCAAAACGTTTTGTCCTTTGATATCACGATGAATCACCTTATTTTGGTGCAAATGATATAGACCCTGCAAGAAGCAAAATAAACTGAAATGAAGAAAATGACTGCAAGGAAAGGTAATGAAACTCTAGTAACTGAAACGAGCGATACTAGCTTACCCTGAGGATTTCACGGCATATGTAAGCTATCCAATCTTCTTTAAGTGAATTGCCTTTGGTGCTTTTGACAAGATCCGTTACCGAACCACTACCACAGAATTCCATCACTAACCATAGTTGATCTAGTTTTCCGGTAGATGAAGGCAGTTTTTTGATAAAAGCTCCATAATAAGTAGCAATGTTACGATGATGAGAGTACTGAAATAAAAGAAAAAAATTTATACTAATTAAAACACACCTCACATCCCTTAACATAGTGTGGAAGGTCAAAAGATTCGAGAGAGATCGTGACGATATTTCAGAGAGTTTATTAAGAGCGGAGGACACAATGCAGTTGACAAACAAATTTTTATAATGATCATTGTAAAAATAACGTATTTCAAAGGTACTGCTTCACAAATATTGTATATCTAGATATTAACTAAAAAAATGAGCAACAGATTACCTTTTTGAGCATGTTGATCTCCATTTTGATTTCTTCTTCCTCATCCTGAAAAGTTCTCCTTTTTACGAATCCTTTAACTGGAATGAAATATGCAGTCAGTCAATTAAAAGAAATACCTAATAAATAAAATTCGCATGTAACCAATGAAAATAATTTAATTTTGGCGCACGTAACCAATGGAAAGAATTTAATTTTTTTTTTTTAGGTGCTCCCAATTTTTGATCTCATATAAAAGTTTATGCAAACCTCATTGATGTTCATGATTTTTATGGCTGCTAGCTGTGAAGTTTTAACATGCCTTCCCTGTAAGTGAAGCAATTTTAATGAATATAGAGGTTCCAGTTCTTTATTTTTACCAAAATAACCTAACACTGGCCAATAAATTCACAGCCAAACTTCACAATCATTTTGTAGAAGAAATTTTTCTTTACAAGTAAACCTAATCGCAAAAACACAATATTACCTTGTAAACTTGGCCGTATGTGCCATTACCGACCACTTCGATTAATTCGAAGATCCCAGCCGGATCCTGCAAAACCTTAACGAGAATTTCGAAAAATTTCCCAATTACAAATCAGTTTTAAGATATTTTCATAGAATTGAAAAATATCAATAGTCTCTCTTTAGGCGGATATAAAGTAACAGTACATAATTTGCAACAGTATATGCAAAGCGAGTCAGTTAATCGTGTTACCATAAATTTATGAATCCGTTAAAAACAGTCCTTTACTTTTTTATCCAATACAGCGTGTATTTCTATACAGACCTGATCACACATAACAAATGGACGCATTTATCTTCAGGAGGATAAGTGACTGCCACTTATCTTCGACTATTCGACTATCTCTTACATACCAAATATTTTAGCTGATATCAATATAAACTGGTTTACTTCAAAGCTAAATTTCCACGAAAATTTTGGAACCACCACATTTAGATGAGTGTTTTTTCATCTTTTTAAAGAGTACATATAACAATTTTGCAAAGTTGGAAGTGAAAAATCACACAGACGAATTTGTGAAAAGCTCCAAATGTTTTCCCGTTCACCTGCCCAGTCCTTGCCTGTTTGTCTATCAACGCGGTGCCACTTCGTGTAATTCGCTTGTTGTTAGAAGCGAAAAACCTTGTTCTCTCTCGGTCAAATTTCCAAAGTCTTTAATGGAAATTTTCGAATTTCCATAATAAAAGCTGCGCGTGATTCACACTACAGAAGGTCGTCGAACCTCACCGTGTATAAAGGGAAGACAAAGAGACAGATGAAGTGTACATAGCATGCAATAGATCAGTCCTTTGCTCCTTACGTATACAGAGCCAATCAATTTCATCTGTAAAATTACTTCCGAATGTACAATAAGATTAACCATTAATTTGATGAAGGAAAATTTCCAACATGAAATGAAATACAACACCATTCCAAGTGCGCGCATCACATTTCCAATTTTTTGCTTTTTAAACAACTTTTGATAAATAATGAAAAGGAGCAAGCCTTAATTGGAACAGCTAGTATCTGCATTAAGAGAGAAAATATTTCTTCTAAATGAATGGAGAGTGGACTGAACTTATATTTTTTCTTATCCATAAACTTTGCATCTAGTCATAACTTTTTATATATAGGCGACACTGACGAGATACATATAACCATCACTAAAGACTGTGAATATTCCAAGTTTAATGAAATAATATGATAAATCTTTCTATAATTCCATAACTGGCTTTCCTGATATCCCCTAAATTAAATTTGTCAAACAGCTGCTTATTCCAAACTGTTCGCAAGAATAAAAAAGGATAAAACTAAATATTAGATCTTAATATGCTTGTATATTGCTAATATAACCTTCTTGAAAAACCTACCTTAGCAAACTTCATTCACTAGGAAATTATGATCCGATGAATCACACGAGACACTACTACTCCTGCAGGGACAAAACGCGACTGTAAATGTCCGTTTTTATTGCGCCAATAAAAGTAGAAAAATTTCCAGCAATCGATTGAATAATAGCTTGACAATGACTCAAGAGACATATATATATATATATATAACCTCTGACCTAACAACCAAAAAACGCGCTTGAAAAATAAGCAAAAAATTCCCTCGGATTTCTTTATCTATCCCATCGATTAATCTCACATCAATAGGCGCCACCATACCAAAAACTCAACGATTATTTCAATCAAAATTAAATGCCCTAATTTTTATTTAAAAAGTAAATCTAATCAATCAATGTAAAAATTTATTAAATACCAAATGCGTACTATACTTAATCAACCCTGACGATAGCTAAGTTTGCAATATCGTCATTTGGATCAAGCTTTTTGGATACAGAATGGTCAAATGAAACAATAAGTAAAAGTAATAAATAAAATTTTATCAAATATGCTTTATTAAATGCTTAATCTAGGAGAAAAGAACTAAAACTATCGTTTAAATCGAAAGTTTAATGCTAAAACTATCGTTTAAATCGAAAGTTTAATGATATAAATGATCTCGAACAATAACCTACTGGACAGCTCAATAGCTAACTAAGCAGTATCAAAGCAGCACATTAAATTAACAGATAAACTAAGCCGACAAAAGTCAATGCAAAAATATATTTCTATGCATTCGAAAATCTATTTAATAAAGTTTAATAATGATCTTAAAATGATTATAAATGTGTTTTGATACTGCTTAGTTAGTTAGCTATTGAACTGTTTTGCACTCCTTGCTCGCCCTTTTACCAGCCACATATAATACAGTATTCTTCTTTTCCCTCAAATCACATTTCTTAAATTTTTCTGTTTAATGAGTTGCAACCTTCAATCATATCGCATCAATGAGCTTTTCGAAACTGGTTAGTGGGCAGTAAGGTAGTATTAAGCACAATGTCATGCTTACAATATAAAAATCGCGGATAGCAAAATGGTCATCGACCTCTTTCCTGCAATAAAATTTCACTTACCCTGAGAGAATTCAAGTCAATATCATCAAGCGAGCTTGCAGACATCATCTAGACTGCCACTGCAACAACGGCTCTTTCTCGAACGAACGATTCTATCTCCACTTTTACGCACACAAGCCAGCAACACCCTACAATTACAGATCGATGGGATAGCATTTAGTAATACAGAAACAGCATCCTTCCGTGCTCATTTCTTCCGGACAGTGATTACCTTTGTTAAGTGCACCGGTAATTGAAGAGTTTTATCACAGAAAACTGACTCGAAATTTATGGGACATATATGATACCTTCCAAGACTTTCTGAGTAATCAAAGAGCATCTGTAATATTGCATTGTCATAATACTCAATTAGACCGATCCGTTACTGCTACAAATGATAGACAGAGAAATTATCAGCTAAAATTATCACAAAACTTTACTTTCCTCAGGAATCCCTACTTAATTCTTTAGTCTTTACTCTTTAGTCTTAACTGCTATGCTAGCCATTAAGTGATAATAACAATAATAATAGTAATAGTAATAATAATAATTATTATTAATGATAACAATAATAATAATAAATAAAAATAAATGTCGTAAAAATCTTACAGTTTGAGGTAAAAGCTTCGATGTTTGCGACGTCATATGGAAGGTATAAAAAGGTAGCAGTTACGTTGGATGTCACGTAATGGCATCAACCGTATAAGCGATAGCAATATGTCCTGAGTATGATCACTTTGACGAAGTAATAGGGAAGGATAAAAGGTCGAAGGTCACTGGATCTATGAAAACCTTTGCAAAATTGCAAATATAATTTGAAAAAATAACAGAATGAAGTAGAGGAAAAAGGCGAAGAGAGGTAGGGGAGGGCTGTATGTATCAGCGACAACAGCAGTAAGAGTGGAAGGTTCTCCTCAGGATACCACCATCAACACGATAACAGATAGCAGTAAGTGCTGCTCCCCTCCGCACACAAACGAAATGTGTTTTATGGTTGCGAGTTCAGACACATACACACATACATATATATGTATGTGTGTATACATCGACACACATACCTCTCTCACAGTTCGAAATTTGATCGGGAATATGACAGCTATATATGATTGGTTAGCGGCGGTGATGGAAGGTATGACTCGGGAAAGGAGTGAATAGAGAGAGGAATAGGTCGTGAAGTGAAAACGAATGGATTGATGAAGAGAAATCGATCGATAGATTCTGTAGGCGTGATTAGTGGACAGTGTCGATTTGCGTGTCGACGGGTCAGCCGTGTCATCCGAATAGGAATGACACGGCTGACAACATTTGGAAGTTGTGCTGAGGGAACACTTATCATGGTGTAAGGCTAATATGACATGAACATATCCCGGTCAGGTCGTTGTGTTCTGATTAATTTGGTTCGGCATGACCATTAGATCAGTGTGTTTACCTCTCCTCCTCTCTCTCTATTTCATGTAATTGTAAAGCAGATTTCATTCACAGCTTTACAACATTCACTCACTCATTAGCAATCCGTGACATCATAGTAAAAATTAAAGGAAGCAACTATTTCTAATAATAAGCATACGCTGAAAACATACAACGACAATTTGGTTGAAATGAATTCAATTTTCATGATTTCAATTATTTGGAAAAGGTCATGATACATTAAATTGTTGCAAGAGATACGCTTTTGGAATTACACAATTTTCATTTAACTACAGCTAAGGTTAAAAGCATCTTTGTTAGCCAAAGTAGGAAGCATAACAATCGAGTTATTTTGTTTCAGTTTATTTTTGCGGTGTGGAAAGCCGCGTTTCAGGACTTGATGGACACTTGACAGCATCATTCCCATTGATGTAGAATTATTTCCCCTTCAAGAAGTCATTAATATGGTCCAGGAGAAGACATTGATCGGTGGAAAGTCCGATTGTGACAAATATTGCGAATGAGACGAAACTTCACTGCACAATTCGTCCAACTTTTGGAACGCTGGTCATCTAAAGTAGAGCCCTGTCTTGAAGAATTGAACTCTTTTTTGTTGATTGACACCGATCACAGTTTTAGGTACACTTCATCGACGTGTTCAGTATACTTTTTAAGTAAAATCCACCAGGACTTAGCAAGCCTAGTTTTTGAGCACAATTTCGGTCCTGTGAAGTGCTTTACTGCTTCTTCCTTTTCGTTTCACATTACAATCCGATTGAGAAATGCTTCATTGTGATTTCTCAGAATAAAAGAGACAATTCAAAGCAACGATTTTTTTCTGATTAGCGGCCACTTCATGAAATGAACCACCTGTCGTGCTTCTGCGTTAAAGTACCAAGTGACCGACTGTAGAGTGAGTGACATTGAGCTCTTCAGAAATCTTACGTGTATATAAGAGGATCAGTTCCATGATTGCTCCTAATTGGTCATTTATTGTTCACCCCCGATGACCGGTCACAATTTCTTTGTCTTCAAATCCCTCGGTTCCTTCTCAAAACTTTATGACCACAGGTCTCGTTGTTATTACGAGTTCTCTCAGATTATAAATGAAAATTCATTTCAATTTGCTTTCCTTCTAGTTTCATTCCTGGAATTAATCCGACAAACAGCGGAAGTTATTAACAAGAAAACATGATGCAAATAAATGAGCATTAAATCATAGTCATATTTTGTATCAAATAACAAAATTCAAAATTGTAGTTGCCTTGGTTGTAAATAGTAATTACTGCGATATTTCTATCAAAATAATAAATAAATTAGGCATCTGTGTCGGATATCATCTTATCAGTGAAAGCTTTAGCGGATGGATAACTACCTGAGTTCATCTAATATGTAAAACTTTCAATATACAAAATGTAACAAAAGAAAAAAGAAACAATAAAAGCAATGTATGTAAAAGTGTTCCATAGCAACCTGTACATTTTACTGATTATTTATCAATTATTAATATTTCGGTGAATACTAATGAAATTAATCCTGATGACAGATTAGACTCACATAGATGTTGGAGAAAGTACTAATTTTCTGTCTTTCATAGCAAAATATATTATCACCAGCATTCCGGATAACTACTTCCTCATTATGAGTGATAAAGTTGATATAGTGCGATGTTCCGCGTCAAGTTTCGGCAAAAGTGAAGTTATTAATTTGAACAGAGCAAAGAAAACAGAGACTGTTCACACTCTGCAAAACTTCGCAATTCAGTTACTATAAACACCAAATTTCATTTTATGAAAAGGAATATGGAATGCTGTCTGCAAGGAATACATTCTTTTTCCATTGTTTGCCACTTACAATTTACGCAACGAATGCTGCAGCATGCAGTAATTTATTGATCACTTGTAATTATTTCATATCAACATGTTACTCGCTACATCACTCAAAACTTTTCCGGTTTTTAAACCAGTGCTGTTGATATATGTTGATATTAGTACCTTAGTTAAAACAATAACGTCAAATCCGTCAATTTCGAGCATCGATATCACGTAATGATACATAAACGGTTATACTGACTGAACGTAACATAGCACATATAAAAAATTTAATTCTCACGTTGACATAAATTTGTCTTTAAACAATAAAGAAAAATGACATTTTCCGATGGGAAAGTTAAAGCACTTATGATTTATGTCAGGCCATAGTAATTATCAATACATTTTCGATATCTTCTCCTCTGCAATCAAAATCTTCCATTTTAAAAAGATTGCTAAATGTTAAAGGTTTCAATGACACACTTCTGTGTATTCACTATATTGCACACTATTTTTCGGCCAGTAATAACTTCTCGTAATCGTTTTAATTGTTCTGAACATTGGGGTTCAAAACTTCTTTTTCTGCTTTTTTCCGATGGAAAGTCTTTTCTGTTTGCGTTCTTCCAAGCTTTATTTTGCAAACGAGATTACATCACATTACATGTTTCACAGCAACACTGCTCAAGCAAGGCCCTAGCAAATTTGTCGTCAAAGGAACTGGTAATCAACTGAGGCAAAATTGTTTAACTTCAAAACGTAACCATAAATTGTGCAGACATTAAATCGATGAAATGAATGATAACTAAAGCAATTAGGAACGATAAATCCTGAAAAAATTATAGACCATCAACAATTACGGTGATATTTGTGCGTTTGCTCATCATCAAATGAGCCTTTTCAAGGACATAAAATTGTGACGGTATGTACAAGAAAAAACCGGAAAAAAGAGGAAATCCTCGGAAGAAATTTCAAGAATAAAAGAGAAGCAAAAAAATGCATCATAACAGTAATGACGATAGAAGTGAGAAGTTTATATTTTTGGGAAAAGAGAACGGATATCAGCACTTCCTCTCAAATTTGAGTGGAAGAACGTCCATGCGGGAAAAGCAAAAAAGAAAGGAAAGAAGAAAGATTTTGTCATTGAAATAAATACATCAATGTTCATATCATACTGATATAAAATAAAATGACATTAAAAATGAGACACAGTAACTATACCCAGCAGTATTAGCAGTTAGAAGTTAGAATAGTACAAATGTTAATGATGGAGGTAGATGTAATAATTTTAACGAGTGGCGATCGTGGTAGTAGTGAAAAGTGTAGAATTATGAAAAGAGCTGCTAAATGGTAATCCCTCCATATGAAGACGGAGTAAGCGGCATTCGGAATCAGGAAATAAACTCCCCTAAAAATTCCTTATTTCTTCATTTTTTCTTAGTTTGTTGGCTGTTCAACAACGGCCATTTTATGAGTTTCCCCAGAGGTATTATTACTTACTAGTCGACGATGATGGCGAAAAAGACTTCTACATTTGTTCGACTCTCCTAATGATAATATGTCCCATAAGCTTTCATATCGTTCAGTCGTTTGTAATTTTTGCATTCAAATGAAGTGTTCATATTAGATTTGGGGATGGAAATTAAAATTATAGAAGCGGGAGAAAGGAATTTTTATTCAGTGGGAGAACCTTTTTCCAGATTTTTCAGTGGAATGAAATATTAGCACAATAAGCATATTTTCCTAGAAAAAGCAGAATCAAATTTTCTAGACGTTTTTGAGAAAGCAGTGGGATCTAGTAAGCAAAGGTTGTTCTAGGCAAAATGCTATTAACAAATGCTATTCTTGCAAGAAGTAAATGTATGTTTGTATCTGTAAAGTTTGGGATGGCAAAAAACAATTCAGTTTAAAACTTTCAAAGTAAACATAATGTAAAGTAAACTTTAGGTAAAACAGATAACAAAAAAAATGACAATGTCTTCTCATTTACTTAACTTTAAATGTCATAAAAAAAAGCTACTGAATAGATATATCAGTCATCTTGTGTCTCTATTAAATTAAATCAATATGAAAGACACTGATTTGATCTGAAATAATGATTATCATCATCGACTGAATGATGTCTTTTGTGCAATATTCTTCGGTGGTACGAGAAAAAAGTTCCAAATGACTGTATTTACATTTAAATTAATTAATTATTTATATTTATAATAGATTATGTAAATCCAATTTTTCGAAAATTTAAAATTTTAAAAATCAAAATGAGCTAAAATCACAGCGGGGAAGAGGGAAGATTGACGTAGCACTCATCACAATGACCTTATTTATCACTCACAATCTCTTTGTTCAATTTTTATTGGAAACCACGATACTGCCTTTTCCTTCATATTGCTTGAACATCCTAATTATTCATTTTGGAAATAAACAGCTGGTTCACTACCAAATTATATGCAGAATGAATAACATTTGGAGAATTATTTCGAGATGAATTTCATTGAATATTATTTCGTGTGAAATTAATTAAAATTCATTTGTTTGAAATTTAACCGTGAATTCAGTACGATTTTATTGCGCGGTCAATCATATCGAAGTTGCAATTAATAATTTGGAAGCTAACATGCTGATAAGCTGTGGTCTTTGGTCAGTATACGAGTATCTTATTATTTCATCAAATAGAATTGCTGTCTAACCGATTTCTCAATTAGATTTTAAGTAGCCAAGGTTTCATTTAATTCAACAAGTGACTTTAAAAAAAAATAACAAATAGAAATTATTAATCTAAAAAAAATATTGGTATTAACCTTTCGTACAAGTACCACTTCTTGCAGCAAAAAAAAACGATGGCCTAACTTTCCGAACAACTTCTTTCTGGTTTTCTGGTACTATTTTGATGCCACATTCCATTCCATCTCAAGTTTTATTTCATCTGCTGGATGCACATCCAGAACACTAATAGAAACTCCCAGCAGGACATTACCACATGTATCCAAAGATAAAGTGGAAAAATTCCATTTGATCCAAAAGGACGCTGACTCTAAAACATTCCTTGTGATTGAAGTATAAAGTTTGAATAATAGTGAAAGGAATGATTTTCAATCATTCTATGCAATTCCGATATTCCAATATTGAAGACTTTGATTCGTTGAGAACTGAAAACGAATAGCGCACAAAGATGGATTTCTGTTCAAATAGTTTCTTAGAACAAAAGTTGCCAATTTTTAATGTTGCAAATTCCTAATATCGCCAAACTCTAAAATATTATTTCAGAAAAAAGTGTCCGATGACATCTTCGCAAGATAATGTGCAAATGACATTGTTTCCAATCTGATGTTTATACCTGACATTAGATTGATATTACTAACGATTTCTGAAGCCTAACAAAGGATTCACCACGACCACTCCCATTTTAATATTATATATACATGTCATGGTAACACACGAAACAGTTTAACTTATGAAAGGGATTTTCACTACTTGTACTTCGATTCCTCTTTATAAAATTTATTATACTGTTGTTTCTGTTCATAAAGGAATTATTATTCTTGCGTTACCCCACACTATCAACATCAAACGAGTCTCTCCGAGATCAAAGAAACAAAACCCATCCAAGGAAAATTGTTAACCTTCCTTAGTTCCAAGTGTGCAGGCATTTTAATATATCCAAGCATATTGACAGAAACCGTGACCTACCGAATAAAAATAAGTGAATATGAGCTGTTATGTCAACTATCGAAAAATGATTTTCTGTAGATCAGTTAAAACAATGTATTAACGTCTAATCATGGGAAAATATTAGACATTGGCACTGTCCTGTGATATTTACTTTTTCTTGAAATAACTCAATATATAATGTTTGTATGACAGGAACACCTATAAAATCAAAAATGTACCAAACAAAAGATAGGACTAACAGTGCTGAAATGATCGTTGGTCAGGATATTTTCGAGTTTCAACATCTTAGACCACTTCGTGGACTAAATGGGTACATTTTTAAAAGATTGGTACCACAATGGATTTTCACTTGGTGTGTTGTCATATTCAAGAGATTATCGAGAGTTCAAGAGATATATTACAAATATAACATACTGCTGGCCAAACATTTCTAATTTCAAACCTGTAAGTTTAATAATTTCATCAGTTATAAGCTAGTTTTTCGAGATACTCGTCAAGTCGTCGTGATCACAATTCTTTAATTCCTAGCTTCCTACGTGTTCAGTACAATCTTCAGCAAAAATTGTATTTTCCATTACAAGAATTAGGTAGCTTTTGTGGCCATGTTTCCCGATAATAACGATAATTTACTGATTAACACCTTTAATTACAAAAAAAGCAACTACAATTTTGAATTTTGTTATTTGATACAAAATATGACTATGATTTAATGCTCATTTATTTGCATCATGTTTTCTTGTTAATAACTTCCGCTGTTTGTCGGATTAATTCCAGGAATGAAACTAGAAGGAAAGCAAATTGAAATGAATTTTCATTTATAATCTGAGAGAACTCGTAATAACAACGAGACCTGTGGTCATAAAGTTTTGAGAAGGAACCGAGGGATTTGAAGACAAAGAAATTGTGACCGGTCATCGGGGGTGAACAATAAATGACCAATTAGGAGCAATCATGGAACTGATCCTCTTATATACACGTAAGATTTCTGAAGAGCTCAATGTCACTCACTCTACAGTCGGTCACTTGGTACTTTAACGCAGAAGCACGACAGGTGGTTCATTTCATGAAGTGGCCGCTAATCAGAAAAAAATCGTTGCTTTGAATTGTCTCTTTTATTCTGAGAAATCACAATGAAGCATTTCTCAATCGGATTGTAATGTGAAACGAAAAGGAAGAAGCAGTAAAGCACTTCACAGGACCGAAATTGTGCTCAAAAACTAGGCTTGCTAAGTCCTGGTGGATTTTACTTAAAAAGTATACTGAACACGTCGATGAAGTGTACCTAAAACTGTGATCGGTGTCAATCAACAAAAAAGAGTTCAATTCTTCAAGACAGGGCTCTACTTTAGATGACCAGCGTTCCAAAAGTTGGACGAATTGTGCAGTGAAGTTTCGTCTCATTCGCAATATTTGTCACAATCGGACTTTCCACCGATCAATGTCTTCTCCTGGACCATATTAATGACTTCTTGAAGGGGAAATAATTCTACATCAATGGGAATGATGCTGTCAAGTGTCCATCAAGTCCTGAAACGCGGCTTTCCACACCGCAAAAATAAACTGAAACAAAATAACTCGATTGTTATGCTTCCTACTTTGGCTAACAAAGATGCTTTTAACCTTGGCTGTAGTTAAATGAAAATTGTGTAATTCCAAAAGCGTATCTTCCGCATCTGTAGTGAAATGATTGGGTTTAACTTAGTGAATAAACTTGGTATAATGAGAAAAAGAAAACTTACGTGCTTGAATCGAATTGCGTGGCATATTGGATTATTTTATTAACACCGCAAATAACCAAATATAAAATTGCAAGTTAGAAATATAGGATAAGATAGAAGCACAGTTATCCGGAGATGAAGTGGTGCAGTAGAATGTCCAATTTAAATTTTTATTAATGAACCGAAACGCTTAACTAGGATATTTGTATATTGTAAACAAGTGGATTGGGCTACAACAAATACAAGATTGGAATATGTGTAGATATCTAAAATAGTAGATAAGATTGGTACAAAAGATAAAGATTTCTTTGCATGATTAGCGACCAGATATCCGATTTAGATTATTAATGAATTAAAACGCTTAACTAAAATTTACATGTTATACATGTTAATTTACATTATATTGGATAACAGGTTTATCACTGAATATTGGAAAATATTGTAATTTGCATGATGTGATGAATCCTTTATGTAGGAAATGGTTTATACAAAAACCTTTACTGCCTTAACACATTATGATTTTCTTCGGTTTCCTGACAGCATCAAGTTAACGGACAGTAATTTTATTGGATGGCATGGGCTTTTTTTTTCGAATACTTAATATTAGTACTTAACTTGCAACCTCCCTCACTTCTATATTCGTCAATTTATATTGCAAAAATATTGGGAAATTTACATCCAAAATAGGGAAAACTACTGAGAAATTCCAAGACTTTCCAGACTCCGCATTAATATATACTTCTTAAGTGCCATAAGTTAGAAAACTTTTTCTCGTGAGATGTATTATTTTCCCTCATATTTGAAAATTATAACATTTAGATTTGATGTTTCAAAAAATTTCTAATTTGATAGCATTTTTGGTAGTTAATCATTTCCGTTATTTCCAAACTAAATTGATATGATTTCAAGTGCTTTATTTTCATTAATTATAAAGCCGAGGTTCTTCTTTTTCATATATTTCCAGAAATTATAAAGCCAAGAAATCCCAAAAAGTAAAACTATCTAAAACACGTAAATCCATTTCCCAAACTTTTCTTCACAAATATTCGAATATTTGATTTAAAAAAGCGAACATTATGCAAATTTTTCATATCTTTCAAAATGCAATAAGCGATGACCACTTGCATTTACAACATTGCCTAATTCGGAAGGAAACAATTTCGCTAGTTTCATATGATAGACAAATAATACTGAGATTGCAATGATGAATTGTTCTCTAGTCAACAGAAACTCACAGTTTTATCCCAAATTCCGTATATATTGAATTCATAGTGATTTTCATATCTCAAAGAGAAAAATTTATGAATTAGCAAGGTTGCAGCTTTACTATACTAAAGAGTTCCTGTAAAACTAATAAATAAAAACAGTGAATATGACAGAAACAGTAGAAGATATTACATCTTCCAGCAAAAAGTATGATGATCCTTCATTCCTATCCAACATTTTTCGTAAACAGCCCAAACCAACTAATTTGTACCAAATTAATCGAAGAAATCAGGCAGTTACTATAAACTGTATTTCGCGCTCGTAGAGTTTTTGTACTGGACGAAAATTTTTTTCCATTATTTGTCCTGTTTTGTCATGCAAACTTCGGAAGAGTGCAAGCTGAAAAGCAGAAGCATTACAATGTTTCCTGAAAATGTTTAAATAATTCCTTAGGAGTCTTCTAAGAATTATTTAAAGAATGTGACTCAGATTAAAGCGCAGTCATAATTAGTAAGTATATCAATACTTATTCATACAGTAATTTATGAGAAATTTATCTAAAGCAACTATCACTTCTGACGCTTTATTTTAGAAATAAATCCTTGACTTTTCTGATAAATTAAATTTTCAAATTAATATACTTACAAGAAGATAAAAATTCTCAATCATTTCAGAGAGGAAAATGGAAAAGTAATAAGTGTGGAATATGACTGGGACATGATCTAAGTCAGAGAGGTAATAACTGTGTGTGGAGTATGATTGGGACATGATCTAAGTCAACAAATTAAGACAAAATTAAAATGCTGCATACTATTTTTAGAGCAATTATTCAATGACGAACTAAAAACCAGTCACGAAAACAAGACTAAAGTGCCACCCTACCGTGCGGATACTTGCTATTTAGACTTCATAATGATGAATTTTTGGCATGAAAACAATAAGAACAATAAAAGTCGATAAATAGGAAGAAAATTACGAAAGAAACATTGAAAAGAAAAAAAGCACCTGAAATTTGGTGACAACAATGGGTTCAGTGAAAATTGTCCATGTAACAACTTCAGAGCATGGCGGCGTGGTCAAAGATCCCGTATATCGCCAGAATGATTTTCTATTTTTTGGCAACTTATCATCCAAAAGGACTCCTTGTATTTGCTCACTTTGTGCTGCAAAATAAGAATTAAAATTTTCTCAACAAAAGTAATAAAAATCTTCGAAGAATCTATCAGGATTTTCTGTAGTTTCTAATAAAATATAATTTTACAAGTTTCAAATAGAATTATTTAACTTAAAGAGTTATTTATGTCTCAACTTTTAATAAAGAATAATACATTCTAAAATGCTTAACAAAATACCCAGTTTTGATAAGCATTGGTTATTCATACATCTAAGGAATTAGTCAGAAGGAAAGTATTAATATGAGCAGTACCAATTCAAAAAAGGTTGAACTCATTAAATAAACTGACTCAAACTCTAAACATAATTATGAATATGAATACGTGGAACAGTGGAACAGTTCAAACCCATGGAACAGTTCAAATGAAATTCGAAGCTTTGGATTCTTAAATCGAACCGTTTTTAGATCTTAACCTTGCTACACATTCGTAAAGTGATATATTTCCCACGATATCGGAGGATTCAAAAGTATTTGCAATCTATCTAGAAAGCCAGAAATTACATAAGAAACACCATAAAAGAGAAATTAGGAGAGAGAATGTTTCAAAAAATCCTGATAAGTCAAGAAAACAGTATTATATGTTAGCAAGCTGAAATATGACAGTAAGGAACTGCAAAAATCCTAAAATAAAAAGAAATATTTGTCGAATGCCACAATGAGAAATTTGAAGCTATGCAACGTCCGCATATTCTTTACGACATTCTCCCAAAATTCATTAAACTTTGAAAGGATAGATTCCTTCTTTAACTAAGGATTAAAAATAGTAGCTATCAAGCAATTAATTACCAATAATAATGAAAAGCTAACCTGGATCGATTATTTTATTGAGGACGCTGCATTCTTGAGATAAAGCGTTGTCGTCATCGCCAAGAACAAGGAAGACACCAATAACGGCTAATTTGTTGGGGTTTGCAAGACCTTCATGCACAAGATGTAGCTCTGCCGGATAATGTAGGCCAGCTAAAGTGTGCTCGGAACCTAAAGAAAACATTCAGACGCATTTTTAATGTTGTTAACAGTGTGACGGAAAAAAAGAGATGAGCCGGATTCGATTGATCTTCACATACGATTTCCGAGTTACCCCTTTTGAAAACTACGACACTACTAAAAAAGAGTGCAACTCATAACTAAATCTCATCACAACAGAAGTTTACCTGATACAACTTTCTTAACCTAAGTCAAGTAACTGGTTCAATTCGTTGACAAATAATGAAACGATCTGGGTAAAACTATTGGGCCTACCTTCATTATCATGTAATCCCCAGTGGAAATGATACTGTACCAAACGATAAGTTTGGTCAAAACCGCCACCTCGAATTTCTGGCGCATTACTTATAAAGTGAGGTTTCACTTGCACTAAAAAATCGTTACTTAAAAACAAAAAAAAAAATTTCTTTTTTTGATAGAACTAACAAGTAAAAAGATTTCTAAACTTGTAAAAACTTCAAAAAAATCTTTGTGAGGTGATTTGATTTTATAAATATGCTATTCCTGGTCTAGTTCGCTTAAAAGACCCAACTTAGTCAGTAGGTCTAAGTGTGTTTAATTCATACATTTAATTATAAAATAGAGATGAACAAGGAAGCAGTTCAATCATTAAAGATGAAGTGTTCATACAGTTCAATGGCCTCATAGATAACAGATCTGTGTATCAAATAGAATCATATTACACTCTCCATTCAAAAAAACCTTAAGACATTACCTCTCAAACTTTCTATTTAATCAGTTATCAATTTAGTCATGATTTCTAGTACTCCATACGGCAGTCTAAGTTTCATACATAAGATATAAAATATCTCACCAATACCATAAGCAAGGGAGCGCCGTCAATTCTGTCCTGAACGCCTTAATTCTTTATGAGACATCTGCTGTAATCAAATATCACCTAGGAGCAATAATACCAATAGCATTGTCTTCGAAGAAAACAAAAAGACGATCAGTTTTTATTCATTCAAAAAAAGAAAATTTGGAAAAAATTTACCAGAATATCCGTTATTGACAATTTCACCTCTAAATCTCACATCATAATTCAGGAACTCAAGCCGTTCCATTGTACTGTATTTCATCAGACATAAATCCAGATTTATCGGTGACTGATTACGACCATCGGCATTTGGCCAATATTTTGGTCCTAGAATAATTAGAAGGGTAGCATAATTAGAAGAAAATAAAGAGAAACAGTGTATTTCGAATCTTTCAATTATAAGACTGATCAATCGGAATATAAAAAGAATAAAATTGTAGAGAAAGCAAAGAAGCAAAATTCGGGATTTATTAAAGAGTTCATTTCTAGAATTCGCTACCTTTCAGCATATTATAATTTCCAAGTTTACTTCTCTTTTCAAACCTGTGTTATAATCTTCAAGTTGTTCTATTTTTGAATTCAGTAGAATATTAGAAATCTTATAATACAAATGACAGTTCCGGAATCCGATAATATCGGCGAATCTTCTAATCCTTTGAAAAATTTTCTCTATTATTTAAAAATTTTATTTTTGTCAAAACCTTATGGGAACAGAAAAAAATCATTAAAATTCATCACAAACTTGTAAAAAACTCACCACATTCACTCTCTTCGTTATAATCCCAATCCACTGAAATAAACTAATGTTGCTTGAACAACAAATAAGAAATTCCAAGACCCGAATTTCTACCGAAAGATCAATAGTTATAATCACCCAATCAATAATTATAATCGTTCCAGTCAGGATTTAAGTCATTTGAAATTCTATGTAGACACAAATAATTCACAGGCATGAATTTACATAAAGGCTTACTTCGACACATGAAGAGAAGAACTGCAATGACAAATTGTGACACAAATCAGCGTCTCCTTTCTATATATGCTGCAAATTTACACTAAAATTTAATGATAGGAGCGACAACAAACAAACATACTTTTTACTTCCAATGTTTATCTGCAATTCCCGATTCAAATATTGGCAGAAACAGGAAATGAAACAGTACAGTACGGAGTTTACAGATCTATAATTATGCATACACAATAATTAGGGATTAGCGAAAGGGAACGATAGAATCGGAAAGTACCCAATTAACCTTGCAAACAAGGAATGACGAACAAAGTTGGTGGGAAATACAAATACATTTTGAATGAAAGCGGTTATTTGAATATGAATAAAGAATGTGATGAACTTTTTGCTGAAAAAAGTTTTGAATGAAAGGAATCATTTGAATATGATGCGAAGAGAAAGGAAGAAATATCAGTTAGGAATGTGAAAGGCTAGACTTGGACTTAAGCTTAGAAAATAGGATAAGACAAGATGGGACAGAATGATATGCCCATTCCAAATTCGATTCAACTCCTCATTCTATTCGGACAACAGCTAAAGAGACGAGAGAAGGAAGTGCATTGTCAGCTGACAGCAATAATATTTCGGTCGTTACCACAACATACTGCCCACTTCGAATTGAAGGGAAAGCCGCCATCCTTCTTAGAAATAAATCACGCTGAGAGTGCAATAACAGGTTGGTGACAATTATGGGGATAGTGTCTCACGATGATCACACTGATAGTGATCCTTACCATCATCATTACGTATAAAAGTTGACCGGAGGATAGACAAGAGAGACTAACATGAAACGCGCATTTGTCCAACTTGACCTTTGTATGGGATGGGAGCAGTTAATTAGTTTGCTTAAGTCTCTTTATGAAGGTACAATGAGACTGTCAACTCTCATTACTGTTAAGTGATCAAATGCGGACAGTTATAATCGATTTTAGCAAAAGTTAAGACCAGTGTTATAGAATAACAGTTTGTTGATGTGATCGTTCGATAATCGTTGATCAGAAAATTATTTTATTGGTTGCTTCTTAATGCTTTCTTTCTATACATCTATTAAACGAAGACATTCCAGAACATATAAAATAGCTCTCGAATCTCCATAAATTCTGCATTTCATCGCAGTAGTAGTCTAATCAACGGGTTCAAGTGAATGCTTGAAAGACCGGCACTCTTCCTAGGATACTAAGATAATGAATGGGCTATAGAAATTAGCCAACTTACTTATCATCATCATCTTGTCTCATTCATATAGGATAGACAATGTCTCCGGAAATGTAAGTGGAAGTGACATCCATTCTGTATGGTTTTTTATTTTGATTTCTGTCTTCCAATAATTTCTGTACCACATGCAATACGTTACGCGTCCGATGTCACACACCACATCATTCTGAATTACAAACCAATCAATAAGTCCAACTTATTATTGCATGAATAAAGATAAAAGTGGAATGTGGCAAGCGATAAGTCACTCGAAGTGCGTTGAAACGTGATGTTGAAGGAAGCAAAAATACACAACACAGACGCATCAGTCACAACGCACAGATACATAGAACGCATACATGAGATCGAAGTGCAGCACGATGTGTGTCACTTTTAGCGGACTGCTTCTTCTCGCCACCACTGTTATTCGAACAGCACGCTGACAAATCAAGTGCAGCTGATCGATGTCACGTAGCGTGCACTCGCTACACAATTTATTGCATTTAAGTCTGACAATATGAGACCACATGACACCCACTGCCGATCGGCGGTCGCATCAATCAGTCGGGAGTGTTTCTTTTGCGCACAACTTACCTTATTCAACTGTTCTTAGAAATTTGGGAAATAGCTCACTTAAATCATTTATTGAAAATGCCAATAAGATGAGTAATTGTTCTTGTTAATCTACTTTATTGTCGAATTCGAATATCTAAATAAATTATCAGGTTGGATGGGACATCTCTTTTATAAAAGAGTTATCATTTCATGAAATAGTACTCCTTTCTCATTGAGAATAGCATTAACTACAATCAAGAGAGAAGAATGAAAAGTTAAGAAGTAATCATATTTGAAATTTTGATGTTCGTGAAAGACTAAAATAGTAAGTGAATAGAGTTGTTGATTATAATGTATTAGGGCTTTTTGCCGTTAATGATTACTACTCGTAATATTTAAATGGAATCCCTCAGATAAGATCAACAAAAATAGCGGGCGAGTTCGAAAAAGAAAAAAAAACTGTCGCTTTTGTCGTCAAGACTGCAGTGAAGAAAGTTTGAAAAGATGTTTTCTCATTTTTGACTTCTTTTTTCCCTGAAAATTTAATTTTCCTTAGCTTGCTTTTTTTGGAAAGAATTTGTTTCTTATTATTTACACTTTGTTGCTGTAATAATGCTGTTTATCATAACAAGGCACAAACTTATGAGAGGAAATTATATGAGCCTTGAGATAGGATTAGCACTGATTTGTTAAAAGTAACTTTCCAAATGAATACGACACAATAATGAAATGAATGTGTTTCTTAAGTTCAATAACACGGAATTTTTGGGTAGAGTAATGAAGTGTTAACCATAAAAGCTAAGTGGAAAAGGATTACTTGAAAATTTATTTCGAATATTATACAAATCGTATGAATGACATATTTGAATATGAAGACTAACCGAACTAACACCTGAAATTGTACGTGTCCGACATATGTAGACACTACTATTTAAGTATATGACTCCTATTTAAGTATATGAATGATATCGACAAGCATATTTCCATTTAATGACTTATCTCAAAAAATGTATTGTAGAAACTTTCCTAAAAACTTGCATAAAAATCCTATCCATTCAGCACATGACAGTAATTTCAGCTTTCAGTCCCAGTATTTCTTCCGCTTCGTTTAAACCGAAATTCTCAGAAAAAGCTTAAATGAAAAGAACTGTAAAATTCTCAGAGTCCAAATAAAAATAATTGAATGTGGAGGACGCATCCACAATGAATTTTGTTGACTATATGATTTCAACGGACAGAATCAGAAGAAATGCAGCCAGAATCAGTTTAGTTCCCAGACGTTCACCGAAGTCACTCACCACGAACCGTACAGAAATAGCTTTTAGTCAGATTAACTTCATCATTTTAACGCTTTCATTGTGAGAGTTTGCACTTTTCGGAAACTCCTAGGACTTCTTCCATCCTTATGTTTCTTTTTTTTATTTTCTCATTTTTCTCCTCTATTTTACACTAATCCCAGTTGAACTTCAATTTTCTAAGTGAGCTAATAGCGTCTTTATCTCTTTAAATATAACTTCCACATTTTCGTACAGTTCTTTTGGAGAGTATTTCGCAACAATATAATTCGTCATTACATTATCTGAAACTTCGGAATGTTAGTCGTTCGAGAAATCCAATGCCAACCACCGCACATAAAAATTACGCGGGCAGTGATGTCTCAGTTTAAAGAAGTTATTTTCAAATTGAAGAAACACTGTATCTTCCAAAAAAACTTTATCAAAGCAGTAGTAAAAAACATTTGATTTGGAATTTAAAAGTAATAAATTCATTCTTAATCAACTGCTACTTTACAGTTCTTTCTGCATATGTTTCTGTTGAGTAACAAAGTCAAGTAGATATAAGAGTAAGATTTCTTGATACTGCATTAAATGCAATAATTGCTGTATAAACAATAGCATTAGAAGCACAAACTTTAACAAATGAATAAAAAACACACGAGCACAGCAAAGATAAACGAAAATCAGAGTAATCTATAACTGATCCTGAACATATGCAACCTCAGCTTCTTCACTTTCTTCGCATTCAAACATATCATGTTTCCATACTTCATCAGCTGGATTTCTTTCAGGGTGCTTTTTATGATATGAACCGTGCATGTCATCGTGAAGAACATCATCGCCCCTACGCACCTTAATTCATGATCATTATCAAATACGTATGATGATCTAGTCATGACTACAGCTTTCTATAAATCATTTCTTTGTTTTTTATCAACTGTGGAGTTTTTTTTTTTTTGTGATAGCACACAATAAGATTTTCATTGAACAAGGGAAATAGACAACGTGCCAGAAAATATTTATTTCAAGTACCTCAAAAGATGCTATTATTAATACTCTCAATATACAAAGACGCTATTACTAATACACTCGAGAAACGTTTGAAAAATCTACAGGTCTTACGAGCATCATTTTGAACCAAAAATGGTGACAGAATGACTACAGATAAAACAAATTTCCGGTTCTTATGCCAGCTAATTATATATAACATACAGTAACTGAGATCATAATATGCAAATTTAGCTGACAACTACAGTGATAAAAACAAATTAGCAATAGGACAATGCTTAGTGTATTTCAGACGGCTGGAATCATAAATCAAGTCATAAAATGAAAAGTTCGCGGAAGAGAGATGAATCAAGGTAACTTTATTATTGGGAAGCGTGATACATTGCATTTAGTAGAAGAGGGCCTATCTTAAATTTGTTCAATAGTCTATGCGAAAGCCCTCATATTCAAAAGCTCAAAACTCTCACACATGCAACATAACATGAAGTAGAGTTAAGTCAAAATTCAAGACATCAGAAGAAAATTTTTTGATGTAATGTAACGGACATCACAATTTGAGATGTGTCATCGATCAAATCGTGTGGCCGGTAAATATACAGTAGAGAAAATATCTCGCGAGAGATATATGCTAACAATCGGTCATCATAAAATGGAAACAAAATGGTTATATAATTCAGAACAACACATTTTGCATTTTTGAAATAGCATGAAATTGTATTTGATGAATTAAAAGAGAAGAATCTTGTTGGGAACCGGGATAAATTTATAAAAAATACCTTTCGAACATTGCGCCAACCAACTGGTAGCGATTGCCAACCACCATCAGTAGAAGTCGAGTATCTTGACCGAGATATGCGCACTGATTTTGCAGCTCGATCATCATGCTTTAAAATCAGACATGAATGCAACAGACAATCTCCAGGAGGAATATTAGAACAGAGCTAAATTTGAAGAAGCGCCATTTGGTGGGCTATCTTATTTGTACTTCCCAATTTGATAAAGTGAAATAGATATCTTAGTAACACTGTATCACATCATTCGATGTCACACCAAAGAGATGGATATACTCTGAGGTTCACCAATATTTACCATTACGTCATACGTAGAGCGTTTAGAATGCTGGCAGCCTTTGTGTGGGAAAGATTACCGTAAAATAAGAGCGCCCTGTAGGAACTTTACACGGATCGAATAGATTCATCACTGGCTTCTCTCCATCATTTATTGATTTGTTCTGCTCATTACCTCGCTGATATGACTGCCGACCATTACGCCCTGCAAAAATATCCTGTCAAATAATCTTGTGGAAAACTTTTTAACTGAATAACACATATATTGCTTAAAAAGGATAAGGAAACATATCTAATATCCAAAATCTTGAAAGAGCACGAAACATATTTCTTATCTTAATCACTAAGACTTCTGATATTGTGTGTGCGGAAGTATGGGAATTTTAGAACTGCTAATAAAGAGAAGTAATTTTTAATGATTATCTGAAGTTTCTACAAGAAATTGGTCAAATTTCAAAGAAACAAAAAAAAGTAACCGTAGTATGTACGCTGATCGGCCAAGTCGCCTCCTCCAATGCCGCGTCTTAGCGGATACATCGGAGTGCGACGATATTCCATTCTGTAAATAATATATATATGAAGCCACAAACTTGGTCAAAACGGCTCCCTTTCAGCAACGTTAGCAAAAAACAAAAACAAGCAACCATTCTGATTTGGGGCTTTCCCTCTCAAATATGTGACATTATATATACCGAAATGTCACCAATCGTCCACACTTACCCTTGCCTCATTCCGAATCCACTGAAATAGAAAAATGGTGGAAAACAAAAAATAAATTAATAAGCGCAGTAAAATCTCTTCATTTTTCTCATAATAAGTCTATATATCTATGCAAATGGAGCTTACCTGTTTCTTGAGCCTAAAAATCCACGCTTATCCATTATGCCAGCAAACTGACGATACTGCATTCTTTCAGAACGATTCTAGAAATTTATTAAAACTATTTAAGAACTAAATTTCTGTACAGATAGAACTATTCACATGTATCCTACGTTTTTTTTTTTTTTTTTTTGTTAACAGCTTTTTTATTACACAACACCTATTGGACTGCTTTTGAACCCCAGAACAGTTAACGGCAAGTCATTTGTAAATTTATAACAATGTGTTTCATCATCTCAACAAGGACTTCGGGTTACTCCAATGAGCGTGTTTTTTTAGTGAAGGAAACTTGCCTTAGATGCAGTTGAGTGAAATAATGTGAAAGAAGACTCAGAAAATAGGTTGCGAATTTAGTTCATTTCACGAAGCACTGATTAGACCTTATAGAAAGTTTTTTAATCTTAATAAGCCTACAAGCGTAAGTTCTATTGTTTTGGTATTATTAATCGTTAATATTAGGATGCAATGAAATGGCAATAAGAAAACTGCAAAAAAATGGTATTTATACTTCTAGATCTAAAGTTAATTTTCAAATTTCGCTTATTATCTCTACTCCTAATATTACCTTTTGTAACTTTTATTATGGTATTCTAAAAACAGCAAACTTTTTATTAATGCAAAAAAAAAGATGTCGCTAATCAGGATAAACAGAAGAACTACTTACATGAGTGCCATCTTTTCCACGGTTTCCTGAAAACAATACATTAAGAGCGTTTAGTTTAAAGATCAATATGTCACTAAGTTTTTTTTTTTTTACAAGGTTATGTAACTCAGACTCATAAAATACTAGAATATCTGTAGTGATCAAGTTAGAAAATATAAAGTGAAGCTTTAATTTGGCAATAATCAGTATTTCTTAGATCTTCCTAAATCTAATCTTTTGCTGATAACAGTATTTTGAAATCCCATAAACCAATACAGCCACTCAATCCAGCTGCTCAATGCCCTACCGCCACTTCATAAACTACTAATTAGAAATGTTTACCAGAAAGTGAAAACAGTTTCTTCGGAAAAAGCATTAGCATTTATCTTAACCTGTTTCTCAAAAGAACCGTAGCAGCAATTAAAATAACGAAACAAGGAAAACGATAAATGTAATGAAACCCTAACATATTAATCAACAATTTCTAATTTCCTGTGCCTGCATGGAAGCGTTTCAATTAAGCTATGCCAGATGCTACAGAAATCACGCACCACGGAAGCTGTACTGGAGAGCTTTGGCATTCTAAGATATAAAAATATCAACAAACCTTATACGTTTAAATATAATGATAAAGATGCAGTTTTAAGCTTTTATGCGTTAGTCCTGATTCTCTCTATTTCAAACATACATGCACAAACAAAGAGTATCTAGAAATTGCACATGATGATGAATTAATACCTAACCTGACTTAGATTGCTGTTCCTTTTGACTTAATGCCAATATATCAAGTTCGTTGACCGGTGATGGTTTTGATTTTCGTAACGGCGACGAGCGGTGGACTACTCTCTTAGAGGACACAACTTTAGAGGAACAACCGGTAATAGTCTTCTTCGGAGTGTTGCTGCTCTTTCTGTGACGGACTCGGTCCTGCCGGCTGCCGGAACTGTCCTCCAACGACCGCCCTGACTTCTCGACTCTGCTCTCACCTATAGATCGACTCTTCGACCCCATGTCTAAGCTAACACATGTACCGCTTCAACCTGACATTCAGTGTTGTAAAATAACTGGGTTGCGATGCAACACGCTTGTCCCACGCGACACATTTTTCGCGAAGATAGTTATGAAAGTAAAAGTATTTTAAATTTAATGAGAAACTGCTGTAATCCTAACTATGTATATGAATGACTGCAAGTTATCAGTGCCCATGCTAAGGGCTATGTAAAGAAGTAACCCATCAGTAAGGCTTTAATCATTAAGGCTGTTGGATAAATGTGAATTTGGGAACAAAGGAAATTTATTTAAAGATAGATATTTCTTTGTTACAATATCTATTACATGCATTTAATCCTCACATATCTCATACAGTATAATGTGTGTAAAGCGAAGTTAATTTATGAACAAAGAGATGATTCATTTACAGCTTCTCCTCGCTTTCCAGCGACAACTGTCAAAAAACCCTCTGTAATAAGTTAAATTCTATCACGAGAGATGATCGAAAATAAATAGTAACCGTCAAAGCGATCGAAAGAATCCTTGAACAGCTAGAAGCTATGCGCGAAAATCTAGAATGTTCTAGCATCGGAATTATTACAGAAACTAGATTGCTAAGTGAGATATTATGGGATGGAGTAACAAGAACAAAAACTAAGGTCGGTCGCTAAGCTCTGATATTTCTGAGAAAAGCAACGAAGAAGTGACTGGTAACTGAGTCTAAGCCAAACTGAATTCCGACTAGCATTACAGAAGGAATTTCCGCTAGCTGCAATTAAGCGGTCTAAAATAAAGTCTTAATTTTGTTACAGATTTAAAGAAATTTTCTAAAGATAGTAAGACAAGACTTTGTATCGTCTGTAATAAGGACCACTAAGATAATAAATATCAAACTGGCCCCGCTTTCAAGCAATAAATGGAACGTTTGAGAAAGAGCAACGCTTGCCTTAAGAAAGAGAAAATAAATATTGCTTACAGGAGGACTATCGTCGCGCACTACGTGACAGCAATGATGAATGGTCTTAGTGATTAAGATAAGAAATATGTTTCGTGCTCTTTCAAGATTTTGGATATTAGATATGTTTCCTTATCCTTTTTAAGCAATATATGTGTTATTCAGTTAAAAAGTTTTCCACAAGATTATTTGACAGGATATTTTTGCAGGGCGTAATGGTCGGCAGTCATATCAGCGAGGTAATGAGCAGAACAAATCAATAAATGATGGAGAGAAGCCAGTGATGAATCTATTCGATCCGTGTAAAGTTCCTACAGGGCGCTCTTATTTTACGGTAATCTTTCCCACACAAAGGCTGCCAGCATTCTAAACGCTCTACGTATGACGTAATGGTAAATATTGGTGAACCTCAGAGTATATCCATCTCTTTGGTGTGACATCGAATGATGTGATACAGTGTTACTAAGATATCTATTTCACTTTATCAAATTGGGAAGTACAAATAAGATAGCCCACCAAATGGCGCTTCTTCAAATTTAGCTCTGTTCTAATATTCCTCCTGGAGATTGTCTGTTGCATTCATGTCTGATTTTAAAGCATGATGATCGAGCTGCAAAATCAGTGCGCATATCTCGGTCAAGATACTCGACTTCTACTGATGGTGGTTGGCAATCGCTACCAGTTGGTTGGCGCAATGTTCGAAAGGTATTTTTTATAAATTTATCCCGGTTCCCAACAAGATTCTTCTCTTTTAATTCATCAAATACAATTTCATGCTATTTCAAAAATGCAAAATGTGTTGTTCTGAATTATATAACCATTTTGTTTCCATTTTATGATGACCGATTGTTAGCATATATCTCTCGCGAGATATTTTCTCTACTGTATATTTACCGGCCACACGATTTGATCGATGACACATCTCAAATTGTGATGTCCGTTACATTACATCAAAAAATTTTCTTCTGATGTCTTGAATTTTGACTTAACTCTACTTCATGTTATGTTGCATGTGTGAGAGTTTTGAGCTTTTGAATATGAGGGCTTTCGCATAGACTATTGAACAAATTTAAGATAGGCCCTCTTCTACTAAATGCAATGTATCACGCTTCCCAATAATAAAGTTACCTTGATTCATCTCTCTTCCGCGAACTTTTCATTTTATGACTTGATTTATGATTCCAGCCGTCTGAAATACACTAAGCATTGTCCTATTGCTAATTTGTTTTTATCACTGTAGTTGTCAGCTAAATTTGCATATTATGATCTCAGTTACTGTATGTTATATATAATTAGCTGGCATAAGAACCGGAAATTTGTTTTATCTGTAGTCATTCTGTCACCATTTTTGGTTCAAAATGATGCTCGTAAGACCTGTAGATTTTTCAAACGTTTCTCGAGTGTATTAGTAATAGCGTCTTTGTATATTGAGAGTATTAATAATAGCATCTTTTGAGGTACTTGAAATAAATATTTTCTGGCACGTTGTCTATTTCCCTTGTTCAATGAAAATCTTATTGTGTGCTATCACAAAAAAAAAAAAACTCCACAGTTGATAAAAAACAAAGAAATGATTTATAGAAAGCTGTAGTCATGACTAGATCATCATACGTATTTGATAATGATCATGAATTAAGGTGCGTAGGGGCGATGATGTTCTTCACGATGACATGCACGGTTCATATCATAAAAAGCACCCTGAAAGAAATCCAGCTGATGAAGTATGGAAACATGATATGTTTGAATGCGAAGAAAGTGAAGAAGCTGAGGTTGCATATGTTCAGGATCAGTTATAGATTACTCTGATTTTCGTTTATCTTTGCTGTGCTCGTGTGTTTTTTATTCATTTGTTAAAGTTTGTGCTTCTAATGCTATTGTTTATACAGCAATTATTGCATTTAATGCAGTATCAAGAAATCTTACTCTTATATCTACTTGACTTTGTTACTCAACAGAAACATATGCAGAAAGAACTGTAAAGTAGCAGTTGATTAAGAATGAATTTATTACTTTTAAATTCCAAATCAAATGTTTTTTACTACTGCTTTGATAAAGTTTTTTTGGAAGATACAGTGTTTCTTCAATTTGAAAATAACTTCTTTAAACTGAGACATCACTGCCCGCGTAATTTTTATGTGCGGTGGTTGGCATTGGATTTCTCGAACGACTAACATTCCGAAGTTTCAGATAATGTAATGACGAATTATATTGTTGCGAAATACTCTCCAAAAGAACTGTACGAAAATGTGGAAGTTATATTTAAAGAGATAAAGACGCTATTAGCTCACTTAGAAAATTGAAGTTCAACTGGGATTAGTGTAAAATAGAGGAGAAAAATGAGAAAATAAAAAAAAGAAACATAAGGATGGAAGAAGTCCTAGGAGTTTCCGAAAAGTGCAAACTCTCACAATGAAAGCGTTAAAATGATGAAGTTAATCTGACTAAAAGCTATTTCTGTACGGTTCGTGGTGAGTGACTTCGGTGAACGTCTGGGAACTAAACTGATTCTGGCTGCATTTCTTCTGATTCTGTCCGTTGAAATCATATAGTCAACAAAATTCATTGTGGATGCGTCCTCCACATTCAATTATTTTTATTTGGACTCTGAGAATTTTACAGTTCTTTTCATTTAAGCTTTTTCTGAGAATTTCGGTTTAAACGAAGCGGAAGAAATACTGGGACTGAAAGCTGAAATTACTGTCATGTGCTGAATGGATAGGATTTTTATGCAAGTTTTTAGGAAAGTTTCTACAATACATTTTTTGAGATAAGTCATTAAATGGAAATATGCTTGTCGATATCATTCATATACTTAAATAGGAGTCATATACTTAAATAGTAGTGTCTACATATGTCGGACACGTACAATTTCAGGTGTTAGTTCGGTTAGTCTTCATATTCAAATATGTCATTCATACGATTTGTATAATATTCGAAATAAATTTTCAAGTAATCCTTTTCCACTTAGCTTTTATGGTTAACACTTCATTACTCTACCCAAAAATTCCGTGTTATTGAACTTAAGAAACACATTCATTTCATTATTGTGTCGTATTCATTTGGAAAGTTACTTTTAACAAATCAGTGCTAATCCTATCTCAAGGCTCATATAATTTCCTCTCATAAGTTTGTGCCTTGTTATGATAAACAGCATTATTACAGCAACAAAGTGTAAATAATAAGAAACAAATTCTTTCCAAAAAAAGCAAGCTAAGGAAAATTAAATTTTCAGGGAAAAAAGAAGTCAAAAATGAGAAAANGTCTTAGTGATTAAGATAAGAAATATGTTTCGTGCTCTTTCAAGATTTTGGATATTAGATATGTTTCCTTATCCTTTTTAAGCAATATATGTGTTATTCAGTTAAAAAGTTTTCCACAAGATTATTTGACAGGATATTTTTGCAGGGCGTAATGGTCGGCAGTCATATCAGCGAGGTAATGAGCAGAACAAATCAATAAATGATGGAGAGAAGCCAGTGATGAATCTATTCGATCCGTGTAAAGTTCCTACAGGGCGCTCTTATTTTACGGTAATCTTTCCCACACAAAGGCTGCCAGCATTCTAAACGCTCTACGTATGACGTAATGGTAAATATTGGTGAACCTCAGAGTATATCCATCTCTTTGGTGTGACATCGAATGATGTGATACAGTGTTACTAAGATATCTATTTCACTTTATCAAATTGGGAAGTACAAATAAGATAGCCCACCAAATGGCGCTTCTTCAAATTTAGCTCTGTTCTAATATTCCTCCTGGAGATTGTCTGTTGCATTCATGTCTGATTTTAAAGCATGATGATCGAGCTGCAAAATCAGTGCGCATATCTCGGTCAAGATACTCGACTTCTACTGATGGTGGTTGGCAATCGCTACCAGTTGGTTGGCGCAATGTTCGAAAGGTATTTTTTATAAATTTATCCCGGTTCCCAACAAGATTCTTCTCTTTTAATTCATCAAATACAATTTCATGCTATTTCAAATGCAAAATGATTTATGCTATATTTATTTTTTCCGTTCCCGAATCACACTCCGAAAGTTCCCGAAAGTTATTCTCAGTCATATAACCGTTTTTATGATGGCCTCGCTACTCAATTTTTCGTGCTTCCAAAAAATGAAACTATCAAATTTAAAAATGAGTTTTGATTCAACAAAAGGGAAACGAGTTTTGATTCAAAAAAGGGATTTAATGTTTTACAAATTGTGGTACTATGCAGGAAACTATGTTCAGCCACATTAGTATAAGTAACTGTTCTATTTTTTTTCAAACTTTTATTCTTGCAAACCAAAGTAGAATTATGATATTATTTCAAACAAATGTATTGCCTAAAATTCAAGGAAAATTTTACGAACTTAAGCGTCGTATTTTTATCATCAGGACTAGATGCCAATTTTGCACATCATTTATTTCGCCACTAAGATTTTTGCGCCACTGAAAATGGTATTAATCTTTACGCTTTGTCTTAATTATGAATGGAATTTCATTAATAACAACTTAACGCAACGATAGCTATTTGGAAGCTGATGCTGAGGCATCTCATTATTTCCATTTGTAATTATTTCTGAATATATTAGAGTTGTAATCAAAATTATTGATCCACATAAGCAACTCTTCCCTCGGTTCTAATCAGGTTTTCCTCTTTCTCTCTTTCTTTGCCTGAAAAGTTATGCAGAAAGATAACTGTTTTTAGGTAAATAATCGGCACTAATTAAATTTATTACGCTATTTCATGATGAAAACTAATATTTCTTAAGAGTTTCCCGCCATCAACGACTCAAAGTTATATTAATTGCTAAAAATTTGAATTCCTGAAGTGTTAGTTTTATCACTTTCTCGACTTTCTTTTTGAATGATTATTTAAATGTTAATATTCGAAATTCAAACTGCAATGACAAGGTGGGAGGTACCGTATTTTCCAGGCACAAACAAAACCACTTCATTTACTTTAAATATTAAAAAAAAATCACGCAATAACTTCATGAAAATTTATATCTTTATAATATATCTGCAAATTTCTGAATTAATGACGGGAATTCGACGATGCAAAACTTTTCGTTCATTACAGCTGCAAAAAGGATGTCTGTCGCAGTCGTTTAGTAAATAAGCAAGAAGGCAGCATAAGATGAACAATTTATATGCGATAAATGTGAGATAAAGCGGAATTAGCGTAACCCTTCTCTGTTATTGTTAT
Source organism: Wuchereria bancrofti (assembly GCA_005281725.1). NCBI lineage: Eukaryota > Metazoa > Nematoda > Chromadorea > Rhabditida > Onchocercidae > Wuchereria > Wuchereria bancrofti. Next base: position 15,563,403 of record SSBO01000012.1, on the reverse strand, counting down.
AAAATGTTAACACTCGACGACACATTTATGTGACGTTGTTTGTCAGTCAATCAAGTTTTCTAATATATTTAATGGAAGATATCAATAATGGAACAATTGCTTTAGCCGTATATCATACTGTCCTTTGGCTTCCGAAACATCCATCTTTTTATTTTATTTAAGCTCGCTAGCAATTCGTGGAAAGTTATCTTTTTTCAGGAAAATGAAGCTTGAATATTGAGCACACCCAATGTTAATATCGATATTCATGATCAGGAAAGATACTTTCTTATTATTCCTAGTTTGTTGTGAACCATATTTACTGTAATTCTGTAATTCTAGACAAATGTAACAAAATTCAAGCTTCTGTTTTATCATTTTTTCCTTTTCTCTTTGTAGAGTTACCAGTTGAGGTTTAGCAGTTGATAGAGCAAACAGCAACAGTTTGCATTTTAAAGTTTATCAACACTACTTAATTTAAAAGTAATGCTTTCGTACTATGTCATTTGGTGTAAAACCAGCAATCCTGTTGTAATAATCTTTATCAATTCGAAAAGCTGATTCTTACGTCATGAGCATCTATCTGATCTTGAGTTTGAGTCTCCATCATTGCTCTTTATATTTTATTTTTTTAATACAATGAAAGTCTTATGATAGAAAACCTGGAACAGAGATTTTTTTCTGTTTGCGTGTTGCAGTTTCTGTTTGCGTTTTCAAGATTCGGAATAATTGAAGTACGGGTTCGCAACCGACTGTAATATCTCCATTGTGAATGTGTCGAAGGCCTTTGTTTGTTAGATGATAGAAATGTTTGTGAAAATTCTAAATTATTTCAATTGCCACTAAAATTGATTGTGCGATATTTATTCCACAAATTAAGTAACTTTGGAACTTATGTGCTGATTGCAGAAGTAGAACGGAACTTGTTTGCACTATGTTTTTGAGGAAATTACGCTTCCAAAGAAAGCTTTACACTACTCTTTCTAGTTGATAGGATGCAATATAGGATGCAAATTTCAATTAATTACTGTTTTATATCACATTTAAATCTTAGACTTTATTTCTTATTTCTGAATGGCATCGCTTTTATTATTAGAACTTCATAAGACGATGTTTGTACCCAGAAGCTTTGTTACAATGATTTTCAAAAAAAAATTTAAAGCAGGAATGTATTTTCCTGTACTGTGACAATGATAATGATCTGACATCAGTGGGATGAAACTGAAGATCTTTCAGCAAATTCATACTTCCCGGCGAGTGATGACATTTGACCATTCAAAACGTGATAAATTAAATATCGCTTTTTGCACTATTAGCAAATGATTTTTTATCTCTTCTATTACTAAAACGATAATAAATTGAATACCATACTGCTTGGATGAGGGTCAAATGTCTATAATAATTTGTTAAAAATATATTTGATGACAACTATAAATATGAAAGTGTACTGCAGTTCAGGTCAGAAGAGGTAGTTCAGATCAAATGTGCAACAGTTCAAGTGGAATGAGGCACTGTACATCTATTAATGATAATTTGTTTAATGTTGTTTTTTACAACTAATTTCATACTGTACAAAATATTTCTAGCGATTAAAGTCATTGCTTTTTAGTAATAGGACGAATAGACCAGTGATGTGTGAGAATTTCAGGTTTTGTATGCTTTTAGCCATGAAAGTGGCATATTCGCTGTTTCTCATATTTGGTAAGACTTTTTTTTTCTACCAAGTTTACGTAACTTTTTGGTGCATTATTTTCATTAAGTTCTAGTGCACTCTATGATTCTAATTTTTGGTAAAGAAAAAGTTAAATAGCTCCACAAAGTTTTTCAAAAACACTGATGAAAAATGAAGGACATGTTCCCAAGTTTTTTCATCTGACCTCTGAAATTATTTGATCCTCTTGAAGAATTAATGAGATCCATACTTAGTGGTAATTATGATAATCACAGCAAATTATTTTTTAGAAAATATGATTTCATTCATTTACAGTATTTTTATGGACATCGGTTGTACCGAAAAGCATTGGACAAATCGAAGCTCCTGTAATGGAACCAATGAGATACAAAAAATGGACCAGACTGGAACCAAGTGTACGTTTCTTTGACAAACGATGGACTAGATTAGAACCAAGTGTACGTTTCTTTGACAAACGATGAGGCAAATTGAAGCCAACCAAGCCGAAAAGCCAAGCACATGTTCCTTTGCTATGAAATTCTGTTTTATAATAGTAACAGCAAATGATATTTGTAATTTCTCTCTCAAAATTGTACACTTTATTTGGAAAAAAAATCTACAAAAACATGAACACACTATATAATTGAACTACTCCCATGTATATATTAGCTCTACTTCTGCCTGTCAACCAGCGCTATTGATAAAGCGCTTTTTAATAATTTAGCTTAACTGCATCACGTATTTTTTCATCCAGTTATTTGTTGAATGGAGATTAAGCGCCTTCCCTTTTTGACCTTTTTATTCTAAAATTGGCGGCACTGTTTTCATTTTTTTCGTCAACAATAACTTTGACTTACTCAACTGCTTTTCAAATCTAGCAATTTAACATTTTAAAATAAATCTTCCAAATTCTTGCAATTAAATTGTTCAAATAAACTTTTTTGGACTTTCTCCATAATATAGCGACCTTTCATGAGCAGTTTTATGCTTGTTCTACTAAAATAAAATTCTCTAAGAAGGCTACACTAAGAAAAATGAGAAAATACAGCAGTGACAATATATTTCACCTCGTAGCATCTACGGAATTGACTATAAGTGTTTCTGCAAATAATCTGACTTCTTCAAAAACATCGAAAAAAAATTTGGGATGTCGCTTTGCTCTCAAATAATGCAATTCTTTCCGTCATTATATATTTTAGTTGAAAGTTAAACACTTATAAAAGAGCTCAATCGGTGTTGACGTTCGCATATTAGTCTTCTCATGAATAAGGAATAAAAGCACAGAAACCGCACTGTGAATAAATATTCCTATCAGCAAAGTTGTGCAAATCAGCAAAAAGTGATATCGAGAAGAGTCAGAGTTATCAGAAGTTGAGTAATCAGAGTAAAAGGGAAAATTGTATTCATCAGTAATCAACAAAACATCAGCATTAATACTATATAAGTTGCTTTCATTGAAAATTTGATTGTACACCCTTCTAGCATTTGGAAAATCGCAAATAAGCAGCAAAATTTTCACATGTAGTCGCGAAACATGTTCAAATTATTATAAGTAAACAGTGAGCTTCACTTTTTATTATTTATCTGATTGCAAGTGTGTGAATTTACGATTAAAAATGGATTACAATTCAGTGATAATTTATAAATGCTTTTTCGCTTTCGCTTTCAGTTATGATGCACAATAAACTGTATAATATAGCATAATAAACTGTGATCGATTTAGCGCATTGGAAAAAATGAATAAATTTGGGATTAGGATTCTGCAGGTGATAATAATCGTGGTGCCAAGCTACTGTGATGGTTGTTGAAATGAAGCGGTTTCGTTGTCTGAGTTGTTAGCCACTGATAGTACTCGAATATCACACATAAGAACCAAATATTGAAGGCAATTGATAACAACAAACCGATTAATGACAAAATTGTAAGCAGTTCACTTGCTAAAAATGTTTTAACAAAAATGGTGAAACGAATGTGCTCAGACAGATTCAAAACTATACTCTATAGTGAGCGGATGGGAATATTGTTGATTTTAAAATTCAAGGAATTTTAGGCGCAAATGTTTAGTACTGCATTCATCTTTATAAATTTACCCGGATAAAAGTATTGAAATCGAAAGCGGTCTAAAGAAACTTACAATTTCGAAGTATATTGCCGAATTGTGCCAAATTAAAAATTTCCGCTACTGAAATGGCTATGTTGGCCGAAAGTTGACCACCATTTATTAGCTCTACCAATGAAAGAATGAATAAAAGAACTAATACTACGCACCATGCTAACTGAAAGGTATTATCAGATGATTAAGTTACTGGAGCGTGAGATCATTTCGCACAAGTAGAGTTACGTCTAATTCATTTCATAGAGTCATGATGGCTTATCTCCTCTGTTCACTTACCTGACGTAGCTTATTCTTAACCTAGCTGAAAACAAAAGCAAAAACATTTTCCCAGCTTGATTAAAACTTTTGTGAGATTTCTGCTAATATTTACATGATTGTTTTAATAGTAAGTTGAAGCATTTCACTTGAAACACTTGAAAGATTACAAATTGAGCATTTTTCAAATCTAAATTTGAAGTGTGGTCTGAAAAAAAATGTCGCTAACAGTGAAATAAACGTAAGGTTTCAAGAAATTAGGTCGCATATGCAGTACTCCATAAAAAAGTGATATAACTGAAAATATATCGATGAGAATAAGACAGAATTCGATACAAAAATGATGTGTTGTCCGATTGATATCAAACCAAAATAGTATGCCATTAATTAGTGTTGACAGTAATGAGCAGGCTCCAGCCGTAATTGTACCGTGCTAAAATTTCAAACTATTAAAGCCCAAGAAAGGCAAAACTTTTAAACTTTTACCGAACACGAACCAAGTAAAAATTGAACTTGAAACTTTGAGAATTCCTTTTCTACAAGTATTTTTCATTATCTTTTTTTTTTTTCTATTTAAAAAAATCAAAAGATGGAAATGCGGGTTAAGTTACAGTATGAAATATATATTTCCACAAAATGGTGTTGAAGTGATCTTGTGTGCAAGTGCAAGTAAAAGAACAAAAATTCTTCTGGTAATAACTATAAAAACATTTCGGAAATTTGGAATTAAATGAGCGTTAATCATTTTCATTGATGAAGCATTGAAAAAGATTTCATCTTGACAGAATATATTGATCGATGGTTTATATTGTCAATAACCTTTATATGGAGAAGTCCGCAACAACAACGATCAGATGTCGCGGTCATCAGTAATGCGAGCTTTTTTGTTCAGTTAACAAATTCCAACCTGTCTGTAAAGAAATGACAGAAAGTTTATCTGAAAAGTAAAAGAAAGCAGCTTTATTCTTCACTGATATGATGTACCGCATTGCGTAATGATTCTAATAGCATCCATGGAAATATATTTTTACTTGTCATAAATTTAATGAACTTTGTTTGAAGAAAGTACCCTAAAAAATGTCAATTTCGAAAAATAAAGTTAGTTTTTTAAGCATTTGGTATTTATTAGGGCAATATTCACTCTGATCAAGCAGTTCAATAAATTTGACAAATTCGCACAGAAATGGGAAGATAATTTGATAATATAATTTTTGAATTAACAGACTGCTCGGACAGCGATTATGACGATTATGCACAACAATGTCCACGATTCAAGCCAGAAAACTATAAACTCTTAGAGATTACTTTTAAATATTATTGATGAAATATTGAAGAGTCATACAAATCGATCTTTATTGATTCCCGTCAAGAAATATGAAATTTGCCACTCATCAACCGCTTTCATTAGCAAAGCGTATCGTATAAGTTATTGGGGAAAATGATTTATTAGCACCATTATTTGACGACTCCCACAGTTAAACTTCTCATCGTAAATTTATGTAAGCCTTGATGGCCAGTAGTAATTTGATCAGTCACAAAAGCGTTATCTAACTGATCAGATAGAATGAAATTTTTGAAAGAAGGAAATTGGTATTCAGAAAGAATAAAATTTTTGAGGATAATAATGAGGAAAGGAAAAAGAAAGGAGAAATGAAACTCAAAAACGTAAAAAGAAACTTGTCTTTAAGTTTGAATTCTAGTCAGTTCCTGTCCCTGTCACAATTTTTTTTACTTTCCTTTCTACCTTGGTTAAGCTAGAAAAATAGTTGCAGTCTTATTATATTTTGATTTTCTATTATTGTCTAAAGGCGGCAATAACAGTTCAAGAACAATTTTTGAAGTCTTCCGTATGAAAATTCCGATTTTTAAAAAGCGATTATTAGAATACATCCTGATTTTCAGTTGAGGATTGCAATGGTTGATGCTAGTAACACAAATTTGTGAGAACAATAATTGTTTCACTAAACGTGAATTCACAATTAAATTTCTGTTAAAAACATTTACGCTATCCCCTTGGAGATTATTAAAAATCGGAAAGGGAGAGTTGAAATCTGATGCGAGCAAACAATTTGATATCTTAAGCATTTAGTGAAAGCTACTTCGAAAAAATCATATTTCAGTGAAGTAACCAAATCAAAATGCTTGGATAGAAGTGATTTTAAAGAAATATTTATTCATCCAAATAACTTCTGCAGGTGTTTCTTACTCCACTCGAAACATATTTTTTGATAAAAGTTTTTTTTTTCTCTCAAACCAGGTGGTAAAACGGTTTTCGAGAGATGAATAAAACATACATAGTAGGAGTCGTAGATGAGAATTAATTCCTTAAAAAAACTTAACTTTTAGCTTTTTAAAGAGAATGTCTTTTGCACCTGTTTTGTGATTAACATTTTGGCTTTAAAGAAATTAACAGTAACAAACATTTTCTTCAAGCATTCAAAAATTCTCAATTGAAAATTTTTATAATTAAAGGCATTTGTTTTTTCCCACATTAAAAAATTTGGAATATTTCTGGATTTTTTTTTGCCTTAATGAAATGAAAAAATTGAAACTAAAACCTGAAAATAATCTAAATTTTTTAAATCCATAATTTTAAATTTTATCAAAATGACCGAATGAAAGGATAAGAACATGTTACAGTGTTCATTTTATCTCAGTGATCTGAAATGAATTGTGATATAAATCAACTGGACCATATTTGAATTTGCTTGGAATAAAATTTCATATAAGAGACTTCCAAATAAATGAAGAAAATTTTTTAAATTTAAGTTATCCCAGCCAAAATTTGAACTATTTTGAATTGAAATTATTCATATTTCTTAATGCAAAATTGGATTTCAAACTCAGAAGAGAGAAACTGTAATGGTAATTGCAAACATTTAGAGTATTTTATAGCACACTATCCATTAGCTGTGTGAAACAAATCTTCTTAATCTTTCTAAATCTGTTCACTAAAACATTTGCTTAATTAGCTCTCTTAAGAAGCATGGCTCTTATATATCTTACGGCTGCTCTTTATCGCTGCTTATTTGCGGGTATTAATTCGGTGACACAAATTTTGAAGCAAATATTTAACAGTAATTTTACATTCACTATAATCGATAATTTTAATGGAAGTTGTAGTAAATACAACCGATCAATTATATAACATTTTTCGTGATACTTTATCACTATTCAATACTTGTAACGGATACTGACAAAACAGTGCATGTTTCAGAAAGAAGTGATAGAAAATACTGATACATGTTTACGCCTAAAAATCGGAACTTGATATTATATGCGCCATCTAATCTAAGAAATAATTAGCTTCATATCAGAAGTTTGCATAATTTTTCATTCAGCTTAACATATTCTTCTAACTCCAACAACTCTGCACTGATCTGAGGCTTGCATGACATTCAGTGATCGTTTGTTGATCTCTACCGTCTCATATCATGCCTCAGTGGCACTTTTTTACCTGTACCCTATGTAGAATGATATCACATCACTCTTTCGCTAATCTTTAATTGATGCAAATCCATTTCTATGCAATCATGCAGCTACTGCAGCAATGGAATACAGTAAAGGAAAGCAGTAGGAATCCGGAGATATGTAAATCGAAAAAACAGATTTCTCAACAACGCTACAAGCATTAGATACCTCTTTTCATAACTTACCAAGAACATTTGCGTACGACATCTAAATTTAAATTTTAAATCCAAGAGTTCGCCAAACCGAGTTCTGTTTGTTTGAGGAAATGAAAGAGACTCGAAATAACTATTTAAAAATTGGGCAAATATGACAGAACGTATTTGTTATCCTTTGTTTGAAATATATATAGCTAGAACTGCTGTGCGTTCATTCATTGTTTTGGTCATAAATATGTAATGCGACCTTTACGTCAAACGCATATGTAAACGATCTCTCATTTAGTATCGAACTCTCATGATCGATCACTCCTTGCACGGAGTCTAGTGATTGTTGATCCTAAACTCGACTGAAATTGTTTATAGGTTGAAAAATAAGATGGAAAAAGTGTTGAAAGAAACATTAGGAAGGAAAGCTGTAAAATGTAGTATCAAATATTCTGGATACGAATGACGAACGATGCATCTCCAAAACCGTACGTTTGTCCACATTCTCGTTTGATCTTTTCGCCACCGTTACTACAAGTTATTTTTGAACTTTTCTCTGAAATTCTACTTTATTCCTTTGATCTGATTATCTCTCAGAATCATTGTACTTCCTCATATCGATCCAAACCATTCACCTATTTATTTCTCATTGTAATATGCAGGTCATTGCTCTTCAAAACGGCTAAAAATATTACCTGCCAGGTAGAAGTGGCCTGAAAGAATGATCAGAAAAGGGGAAGAAGTAAGATGACCCAAGTTTCTTCAATTAATTAAATTCATTACAAAGGAAGTATTTACAAAAGTCACGTGAAAAGAAGCGAAAAAATAGAACACGACGAATGCAACCTCTAAACAACTGTGATTTACAAGGAGTGATTAATTAAGTGAATTAAGTATCCAAGTCTCTCGCTTCCTTGTTTTTACCAGATTGATTTTATTAAATGAAAATTAAAAAGAATTCTTCTTGGTAGTTTTTCGATAATTTATTCTAATAGTAATCAGTCAGTCTGCTTTTCCATATAGATCATCGGTGTCAACCTCTATAACTACTATAAGTGCACAGTTCTTATCATTATCACCCCACTTGAAGATTCTTTTATATTCAAAACTTTGTCATCACCATTTGCTAAGGAATATACACTTCCTACATGTGTTTATATATACACGTACCTATGTAGGTATGGTGTGTGTGTGTGTGTTTTCATTTCCACTTTTTGCTCTTGTTAATTGTTATTACCGCACATTCCATACATTTCTCCTCATTGTCACTATCTACACGGATTGGCATACACATATACTGGTGACTACATGCACACACACACACACACACACACACACACACACACACACACACACACACACACACACACACACACACACACACACACACACACACACACACACAACACACACACACACACACACACACACACACACACACACACACACACACACACACACACACACACACACACACACACACACACACACACACACACACACATCACACACACACACACACACACACACACACACACACACACACACACACACACACACACACACACACACACACACACACACACACACACACACACACACACACACACACACACACACACACACACACACACACACACACACACACACACACACACACACACACACACACACACACACACACACACACACACACACACACACACACACACACACACGTATATGTATCATGCGAGTATGTATATCTGTGTAGAATAAGACTAAGTCAGAGATATTTTTTGAAAGAATTGAAATTTCCGCCAATCTCGTCGGTTCTCCTTCTACCTACCATTGGCAGTTATTTTTGTTTTTATCCTTTTTCATACTGTTTAATTCCACCGCGTCTTTTCTTAGAGTGTAACAAAGTGTATATATAACACTTAAATGAGAGTATGCTGAGATGGGTGCAAATTACGAAAAAAAGTAAATGAGATATAATAATTGCTTAATTTCATAAGTTCCAAATTGAAACGTCGTCGATCATGTAGAAATTAGAGTTAAGGAATTCAAGAAGACTTCTAGGTAGTGTAGATGTATCAAGCAATGAATTTAGCTAATGCTCAATGAATTATGGATTGAATTACGAATAGTGTTTTTTTGTTTCGGATCTCTTTGTCATACAAACTTGGCCATTTACATTACTGGTTCAAAGGCCAATGATGTAGAAGTTTCGGCGTAAAAGCCATTCTTATTATTGTTCAGTTTTTATTAATTATTTAAATTTCTTCAGTTTGAGATGAAACTTCTACATCATTGGCCTTATCACTTTACCTTGAATTAGGTAAGATGGAATAGAAGAATCTGATACTTTTTTTCCTAAACTCAGTTAAGCTTATTATAGCTGAAAAATGTTTTCCATCGTTGAAATCTTTATGCATGTAAATATAGCAGAATTTTTAATTATTGCTACTCTTCCCCGCCTTAACAATGATCATTCAACTAATGCCACTAATAGATTCAAGGGATGCAACTTTTCAAACGACCTTTGACATCTCGAAACAAGACAGGATATTCCAAGGATCTGCAACCAAATTGTTCTCCACATCCGTTTTTCAACCTATGTTCGGGACACTTCAACTGACATTTTGTCTCTCTTACAACAGCCACCAATGATAGCCTCTTTATTTCCTGCAGTATAACCTTCAGTATACTTTTTCACCGATAACAGCAGCAGGTTTTCATGAGGAACGTACAGAAAAGAAATTCTTCTAAATCTTTTGTTCAAAGATATTTTTCTAAATCTTTTGTTCAGAGAAAGAATGGGCGTATGACAAATTATACGTACCGCAGTTGAACTGCACACTGCAGCAGTGTTAAACGTCATCGCGAAACTTTTCAGCACAACTATTAGAGAAGAGCCGAAGGACCGACCGGAAGTGCCTCCTGTTCATCCAAACATGTGTCCACGGTGCCTCCCACTTCCTTCCTGTCTGACTGATGCTGTTTCTACGTGCACCAACAAATCAACCAGCCGACGACTGCTCTTCCTTTTCTTGTTTTGCATGCAGTCGTAATTGCAGGATCGTTCACGAAGCACTCCGGATAACAGCAGTGCACGCAACCGTCTCCGATTCCTCTCCACTACCAGTAGCAACACCAGGAGGCATAAGCATTGTCGGCAGCATAGCATCCTTTTCACAACTGATAGAACTGGTACCAATAACAAATCAGGTGTTCGGTGTTCCGCAATTTCGGAAGACTGATTATATTAAGATGCTTTCTTCTCCTCCCTTATCTGTTCCAGTTTTCTCCGAGTCCTACCAATAGAACTAGATCTACTATCCATACTTTATGTTTACCTTTCCACAGTTGTATATCACCCACTGAAAATATTCAATTTGTTGAACGTGTTTATGAGTATAATTGCATTATTTGTGTCCGGGAATCTTCATCTCACGGTTACGTAATAAGCGTGATCATATACGTCCATGATACTTTACCTGACTTCCAGTTTGCGCACGCACTAATCTCCGGAGAACACTGCACCATTGAACATTGGCTGTTCATGATCTTCTAGAATGGCATGCCGATAAAATCGTACTTTCATAACGGAAAACAAACATAACTTCTGTTATTGTTAGCTTCTTCAGTAAACAATCTTATAATGACATTCTCGAATCGATTGCCTTTGCTAATAATGCATAAGGACCGTACCTGTATAACCGCTTTTAAAATGTAGCCTTCTGGAGATTTTGCTTCAAATGATTAAGTTTATACTTCCCAACCTAAATTTGTGTTTTCATTGAGATAGTCTGGAAAAGGAATATTTAACGTACCTGGAGAAAATATCACCGGCATTTTTTTACCGCAGGTACACCTCTATAATTTTTCTATTCCTTGTTCACTTTTTTCTTTCAGCGATGCATAATTCTCGACTTTATTATAAGATAGTTCTCGCTTCACCACAGTAATAGTAATAATACTGTATCTGGGAGTGGGTTAAAGAAGCGCACTTGGTCTCAACGTCAGCGTTGTGGTGTTGGAAATTATAAAATAAGTATTTCAGCTTATTTTATACCTTGATTATATCTAAAAGAATCAAAGTTTAATAGAAATTTTCTACCACGAGATAAATTATTGGAATCACCTTAATAGATAATTAATTATACCTCGAAGAAAAGCAATTAGAAATGTACCAGGAAAGTGTATGGCACAGAGGAAGTGAGAATGCAGTAACGGGAGTGATAAATTGTTAAATGCTTCAGAAGGTGATGCACTCTCACCCTAGCTACAACCGCACCGTCCCTGCTAACCCTTTCTTCTTAGCTGCTACTCCTACTATTCATTAAAATGAGATTTTCGCTATTTACTATGATTCACGGGTCGTGACGTCGTGACGTGATCACTTGTCAAATACGCTTCCTGGAAATGGAATTGATGTGATTATTTTAGGACATTCATTCTTCCTCTCATCCGTCAGTAATCAATGTTAGAATCAAAGAAGTCAGAAATCAGATTTGTAAATAGCGTTGTTTATCACAGTATTGGCAATTTCAATTAAACTTAGTATTTGTTCTTCTCCCTTGCATTATCTCAGATTCTTTTCTTTCAACATTTCACTATCTACCAATTTGTAATAAGTTTCATTTCTTTTTGACTATTTTAGTAATGAACCGACTCGGATATTTGTTGCTTCGTTCTTTTAAGGTTCATTTTCAACTGAGTTGAAGTGTGTTAGTCACCGATCGATACATGGATATGATGCCACATTTCCTATCATCTACTGAAGGATCGTTGCACAGCATACCTGCGATTACGTCACAACATAAAAAGGACAGTCTAATTATTCCGAGTAATCCTTATGACGGTATATTATTATTTCAAGCATTCATCAATCAAACCTACTTACAAGAACAGATTCTTCATTCGTATCTATTCATTTCCTTTTACTTACAGATATCTCCATTAACACATAGTTTTCTCAGGTATATTTTTCTGCATACAAATTTTTAGTGGTTATTAAACTATTCTCCGTCTGCATTCCTGGAGACCATCGCCATTATCATTCTCATCAGCTGTCATCATTATCAGCATCATCATAACCTGAATCATCACTGTTATTATTATTATTGCAACAAATATTTTCATTCCTCGACGATCACCACTGTCCACGATTATCATTGAAGTCGCTATCATCATTATCAGCTTCCTTATCTCCACGGACCGCAGGACTGTTCTATTGACACTTCAGTCACTTGTCTTTTCTTACATTATTCATTTCATTCTCTTCCAAAATTCACCAGTCGTCTTATTAATTAAAGGAGTGGAACATTTAATGTGCAAACAAATATTTCAACTTTGCAGATAAATATGATTATGCCGGTACCTGTTTTGAAGAATGCTGAATACAGGATATGTCTGAGGAATAACAGAACAATACTGATTAGCTTCTGGAGAAATAAACATTCACATTTATATTCGTTTATGCGTAACTGCAGAATATACACGACGGCATGACCACGTGGACTAATTGATAGTACAGCAAACCGAGAAAACCTGCATCGCTTCTCTCTCATTGATTTTTTCACGTATATAAACTAATTTTGGATAACTCACAAATTTAAGACAGATAGTATAGTTATTTACTGTAGTCGGTAGTTTATGTTGTAATACCGGTGTTATACTGCGTGAATACAGTATTAACCTGCTGGTCGATAAATATCGGAATTCGGGCCCACTCATACAAACAGGTTTCCCCAAAAGCAGAGATCGCCTTTTTCCTATTCTATTAAATAAAGCAATCTTATTGTATTGGAATGTTGTATTTTGAAGAACAACCATCATACCACTGTGTTGTAGATGACAATCAAGGAAAGGTACCAGGCCTTCTACGATAGGAGTAGCGGTGATTTAGGAAGAAATCACGAAAGGAATGAAGAAATGATGAGTGAGACAAACAGCGCGTAACGATTGCCAATAACCTTTTCGGAGTGGTTAAAATTGTAGTCGAATCGATATCTTTTCATTCACCACAACAAATCAAGCCTCTATGGCAACGAATGGGATGTCATCGTCAAACGAGCAAGGTGAATCAACCCCTCGAAAACAACCCAAAACCAATGGGACCCATCGACCAACTTTAATGACAACATCATCATCGCCATCATCAAACCAATATCACCATCATTACGATAATATCAGCAGCCCGCGAATTTCCGGTTTCTTTTCGCCCAAAGAAATAAGAAAACATTTTTGATGGAAGTGCTCCAACCACTGAACAGCCAGCCACATTAACTGAATTATTAACTAAACGTCTAATTCACCTATTAATTAACCAAGTTGACTGATTAGTTCGCCAAATTCTTTGACCGAACCATTGTTTAGCTATGTTAAGAATGACCAACTGTTGAATTAGTTTCCCTTCATTGTGCTATTGAAATGAAGTATTGTTGTTTTTCATTTGTTTAGTTAATCTCATCTGTTATTTCAGTTTCACGTGACGTTTTGGAAATAATTCTTTATGATAAGTCTAGGCTGATTTTCATCTTCTGAGAGTTTCTCTTAGGATTTCAATCTTCTATACGGAATATCACAGCATTTAAGATTCTACTTTATTACCGAAAAAACTCAGTTCTTTAGAAATTCTTGAAAGCGATCAATTAACTCCTGAAAGCTCGAAATCTTCTGTGATATCTAATTTTTTAGTAGCCATAGTGTAATGATGAATCCATAGAATTTATAGGTGTTGCAATCACCGGAAGGATAAGGAAAAGGGAGTAAAAGTCGAAATTAAATTTATTAAACTATCCTGTTGTTATTTTCAACAGCTAGCTCATTTCTACTTCTTTCATAAATTAGTCATGGCGTGGAATTAAGCTGTCATTATTGAGCCTTATCAACCCAACAATTAACTAAATAATACACGAAGTGCTTTTTATTTCAAAAGTTTCGCTAATTTTTGTAAGTAAATGAATGCTTATTGTACTTTCTATTGAAAAATAAAGAATTTGATGCATTTACAAATTTTTCAACTTTCCATTTCACTGGAATAATGTTAATTGAATAAGTTCACATTGAATTTCACTTTCACCTACTTGAAGATTTTTATCTTTTTCTTTCATTTTATATTTTTACTATTAGGAACAATGCATTTAATAAAGATCTTTTACCTTACACGAAAGCGAAATTGGTGTAAAGATAAGTAACTTCCATTTCTGGTTTAACTTCCATTTCTGGCGAATTAAATTTATTCTAATTTTGTCGAGATTAGATGTTGTTTCATTGAATTTACACTTTGAAATTAAATTTACCCTCTATATGCAAATTTCTGCTGACCAATATGATGCCATGTATGAGCTTCAACCAAACGAACGTATTTCTATTCTTGTATCGTCACAGCGTTCCATTAATGTTCCAGTCGAGAAAGTGCAATGAAATTTCTCTTTTTGATCTAGGGAATTCGAAAATATTTTTTTTTTTTTGCTATTTTTTGTTCTTCCACCGATTCCATTAAATTTCTTTGCATCATTTCCAATTTTCCATATATCAATTTTTTGTATATCTTTTCGTAGGTTTCATTTTGTATTTCTTACTTAATGGAATCGGTAGGAGAATACCGATTCCATTTGGAACTCTAGAATATAAGAAACTTGTTAAAATTAAGTTCTGATTCTATGAAATACATGGACTTCTTCCAAATCATTAATTTAATCCACTGATACCTGCTTACTAGCTTTGATTGAAGCTGTCCACTATTGCTCAGGTTGTTCAGGTTGCTCGGATTACTTAGGTTTACGAGTCCATATTACATCATAGTTATATCTGCAGATATGAAATTGGAATATCTCAATTAATTTGTTACTCATTTATGAATTAAAAAAACACGATGTTTTTGTAATTTATAAGTATATTTGCCCATATCAAGTAATTGGTTTTGTTTTGACATAAATTACTTAATTGTGTAAGAACTTTAACTTTTAACTTCATTAATGATACTAGTTGTCGTCTCGTTGGACTTTCATTTTATCATCGGGAGTTGCTTATTTACTAATTAATTTGCAGGTAGTACTTGTTATGTAATGAGCAAATGTGAATTAAGTGGGCGAGGACATTCCGTAGCCAGAGCGTCGACATTCGCCCCGTCCTCTGCAATCTCGACACTGTCATCATCCTCGATAGCACCAACTTCGCCATCAGTATCCTCGTCGACATCATCATCAACATCAGTGGTTCCTGGAGCTAACTGCGTGGTGTCATCATCATTACCGACATTACCGTTTGCTCAAAATGGTGGTAAAATGGTGACCAATACAAGTGCTAGTGGTACTTCCACTTACTATCGTCATCATTCCGGGCGGATACTTTGTGATGGATATTTGAGGCTTATTGAAGTATTACGTGTCAATATCGCTCAACTCCGAAACTTGCCTACTCGAATTAATCACAGTAGTGGCACTAGTAGCAGTCATACCAATAACAACGATCATATTCGACCAATAACTGTGCTAGCAAGATTGGACACTGTCAATATTTTTCAGTCAACATCAACCGCTAATGGAAATGTGTAAATGTTATTCATTTTTATGGAATTATTTGATCTTTATTAGCTACTGACACAGTCTAGTATGATTTTAATAAACTGATCTCAAAAATTTTAGTTCCTAACTAGTTTATTGCATTAATGATTAGTGAAGGAAATATTTGGGATTCGAGAATCAGTTCAGTTAGGACAGAATCTTTTACTATTCATGATTAAAAGGTCAATGATTTCTGATGGAAACGGAAGTAGTTGCAAACCTTAGTTATAATCTCATTATGATGAGAGGCCTTTTGTAGATTTCCTGTTTTTTACTTGTATCGTAAATTTGTTTTCATTTTTGGGATCGTGTACAGTGAAAAATAGCGTAGCTTAAGAGATGCTAGGCGTCATTTAACATTTCAATAGTTTTTGGTTTAAATTCCATTACGTTAGTAGCTGTCATCATTCCCTATCACGTCATTAGAAATTTTAAAATTTCCATCTTTTTATTCTGAGATCTATAGAATGTGGATTCAATAGAACGTATGATTGAATTTTTGCTTAGTTGTCTTGTAAATTTTCCTTCGCGAAATCAAATGCTTCAGTTGATAATTTTGTCTGTATTAATATCTGTACTGATGCCAGCAAAAAATTTTTTCTAAAACTTGTACCCATGGAAAATTTAATTCAGTTTTACTTAAATATTTACTTAGATTCATTGTTTTGACATTACAAAAATTATTTGCTAGTTTCAGTAGCCTATGAGAATTAATTATTTGTGGTCTAGAAAAGTTCTTTTTGTCTTCCTAAGCTGATCTTATATACTCCATTTTTTAATTTGAAAATCCACGTCATTCTTACACAAACGTCGATATTGCTCACCCGAAAAAGACCACTACATCATTCTCAAGCCTAAATTACATCATTAAAACAACACGTCCCAGTATCCCTCTCACTAAAAATTCTTAATTTATGTGCCGCATGTAAATTTTTTTCTAAACTTTAAATTCAGTGATTTGAATCAGATACGTTTTTGAATCGATTCATGTTGATAGTGTTACTTGAAGCATTCCTTTTGAGCGCTTCTTTTCTGTATAACTTTATTATTCTTTTTTAAAAAATTTATATACCGAACGAAGATTTCGGTATATAAGAAAAAAGAACGATCTTTTTGATATTTCACTGCGTAATATTTAAAGAAGTTATAAAATTTTCTGTAAAGATTTATTCAATAATTCCTGAATCTATTGCAGATGCTGTTTTGGCGATGATTTTGTTCACGAAATTTCGAATACCTTTTCGCAGCTCCATTTTTTAATCACCGAAAATGTGAGCAATCGTTTACCACGACAGATTGGTTTAGTAAGCATACGAAAACGTGATATTGTCAAACATTCCGGTGAAGATCGCTGGTATCGAATACAAGCCATTACCAGACAAAATGATGTTTCCGGACAAATTTGCATAGATGTACGTTGCGAACCAACCAGAAAATGCCTCGCTATAAAGTAAGCATTTTCAACAGTAGTAAATATCTGATATTTCATTTGATTAAGTGGTGGTCTTCGGTCACCAATACAACTTTTTCGAAATTTTATCAATAGAGAGTTTCCTTCATGTTAGTGCTACTAATAAAAAGTATTCTGAACTTTAGAATGAAAACATGGTATGTCGATCAATTTATAATTCCATTTACCATTTATTGTTTAGATAGCAAAAAAAAACTCATTGATCTGTGAACAGTAACCGTTATCAAATATTATCACTAATAATACGGTTACTCATAATAGCATCCATTCGAAAAAACTGGTTTGGAGCATTCATCGAATCATTAAATTATATGTATTATTTTCACTAGTAACAATGAGATAATATTTTCAACTCTGTTGCTTCATGGCACCACTCTAGTTTGAAGGAAACTTTTAAAGCTTCACGTCTTGAGACTTTAATGTTTTGGTTGTGATATAGGAACTAAGAACAAATAGAATCTAATGAGAAGTAATAGAACCTAACGAGAATGTACAAAAACGATGTATACGGTGAAATAATTTCATTACTTTCAATACATTCTGTGATCATAGCCTATCAAAGTTTTGAGTAGGAGTTCCAGTACCTCTCAAATGGAATTCTAGAAACTTTCATCGTCAACATTATCAGAGTACCATCTTTATTATCATTTTCATATTTATGATGTCTGGACAGCATTAATCTCAAAGGACTAAAAAGTTTAATTCAGATTTAACCCTTAGCTTTTCCCTTATTTTAGTTCTTTCTTTTTCGCTCTCTCTTCATCTTCGCTGCTTACATTTGAAAAAACTGTGACTGATGAAAGGAACGGAATTGGTAGATGAATTGGAGAAGGATTGCCAGTTTCTCTGTGCTCGATAAGTAATTCGATATTTGATTGCATAAAAGCTAGATTAGACCATTAGTTAGCGACAGCTGCATCTAAAGAAAGGAAAGAAGAGAGCGCTTTGGTGGATCATTTCCCTCCTATTTGCTTTCGGCGAATTATCAAGCTTCCGGTGGCTTTTACAGACTCACATTGTGATTATTGATGAAAGTGTGGGCGAAGGAAATTACACATCCAAGCGTAAAGGGTGAAAAAGAATTTTAGCCATCAAATAATTCTTTTCCATTATGATATAATTTCTGTATACACATACATCATTATTCGATTTCTGAATTTTTCGCAATAATTTGAAATCCAAAACTACAAATATCAAGCCCATTAATAAATTTATAGACTAACCAATGAAACTCTGATTTGATAATATCTTTTTTATTCTACGATTAAATTTATTTTACTCCAATACATCTAACATTTGCAGAAAATATACTTAGTTTAAGTGCTAACTTTAACGTAGTCTCTATCAGCAGTGACATATGTTCGAATAATGTAATGGATTCGTGTTCACACTTTATCTTTATTCAAGCCATCCGATCGACGAGACATTGATGGCATATAAATTATTATTTGAAGACATCTGAATTTAAATTGAATGAAAGTGTCAAATAAAGTTTTTCAAACATTCTTAATTTCATAATTCAATCTGTTTGTGCGTCATATCAAGAATATGCGTAGAGCATTGACGCAAATGAAATATCTGGTGATTTTTGAGACAATGGAAATTCAAAGACAAAATGATAGGTTTATTCTTTTAACTAACTCCTCTAATTAATCAATTAATTGACTGGTTCTTAACCTTTAATTCCTATGTTTTATGCACTTTTTTGTGGAATGCAAACTTTTTTCTCTATCTCTTTCTTCCTCCCTCTCATTGAAATCCCTCTTACATCTTACGTTTCACAGCCATTTGAAAAAATCTACATAAATGATTGGAAATCCGAGAAGCTATAAGTTTCATTTTAATCACTGGCTACCTTTATCATAGCTAGTTAAAAAGTAAAAAAAGCTGGTTAAAACTAAGGCGATGAAAGGATGGTATTTCCTTTCTGATGCCTTTACATTACGCGACTATTTCCGGTTGACCTTCCTGTCCTTTTTTCAACTTTTTAAAATTTTATAATATATATATAATATAATATATATTTTATATTAATATCCAACTCTGACTACATTTAACAGAAGGATCGTTTGTTCTAAAATACATACACCGGTTGAGATTTTAATACTTTTATTATTTCGGGCTTTTTTATGGATAGACTTAATCCAAACTAAGGTATATATTCTGATTTCGATCTCAAATATGTGTTAATGTTACGCAATCTTTAACGCTTTCAACATTATCTATTATGAATACCTTTCACCGTTGTAACGATTTAATATTTTCTTTTTGTTTCGCTTTATTTCTTAATTTTTGAATACAAAGATTTTAAAATTTCAGTTTATATTAGAAAATGCTATTTAGCGATTGAGTTTTTGTTCTGCAAAAACTTGCAAACTTCTTCATTTGTTTTTAAATTTCAATTGTTGAACTTCAAAGCTTTTTCCTGATCTTTTTGTGAAGAGCTGGACGCCAACGCTGGGAAAATTTTTTGAAGTTTAAATGATGTTTTAGATGAAATGCGCGTCAATTCATGATTAACAACTGGTGCTAATCATTGTCACCTGACACACGATTTCTTGTCTACAAGTAAACAAGATGACATAAGTTGTAATGCCAAACTGTCAACAAAAGTTTACAAGAATATACATGATATGTACGATTGATTTCTGGTTTTAACTCTCTTCCAATTTTACTATTTGCTGGTTCTTTGTTTAGCTTTTACTGGTCGAAGCAAATCTTCATCGAATATTTTTTGCTTTTGTCGAGGATAGAAAACAGTTTTTTTTTAAAAAGTTGCACAATANAGAATCAGTTCAGTTAGGACAGAATCTTTTATTATTCATGATTAAAAGGTCAATGAATTCTGATGGAAACGAAAGTAGTCGCAAACCTTAGTTATAATCTCATTATGATGAGAGGCCTTTTGTAGATTTCCTGTTTTTTACTTGTATCGTAAATTTGTTTTCATTTTTGGGATCGTGTACAGTGAAAAATAGCGTAGCTTAAGAGGTGCGAGGCGTCATTTAACATTTCAATAATTTTTGGTTTAAATTCCATTACGTTAGTAGCTTAAGAATAATTTCATTTCCTCCAATAAATCTATCACATCATTAGAAATTTTAAAATTTCCATCTTTTTATTCTGAGATCTACAGAATGTGGATTCAATAGAAGAACACATGATTGAATTTTTGCTTAGTTGTCTTGTAAATTTTCCTTCGCAAATCAAATGTTTCGGTTGATAATTTTGTCTGTATTATTATCTGTATTCATGCTAGCAAAAAGTTTTTTCTAAAACTTGTATCCATGAAAAATCTAATTCAGTTTTACTTAAATATTTACTTAGATTTATTGTTTTGACATCGCAAAAATCATTTGCTATTTTCAGTAGGTTATGAGAATTAGTTATTTGTGGTCTGGAAAAGTTCTTTTTGTCTTCTTAAGCTAATCTTATATAAAATATATATATTATATATATATAAAATATATATATATAAAATATATATATAAAATCCTTAATTTATATGCCGTTTTGTATATTTATATATATAATTTATATGCTTTTTCAAAGCACATAAATTTTTTTCTGAGCTTTAAATCCAATGAATTGAATCATATACGTTTTTGCAACATTATCAACATGAATCGATTCATGTTGATAGTGTTACTTGCGTTCATAGTTCGTTTTGAAAAAAACAAAAGCATTCCTTTTGAGCGCTTCTTTTCTGTATAATTTTATTGTTCTTTTTTAAAAAATTAATATACCCAACGAAGATTTTGGTATATACGAAAAAATTTTGGTATATATTTTGATCTTTCACTACGTAATATTTAAGGAAGAAGTTATAAAATTTTCTGTCCACATTTACTCAATAATTCCTGAATCTATTGCAGATGCTGTTTTGGTAATGATTTTATTCACGAAGTTTCGAATACCTTTTCGCAGCTCCATTTTTTAATAACCGAAAATGTGAGCAATCGTTTACCACGACAGATTGGTTTAGTAAGCATACGAAAACGTGATATTGTCAAACATTCCGGTGAAGATCGCTGGTATCGAATACAAGCCATTACAAGACAAAATGATGTTTCCGGACAAATTTGCATAGATCTACGTTGCGAACCAACCAGAAAATGCCTCGCTATAAAGTAAGCATTTTCAATATTAATAAATATCTGATATTTCATTTTATTAAGTGGTGGTCTTCGGTCACCAATACAACTTTTTCGAAACTTTATCAATAGAGAGTTTCCCTTCCTTCATGTTAGTACTACTAATAATTAAAAAGTATTCTGAACTTTAGAATGAAAACATGGCATGTCGATCAATTTATAATTCCATTTGGCATTTATTGTTTAGATAGCAAAAAAAACTCATTGATCTGTGAACAGTAACCGTTATCAAATATTATCACTAATAATACGGTTACTCATAATTCACTCATAATAGCAACCATTCAAAAAAACTGGTTTGGAGCATTCATCGAATCATTGAATTATATGTATTATTTTCACTAGTAACTCATGGTACATTTGAAGGAAACTATTAAAGCTTCATGTTTTGAGACTTTAATGTTTTGGTTGTGATATAGGAACTAAGAACAAATAGAATCTAATGAGAAGTAATAGAACCTAACGAGAATGTACAAAAACGATATATACGGCGGAATAATTTCATTACTTTCAATACATTCTGTGATCATAGCCTATCAAAGTTTTGAGTAGGAGTTCCAGTACCTCTCAAATGGAATTTTAGAAACTTTCATCGTCAGCATTATCAGAGCACCATCTTTATTATCATTTTCATATTTATCATGTCTGGACAGCATTAATCTCAAAGGACTAAAAAGTTTAATTCAGATTTAACCCTTAGCTTTTCCCTTATTTTAGTTCTTTCTCTTTCGCTCTCTCTTCATCTTCGCTGCTTACATTTGAAAAAACTGTGACTGATGAAACGAACGGAATTGGTAGATGAATTGGAGAAGGATTGCCAGTTTCTCTGTGCTCGATAAGTAATTCGATATTTGATTAAAAGCTAGGTTAAGCTAGATTAGTTAGCGACAGCTGCATCTAAAGAAAGGAAAGAAGAGAGCGCTTTGGTGGATCATTTCCCTCCTATTTGCTTTCGGCGAATTATCAAGCTTCCGGTGGCTTTTACAGACTCACATTGTGATTATTGATGAAAGTGTGGACGAAGGAAATTACATCCAAGCGTAAAGGGTGAAAAAGAATTTTAGCCATCAAATAATTCTTTTCCATTATGATATAATTTCTGTATATACATACATCATTATTCGATTTCTGAATTTTTCGCAATAAATTGAAATCCAAAACTACAAATATCAGTATTTGAATCCTGTCCAATTACATTTTAAATGACAAAACTTTTGAATTGATTCTCATAAGTTTATAGACTAACTAATGAAACTATGATTTGATAATATCGTTTTTATTCTACGATTAAATTTATTTTACTTCTGTACATCTAACATTTGCAGAAAATATACTTAGTTTAAGTGCTAACTTTAACGTAGTCTTTATCAGCAGTGACATATGTTCGAATAATGTAATGGATTCGTGTTCACACTTTATCTTTATTCAAGCCATCCGATCGACGAGACATTGATGGCATATAAATTAGTATTTGAAGACATCTGAATTTAAATTGAATGAAAGTATCAAATAAAGTTTTTCAAACATTCTTAATTTCATAATTCAATCTGTTTGTGCGTCATAGAATGTGCGTAGGGCATTGTTTGACGCAAATGAAATATCTGGTGATTTTTGAGACAATGGAAATTCAAAGACAAAATGATAGGTTTATTCTTTTAACTAACTCCTCTAATTAATCAATTAATTGACTGGCTCTTAACCTTTAATTGCTATGTTTTATGTACTTTTTTGTGGAATGCAAACTTTTTTTCTCTATCTCTTTCTTCCTCCCTCTCATTGAAATCGCTCTTACATCTTACGTTTCACAGCCATTTGAAAAAATCTACATAAATGATTGGAAACCCGAGAAGCTATAAGTTTTATTTTAATCACTGGCTACCTTTATCATAGCTAGTTAAAAATTAAAAAAAGCTAGTTAAAGCTAAGGCGATGAAAGGATGGTATTTCCTTTCTGATGTCTTTAAATTACGCGACTATTTCCGGTTGACCTTCCTGTCCTTTCTTCAACTTTTTAATATTTTATAACTGTTTGAATATCCAACTCTGATTTGACGGAAGGATTGTTTATTCTAAAATACACGGTTCACATTTTAATATTTTTATTATTTCGGGCTTTTTTAAGGACAGAATCCGAACTAAAGTATATATTCTGATTTCGATCTCAAATATGTGTTAATGTTACGCAATCCTTAACGCTTTCAACATTATCTATTATGAATACTATAACGATTTAATATTACTTTATTTTATTTTATTTTATTTTTTTTCTTAATTTTCAGTTTATATTAGAAAACACTATTTAGTGATTGAGTTTTCGTACTGCAAAAACTTGCAAACTTCTTCATTTGTTTTTAAATTTCACTTGCTGAACTTCAAAGCTTTGTCCTGCTATCTTTTTATGAACAGCTGACGCCAACGCTGTAAAAATATTTTTAAACTTTATAGATGATATTTTAGATGAAATGCGCGTCAATTCATGATTAACAACTGGTGCTAATCATTGTCACCTGACACCTGATTTCTTGTCTACAAGTAAACAAGATGACATAAGTTGTAATGCCAAACTGTCAACGAAAGTTTACAAGAATATACATGATATGTACGATTGATTCCTGATTTTAACTCTTTTCCAGTTTTACTATTTGCTGATCCTTTTTTAGCTTTTACTGGTCAAAGCAAATCTTCATCAAATATTTTCTGTTTTTATCGAGGATAGAAAACAGCTTTTTTAAAAAAAGTTGTACAATAATTTTGTGTTTTCTCTGCCTGATTATTGTCACCAATAATTCGCGAAAGTTAAAAAATTTTGACCTGCACGATGTTTATGTAAATTTGATCTGCTTTTGTAGAACAATTATAACGAAATTTCTAAAATATAAGTAGCCAGAACATTTAACACAATTATCGATAGCTTTTAGTTTTGTGCGTTTTTGCTACTAATGAGAGTATACATAAAATATTCAACTTTGCGATGAAAAAATTCCGATTTCTAGTTGTTTCGTGATACAATACCAGACCTAACTAATCTTTTTTAGACCAGGCTTCTTTAGATATAATCTTTGTTATACCATTTTATTCATTCATTTTACTCATTAGATCATAGGGATGGTATTAAGTGAGGTGTTAGCAGAATTTATTTAAAAAATCCTAATTCTTGTCGGTTCTCTCAATATTTCTTTCAGTATTTCTCTTCCACACTTTATATAAAATATATATATAAAATCCTTAATTTATATGCCGTTTTGTATATTTATATATATAATTTATATGCTTTTTCAAAGCACATAAATTTTTTTCTGAGCTTTAAATCCAATGAATTGAATCATATACGTTTTTGCAACATTATCAACATGAATCGATTCATGTTGATAGTGTTACTTGCGTTCATAGTTCGTTTTGAAAAAAACAAAAGCATTCCTTTTGAGCGCTTCTTTTCTGTATAATTTTATTGTTCTTTTTTAAAAAATTAATATACCCAACGAAGATTTTGGTATATACGAAAAAATTTTGGTATATATTTTGATCTTTCACTACGTAATATTTAAGGAAGAAGTTATAAAATTTTCTGTCCACATTTACTCAATAATTCCTGAATCTATTGCAGATGCTGTTTTGGTAATGATTTTATTCACGAAGTTTCGAATACCTTTTCGCAGCTCCATTTTTTAATAACCGAAAATGTGAGCAATCGTTTACCACGACAGATTGGTTTAGTAAGCATACGAAAACGTGATATTGTCAAACATTCCGGTGAAGATCGCTGGTATCGAATACAAGCCATTACCAGACAAAATGATGTTTCCGGACAAATTTGCATAGATGTACGTTGCGAACCAACCAGAAAATGCCTCGCTATAAAGTAAGCATTTTCAACAGTAGTAAATATCTGATATTTCATTTGATTAAGTGGTGGTCTTCGGTCACCAATACAACTTTTTCGAAATTTTATCAATAGAGAGTTTCCTTCATGTTAGTGCTACTAATAAAAAGTATTCTGAACTTTAGAATGAAAACATGGTATGTCGATCAATTTATAATTCCATTTACCATTTATTGTTTAGATAGCAAAAAAAAACTCATTGATCTGTGAACAGTAACCGTTATCAAATATTATCACTAATAATACGGTTACTCATAATAGCATCCATTCGAAAAAACTGGTTTGGAGCATTCATCGAATCATTAAATTATATGTATTATTTTCACTAGTAACAATGAGATAATATTTTCAACTCTGTTGCTTCATGGCACCACTCTAGTTTGAAGGAAACTTTTAAAGCTTCACGTCTTGAGACTTTAATGTTTTGGTTGTGATATAGGAACTAAGAACAAATAGAATCTAATGAGAAGTAATAGAACCTAACGAGAATGTACAAAAACGATGTATACGGTGAAATAATTTCATTACTTTCAATACATTCTGTGATCATAGCCTATCAAAGTTTTGAGTAGGAGTTCCAGTACCTCTCAAATGGAATTCTAGAAACTTTCATCGTCAACATTATCAGAGTACCATCTTTATTATCATTTTCATATTTATGATGTCTGGACAGCATTAATCTCAAAGGACTAAAAAGTTTAATTCAGATTTAACCCTTAGCTTTTCCCTTATTTTAGTTCTTTCTTTTTCGCTCTCTCTTCATCTTCGCTGCTTACATTTGAAAAAACTGTGACTGATGAAAGGAACGGAATTGGTAGATGAATTGGAGAAGGATTGCCAGTTTCTCTGTGCTCGATAAGTAATTCGATATTTGATTGCATAAAAGCTAGATTAGACCATTAGTTAGCGACAGCTGCATCTAAAGAAAGGAAAGAAGAGAGCGCTTTGGTGGATCATTTCCCTCCTATTTGCTTTCGGCGAATTATCAAGCTTCCGGTGGCTTTTACAGACTCACATTGTGATTATTGATGAAAGTGTGGGCGAAGGAAATTACACATCCAAGCGTAAAGGGTGAAAAAGAATTTTAGCCATCAAATAATTCTTTTCCATTATGATATAATTTCTGTATACACATACATCATTATTCGATTTCTGAATTTTTCGCAATAATTTGAAATCCAAAACTACAAATATCAAGCCCATTAATAAATTTATAGACTAACCAATGAAACTCTGATTTGATAATATCTTTTTTATTCTACGATTAAATTTATTTTACTCCAATACATCTAACATTTGCAGAAAATATACTTAGTTTAAGTGCTAACTTTAACGTAGTCTCTATCAGCAGTGACATATGTTCGAATAATGTAATGGATTCGTGTTCACACTTTATCTTTATTCAAGCCATCCGATCGACGAGACATTGATGGCATATAAATTATTATTTGAAGACATCTGAATTTAAATTGAATGAAAGTGTCAAATAAAGTTTTTCAAACATTCTTAATTTCATAATTCAATCTGTTTGTGCGTCATATCAAGAATATGCGTAGAGCATTGACGCAAATGAAATATCTGGTGATTTTTGAGACAATGGAAATTCAAAGACAAAATGATAGGTTTATTCTTTTAACTAACTCCTCTAATTAATCAATTAATTGACTGGTTCTTAACCTTTAATTCCTATGTTTTATGCACTTTTTTGTGGAATGCAAACTTTTTTCTCTATCTCTTTCTTCCTCCCTCTCATTGAAATCCCTCTTACATCTTACGTTTCACAGCCATTTGAAAAAATCTACATAAATGATTGGAAATCCGAGAAGCTATAAGTTTCATTTTAATCACTGGCTACCTTTATCATAGCTAGTTAAAAAGTAAAAAAAGCTGGTTAAAACTAAGGCGATGAAAGGATGGTATTTCCTTTCTGATGCCTTTACATTACGCGACTATTTCCGGTTGACCTTCCTGTCCTTTTTTCAACTTTTTAAAATTTTATAATATATATATAATATAATATATATTTTATATTAATATCCAACTCTGACTACATTTAACAGAAGGATCGTTTGTTCTAAAATACATACACCGGTTGAGATTTTAATACTTTTATTATTTCGGGCTTTTTTATGGATAGACTTAATCCAAACTAAGGTATATATTCTGATTTCGATCTCAAATATGTGTTAATGTTACGCAATCTTTAACGCTTTCAACATTATCTATTATGAATACCTTTCACCGTTGTAACGATTTAATATTTTCTTTTTGTTTCGCTTTATTTCTTAATTTTTGAATACAAAGATTTTAAAATTTCAGTTTATATTAGAAAATGCTATTTAGCGATTGNTACATCTAACATTTGCAGAAAATATACTTAGTTTAAGTGCTAACTTTAACGTAGTCTTTATCAGCAGTGACATATGTTCGAATAATGTAATGGATTCGTGTTCACACTTTATCTTTATTCAAGCCATCCGATCGACGAGACATTGATGGCATATAAATTAGTATTTGAAGACATCTGAATTTAAATTGAATGAAAGTATCAAATAAAGTTTTTCAAACATTCTTAATTTCATAATTCAATCTGTTTGTGCGTCATAGAATGTGCGTAGGGCATTGTTTGACGCAAATGAAATATCTGGTGATTTTTGAGACAATGGAAATTCAAAGACAAAATGATAGGTTTATTCTTTTAACTAACTCCTCTAATTAATCAATTAATTGACTGGCTCTTAACCTTTAATTGCTATGTTTTATGTACTTTTTTGTGGAATGCAAACTTTTTTTCTCTATCTCTTTCTTCCTCCCTCTCATTGAAATCGCTCTTACATCTTACGTTTCACAGCCATTTGAAAAAATCTACATAAATGATTGGAAACCCGAGAAGCTATAAGTTTTATTTTAATCACTGGCTACCTTTATCATAGCTAGTTAAAAATTAAAAAAAGCTAGTTAAAGCTAAGGCGATGAAAGGATGGTATTTCCTTTCTGATGTCTTTAAATTACGCGACTATTTCCGGTTGACCTTCCTGTCCTTTCTTCAACTTTTTAATATTTTATAACTGTTTGAATATCCAACTCTGATTTGACGGAAGGATTGTTTATTCTAAAATACACGGTTCACATTTTAATATTTTTATTATTTCGGGCTTTTTTAAGGACAGAATCCGAACTAAAGTATATATTCTGATTTCGATCTCAAATATGTGTTAATGTTACGCAATCCTTAACGCTTTCAACATTATCTATTATGAATACTATAACGATTTAATATTACTTTATTTTATTTTATTTTATTTTTTTTCTTAATTTTCAGTTTATATTAGAAAACACTATTTAGTGATTGAGTTTTCGTACTGCAAAAACTTGCAAACTTCTTCATTTGTTTTTAAATTTCACTTGCTGAACTTCAAAGCTTTGTCCTGCTATCTTTTTATGAACAGCTGACGCCAACGCTGTAAAAATATTTTTAAACTTTATAGATGATATTTTAGATGAAATGCGCGTCAATTCATGATTAACAACTGGTGCTAATCATTGTCACCTGACACCTGATTTCTTGTCTACAAGTAAACAAGATGACATAAGTTGTAATGCCAAACTGTCAACGAAAGTTTACAAGAATATACATGATATGTACGATTGATTCCTGATTTTAACTCTTTTCCAGTTTTACTATTTGCTGATCCTTTTTTAGCTTTTACTGGTCAAAGCAAATCTTCATCAAATATTTTCTGTTTTTATCGAGGATAGAAAACAGCTTTTTTAAAAAAAGTTGTACAATAATTTTGTGTTTTCTCTGCCTGATTATTGTCACCAATAATTCGCGAAAGTTAAAAAATTTTGACCTGCACGATGTTTATGTAAATTTGATCTGCTTTTGTAGAACAATTATAACGAAATTTCTAAAATATAAGTAGCCAGAACATTTAACACAATTATCGATAGCTTTTAGTTTTGTGCGTTTTTGCTACTAATGAGAGTATACATAAAATATTCAACTTTGCGATGAAAAAATTCCGATTTCTAGTTGTTTCGTGATACAATACCAGACCTAACTAATCTTTTTTAGACCAGGCTTCTTTAGATATAATCTTTGTTATACCATTTTATTCATTCATTTTACTCATTAGATCATAGGGATGGTATTAAGTGAGGTGTTAGCAGAATTTATTTAAAAAATCCTAATTCTTGTCGGTTCTCTCAATATTTCTTTCAGTATTTCTCTTCCACACTTTTGGCATATTTATGGTGGGATAGCCACGAAGAGGAAATAATTTCTTAAAAAAATCGAGGCATAAATTTCTTAAACAATTGCAATTATCCTTACTTTTTCTCATGTTTGCCCTTTTTGACTCTTCTTTTTATCTTTTTGTATTTCTCACCCATTTATAAATTGTTTTTCTCTTTTTTTTTTGTTTGGCTTCTTTTTATAACACATAATTGGGTAATATGGGTAAAATGTTTTGTTTGAAGTGCTATTAAGATGCAATTATTTGGGTGGCTATATCGGTCATTGTTACACTACCACCCTTTCATGGAAAATGGACAATACAGATTGTAGGAAAAAATAAGGTTGTTATGATATTCCCTCCTTTTTCTTTAAGGGACGAATATCTGTTTATTTAATTGTTTCCTACTTTAATTTATTCTTACGTCTATTCTCGTTGTTCTCGTTGTACTCTCAGTAGAACTGGCTGAACTGATTGTTTTCCGCACCTCAAACTTGGGTAATTAAACCTTTATTTAGCATAAAACAAATCAACATCATAATAGCGCATTATACATATCGCACGGATGCTACACAGTTATAAAACGCTAAACATTACCAGAGAGCTGAAACCGCAACCACACTATAAATGTACAATTGTAAAAAATGATTAACTGCAATTAAGAGCTGGTGTTGGAGTTAATTGAGACTGAAGATCAAAAAATGTGAAATTGAGAAGAAAGGAGATTTGTTTAAGCATAGATATCTTGTTACAATAGCCTATTACATGCATTTAATTGTCATGTATTTTATACAATGTAATGTGTGTAAAGCGAGGTTAATTTATGAACAAAGAGATTCTTGGCTGCTTCTCCTCGCTTTCCAGCTACATCGTTTGTAACAAAGGGTTATCCGTTTATCAGTTAAAATCCTGTGCACGCGNCTATGTTTTATGCACTTTTTTGTGGAATGCAAACTTTTTTCTCTATCTCTTTCTTCCTCCCTCTCATTGAAATCCCTCTTACATCTTACGTTTCACAGCCATTTGAAAAAATCTACATAAATGATTGGAAATCCGAGAAGCTATAAGTTTCATTTTAATCACTGGCTACCTTTATCATAGCTAGTTAAAAAGTAAAAAAAGCTGGTTAAAACTAAGGCGATGAAAGGATGGTATTTCCTTTCTGATGCCTTTACATTACGCGACTATTTCCGGTTGACCTTCCTGTCCTTTTTTCAACTTTTTAAAATTTTATAATATATATATAATATAATATATATTTTATATTAATATCCAACTCTGACTACATTTAACAGAAGGATCGTTTGTTCTAAAATACATACACCGGTTGAGATTTTAATACTTTTATTATTTCGGGCTTTTTTATGGATAGACTTAATCCAAACTAAGGTATATATTCTGATTTCGATCTCAAATATGTGTTAATGTTACGCAATCTTTAACGCTTTCAACATTATCTATTATGAATACCTTTCACCGTTGTAACGATTTAATATTTTCTTTTTGTTTCGCTTTATTTCTTAATTTTTGAATACAAAGATTTTAAAATTTCAGTTTATATTAGAAAATGCTATTTAGCGATTGAGTTTTTGTTCTGCAAAAACTTGCAAACTTCTTCATTTGTTTTTAAATTTCAATTGTTGAACTTCAAAGCTTTTTCCTGATCTTTTTGTGAAGAGCTGGACGCCAACGCTGGGAAAATTTTTTGAAGTTTAAATGATGTTTTAGATGAAATGCGCGTCAATTCATGATTAACAACTGGTGCTAATCATTGTCACCTGACACACGATTTCTTGTCTACAAGTAAACAAGATGACATAAGTTGTAATGCCAAACTGTCAACAAAAGTTTACAAGAATATACATGATATGTACGATTGATTTCTGGTTTTAACTCTCTTCCAATTTTACTATTTGCTGGTTCTTTGTTTAGCTTTTACTGGTCGAAGCAAATCTTCATCGAATATTTTTTGCTTTTGTCGAGGATAGAAAACAGTTTTTTTTTAAAAAGTTGCACAATAATTTCGTGTTTTCCCTGCCTAATTATTGTCAATAATTCGTGAAAGTTAAAAATTTTTGACCTGCACGATGTTTATGTAAATTCGACCCGCTTTCTGTAGAACAATTACAATAAAATTTCTAAGATATAAGTAGCCAGAACACTTAACACAATTATTTATCGATGGCTTTTAGTTTTGTGCATTTTTGATACTAATGAGAGTATACATAAAATATTCAACTTTGCGACGAAGAAATCTTGATTACTAGTTGTTTCGTGGTACAATACCAAACCTAGCTAATCTTTTATAGAACCAGGCTTCTTATATAACAAAGATTATACCCTTTTATTCATTCATTTTACTCATTAGATCATAGGGATGATATTAAGTGAAGTGCTAGTAGAAATTATTTATTTAAAAAGTCCTAATTCTTGTCGGTTGTTTCAATATTTCTTTCAATATTTCTCTTTCACGTTTTTGGCATATTTATGGTGGGATAGTCACGAAGAGGAAATAATTTCTTGAAAAAATCGAGGCATAAATTTCTTAAACAATTGCAATTATCACTTACTTTTTCCCATATTTGCTCTTTTTGACTCTTTTTGTCTTTTTATATTTCTCACCCACGTACAAATTGTTTTTTCTTTTTTTTTCTTTTTTATTTGGTTCCTTTTTATAACACATAATTGAGTAATATGGGTAAAATGTTTTGTTTGAAGTGCTATTAAGATGCAATTATTTGGGTGGCTATATCGGTCATTATTACCACTACCGCCCTTTCATGGAAAATGGACAATACAGATTTTGCATTCCACAGCGTTGTAATATAACTTTCAGAAGTTTGAAAACTTTTTATCTTTTTCTCTTCTCTCTCCCTGAACCATTCAACTGAAAATTAACCACTAATTGCTCAGACTTTAGTGACAAATTTTCTATCTTTGTACTTTTTTTTGGATTAATTTTGTATTAATTCATATTCATTGGTAATATTCACTAATTTGCAAAGCAAATTGTTCCGCGATTTATCGTCTCCTTTTTCTGCAGAGTAGTAGACTATACGGGATTAAATATACGCGAACCAGCGGATCTGTATTTACTGGTAACATTGCAGGTGGCAACGCGAGTTGTGCAATCCGAAAAGTTGAGTATTGGCATTAATCGAGTAAGTTAATATATTTGTTGCCTGTTGAAATATTTGAATAGCCCGTGAGAAACTTCATAATACAAGAGTTAAGTTGAAACATTGAGTTCATGAGCTTAGAATTTTTTGTCCACCACGCACTTTTTAACCCAAATTTGCTGAATAAGCATTTGATTCGGTTCATATTTGACATGATTGATTTGGAGCACATTTCATGTTTTAATGAACTTAAATTGAATTTGATCAAAGAGAATAAATTCTTTTTTAATTCAAAATATTTCCTTGGAGGAGAAAAAATTCAGCGGTTGAAATATGCGACGAGATAAAATGAGTTTGTTTATAAAATTACTTTTTTCCTGAACAGGAAAGCGCCGAAACATTGTTCATGGAATGCGATGGAACGATCCTCGATGACAATCAAAGGACACAAAAAGTACAGTTGCAAATGTCACTTTGGCACGATGTTTTACCAGGTTTCAACAGTTATTTTCAAGGACAAATACGCATCACCCTCGACGATGAAATCGTCGAAAAAGAATCCATTGGCCCTCAGTGGTTCGTTTGCACCGTTTCCTACTTAATAAAAATCTATTTTAGTACAAACAGTCTTAATATTAGACAAGAACTGTTACTTCATAGAACAATTAATCATTAACTAAAATACCAGTGCTTGTTATTGTCTAGAAAGTTTCCAAAAAAAAATTTTGTAAGGTAGAAAGTTATCTAGTCATACCAACTCTGTACTGAAGTATACAAGAACTTAATTTATTTAAAATCATTGTCGTAAGTTTTGGTTCAAAAACTAATGTTCAATAGCGTAACTTTGCAGATATAAATATAGCTGAAGTTAACTGTAGTCACAGCTCTAAATTTCGAAAAAAAAGGATCATCTTTTCCATTCAAAAAAAAGACTACGCAGATATATATTTTTACCTTTGTCAGCCTTAACAAGGAATACAGTAGGTTGAGGACAGAAGAATTTGTTGAATTAGTTTTTAATTGTTATATTTTATTTTATTACATTTTAGTCTGACTTCATAAGCATATTTTTGAGAGTCTTTTTACAAAATTTTAGTATTTCGTACATATTTCGTACTTACTTAATTTTCCATTGATGTACAGTAGTATTTCAACTAATACTTGCTCTGAATTTGTTCTTTGGAAATAGAGCTCATAATTCGAGAAGTTCCAGTTCTGGAGAATTCTCGAAATACATACAAATGTTCACATCATCAATAATTTATAGTTTTAGAACGTCATCGTTTAAAATTGACATTCGCAGAAAGGTGGTAATAAACCAGGCGCTTTATATTACACATTTTTAGCAATCGTCCACCACTTCCTCATCGTGCGGTAGTTGTTAATGCTTGCGAAACTTTACGATTTTCTTTCTGTTTGATACATTACTAGTAGTAGTTGCTGCTTCTTTCATTCCCTATAGTAATTCAACATTTTACTTTTGAACTTTGAGAAAGTTAGTAGCAAAAAAGAGAGGAGCAGATGCAAAAGAAAGAAAGAATAGATAGAATTCCGCAAGCTGATAACATCACTGATAACACTTTGTATTGTGGATGNCGATGTTTTACAAGGTTTCAACAGTTATTTTCAAGGACAAATACGCATCACCCTCGACGATGAAATCGTCGAAAAAGAATCCATTGGTCCTCAGTGGTTCGTTTACACCGTTTCCTACTTAATAAAAATCCATTTCACAAAAAAAAATTTTAGTAAAAAAAAATCCATTTTAGGTCTTAATATTAGACA